>JAPDEO010000035.1:0-367939 GCA_027569155.1 Aspergillus haitiensis
TTTCTCTTCGCCCGGTCGCAAACAAAAAAAAAAAACTTTTAAATTAACCCCCTTTAACCCTAATTATTCAATTATTTAGTTCACAAGTTGTCTAATAAAAAATTCTACATTTTCAATTAATAAAAAAATCCACCTTTTTTTTTTTTTTTTCCCCCCCCCCCCCCCCCCCCCCATCCTAGTGACAAAGAATACTTGATAGCGCTGAAGTTTGGATGATCTGCGCGTAAAATGAAAACTCACGGGTATAGATATAGCTATAGTTAGTAAGGTAGATATAACCATATAGTTACTGCTGTAAGTGACAGCCTGATGGAATAATTAAGCTTTATGCACCTAGAAGATACGAGATGGAAGGTATCTGCATGCAACTATATGCATACCTACATGTGTAGCATGCAGCATGCAGCCGTGTATAATATTTCCCCATCAATCATATTAGTTTCATAGTATATATGTCTGTTTACCTGCCCCACTTCCTTTTTTTTTTTTTTTTTTTTTCCCTTCATGGTGGACACGATTCATACTCAGTTACTAACAACAGGCATTGCGTGGGCCGTCTTAGAGAGGTAGAGGATGGATGGACTACTTAGGTAGGTAGGTACATTTAGGCAGCAAGCATGTTTACATCTTTGCTTTTCGGGCACAGGACTCAACTCCTCATTTAGTTATACGCAGCGTTAGGCTATGCTACCGCGGGAGCTCTATAGGTCTGGTAGGGTATTTACAATTCTAGATAATAATTTCGGAGATGAATGCTACTCTTGAAATTTTGCACACTTGGGCCACAATACAGCCGGACAAGGAAAAAGGTACTTTTCCAAATGCCATAAAATACACTGTTGCTGGAGGGGGCATATGCGGACGAACCAGATCTTTACTTGATGGCCAAGTCAGGGCAAATATTCACTGCGTGAGAGAAGCCAAAGGAGCAACAGCCCCCATCATACGAAAGAGAGTCCTCCTGGGACCTGTAAGAAGGGATGGGATCGTAAGAAAGAAGCGCGGATATAATTTTCCTAGTCTGTCAGGGCATGGCCGATGCCATTCGGCTTGTTTCAGTGCCCTGCCGGCTGACAATGGGAAAACGAGGTCTATGTAGGTAGGTATGTCTCATGCTATTTTTTTTGTTTTCTGTTGTTTCTTTGTTTTTGTCATGTGGAGTACCAGGATCAATAGAAGAACGCCTTGACCATATTCTAATTCCAATCATTTATTTTATTTATATTACCATTGTATTCACACTGCCCATTTAGTCGAGATGGTATAGACAAGGTATGAGAGTATGTGAAAGCAGCATGTAATCTACACATATAGATCTTTTTATTTATTAAAATATTAGATAGTAAAACGGGTGAGGTTCATATCTACTTCCTCCTGTCAATAAGGGGGACATTATCCACGTTGTGAACCTCGATATTATTGAAGCTATTTTTGCCCAACCCACCTTATATGGTATTATGTTTCTGTATGTGCCTTCGGTATAAAGGGTGTAGCTAAAAGGGTATAAGATAACACCTACGTGTCTTACTGCCACGAGATAGACTAACCTCTGGTCTCGCCGACTGTGTAGAAGCTGCTGCAGCAGATGGCATCTAGTGGCCTCCAGGAGGCAGGGATAGTTTAAACAAAGAATCTAGACGACATTATGGGCACTAGATAATGTAGGTCCATTCGTGGGTTTCCAGTAGATGGAGTGGGTTGCATGTATTGGAGAAAAGTGCCGGAGAAGATCTCGAAGCATTGGAACATGATTGGTGTATCGGCCTTGCATGTAGGTTGCACTCTGCTTTGTTTATGAACGGATTATTCTCTACATTCTCCTCCTCTTCCATACTTTTCTTTAGCACACCCGCACGAATATCATGTCAAAGAGCAAGTAGAGGCCGCACAAAGACATCCCAAAGCATTGTTTGGGACATGATACTCGCGACCTTTGTTGAGCATTTGAATGCATTGTCAAATAAACCACAAAGGACATAACATGTCCCTTTGCCCAATCCCAGAGAAAGAACCCTTTCTGAATCTCCTTGTCAACCTGCTGGACCAACAATGACATCCTTTGACATCCTGTATCCTCCCTTAAAGATAAGCACCGTTCCCTGCCCCCAACGCAACACTATAAATTGCAGTCTATATCCAGTAAGTAACCCTACCTCCTCCTACTCATCTCATCGGTTGACCACTCCCAGTCTGTCTCCTATCTCAACTACACAACTCTCTCTCAATCCTACCCAAAATCCAACCATCCCAGATATACATTCAATCAAGCAACCAACAAACCTCCTCCATTTACCAGGTAAGAAGATCCCTTTCCAAACAAACACACAAACACTCCTAGCAACCATGCCTTCCAAGAGCACCAGCAGCAGCAGCACCAGCAGCGACCACTGCGCCACCTGCAACAAATGCGCCAACAAGACCAACTGCCCCAAGGCGACAACCCCATACAACAAACACGGCGACGCCGGGATGCAATGCTATGAATGCGCCTCCTGCTCCCACGGTCTGAGCATCACCCCAGTCTGCGAACACCGCGATCCCGACGCCCTCGTCTACTGTCCCGTCCGGATCGACTACGGCACCGCCAAGGTCAAGCCATGGATTGTGGCCCTGGCCGAGATCGAGAACAACAGGGCCGCCATCTTCGCGAATAAGGAGTCTCTGCCCAAGGAGGCGAAGTCCGGGCTCGTCATCCCCGTCTGGCATAACCCGGGGGAAACGAAGTCGCCCGAGGAGATCTTGGCGATTGCGCGTGAAAAGGTGAAGGAGGAGTTGAGGGAGTTGAAGGGGTATGTGCGGATGGTGAGAGCGGCTAAGAATGGGGTCTTGGTGAGACCGAAGGATCCGAAGAAGAGGAAGGGGATGCCTTGGTGGATTGGTTTTGCTTGAGCTTCTGCTTTTTTTTCTTTTTCTTCTTCTTGTTTGCGTTCTGAGGTGATGGGACTGGAGTAAGGGTCTTCTTTTTTGGGGGTTGGGTTGCTTTTGAGTGGTTGCTTTGAATTTTCACTTTCTTCGGGGTACATTTTTTTTGTTCCAAGTTATATAGTATAACCCCTACCCGGATGTAATGACTAAGTGTTAGAGATGAGTCTAGCTAAGATAACATAGGAAATGCAATTTATTCTTTGGTCTAGCCATTGAACCTTGGAACAACCTCCCATTTCCTACCTAGGTAGTCAGGCACTTAACAACCCTAATGCCCCCACCATCCATCTACCTAACATCCGCCAAATGCTGTAGCTTCACCCTACGTCCGTTCAACCCCTTGCCAACCAACACAATAGTATCCCCCGGCATCAAATCATACATGTTATCCTGCCAGTCAGGATCATCTCCATCCTCCTCCGCAACACAAGCAAACACACCCTTCAGGGGATATTTCCCACAGGTAATGCTCACTACGTCCCCCTCCACCACTACCGCCGCGCTCCAATCCGTTGGAAATTTCCAGTACCGATACGGCTCCGGCCAGGAAACCTTCCGTGCGATCTCCCTTCCCGTGCTTGGGTCGTGGAGGGTAGCGCAGAAAACGACATACGATGACTCAAGAACACCAGCTGCCTTCATGGTCGTGTCTGCAACCTGAAGGAGCTCTGTGGATTGGTTCGGCTGTAGGGTCACCTGGGATACGGCAAGGGTCGGATCCAGAGGGACTTCGAGGAGATGTGCGAGGTCGTAGGCTCGAAGCCGGAGTTCGAGAACTCGGGCCTCGTCGAGGAAACTAGAGGCCCAGACCTCGTAGCTGGGAATATGTGTGCTGATGGGATTATTTTCGTCCACAAAATGCCACACCGGGGTGCGTGCAATACCAACGGACACCGGGGCGAATGCTCGTGTCGAGGTGTAGAAAGCCGGCTATAGTTATAGTTAATTCATAATCAGCATCATCAGTCTTCGTACTCATGGGTACGGTATATCCCGTAGAAAGGCAGGCAGGCATGGGGTATAGATACCTTTCGACGACGATAATAATCCACCAGGGACCACGAGGTCGTCGGGTTCGAGTCATTCAATTGCCAAATGATGCTACCGGCGTTGTATTCGCGTCCCTGACCCTTCCATTCGCGTCGCCAGTGGATGATCGCGTAATCCAATGCTTCGGCCTGTAAAAGCTGCGAGAGGTAGATAAAAGACTCCATCGTCGATGGGAGACGGAAGTTGCTCCAGAGGTATTTACCCATCTTGCTCTCAGCGCCCTGGCTCTTGTTGTGGGTGTCCATGATCCGAGAGTTCGGGAATTGGTCGGCAGGGTTGGGAGCGAAGACCCGCACAGTCCGCATGTCAGGGAACGCATGCATGCCGAACTCGGACACGAATCGTCCTCCCAGTTGGGGGAACTGCTGGTAGTGGAGCTGTTGCATATGCCAGACTGTATACAGAAGGATGGGTTAGAACAACACAAAGGAGCAGAACTTCAGTGGTGCATGGGGATTAGACGGTTTTAAAAATATAAAACCAAAAAAAAGAAGCAGGAACATACCATTCCATTGATGTATATCACCGACCGTGGGGTCATTAGAGTTCTTTCCACCAAATGGAGACGAGGGCCAGTACGGAATCTCCGGGGTCAACTCTTGGATAATCTCCGGCCAAATCTGGAGATAGATAACCCGTTGGGGGAGGGGAGTTTTATCCCACGGTCCAGTGACGTCGGAAGCATCAAACTCAATACCGTTGTTTTCAGCACAAAATAGATCCTCATTATTTCCACACCAGAGCGCAATGCAGGCGTGGTTGCGCAGTCGCTTCACTTGGTAGCGAACCTCAGCGGCCACGGATTCCAGGAAGCTTTTATTTACGGGGTAGATTCCGCAGGCAGTCATGAAGTCGTGCCACACGAGTAGACCCTTCTGATCGCAAATGTTGTAGAAGTCGTCGTGTTCAAAATAGCCTGGATTATGTGCATGTTAGTTCAGGCAACATGGATGGACGACTGAATCGGTTCCACGCTTACCTCCTCCCCAAAGTCGGATCATGTTGTTGTTGTTGCGCACAGCGAGATCGAGTAGCTCTGAGTACATCTCTGTCGTGACGGCAGGTGTCTGATTATGCGCAGGCACCCAGTTGTTTCCACAGATATAGATGGGCTTCTTGTTGACCTGGAACATGAAGGTCGTACCCTCAGCGTCCTTCAAAGGACGCTGGATAAGTTTGATCTCACGGATTCCAAAGGCAGTTCGGATTTGATGAATATCTTTGCTATCCTAGTTGTTGGGGACAGATTAGTTACTTTGATCACAATCAAAATCTTCCGTGGCCTAGATTTCCGTTTACCTGCGACACAAGCCGGACAATAGCCTGGTGAAGGACAGGGCTACCATGTCCAGCAGGCCACCATAGCTGAGGATTTGGGACGTCGAACGAAGTCGCTCCCTTTCCTTGAGACACCGTAACAGCCTTTTTTCCTAGCGATTCTCCCTGTAGGGTTTCAATAGATATTTCAAGCCGGCCGTCTCCAGGCATGACCTTAGCGAGCTCGACGTCCACTGTGACAGTTGCACTTGATAGATCATCCATCAGCTGGGTCGTCACGCGGACATCTTCTATTCTCTGGTCATAAAGATGCAGCTTGATATCCTTGTAGGGTCCACAAGTAATCTCCATAGGGCCTAGCAAATATATCATCCAGACTTATGTGAGCAAACATGCCCCATTGGGGCTTCATGCCCATTTGTACCCGAGCGTAGCATTACTTACCCCAGTCCCAGCCCCAGTGATACTGCGCCTTTCGCAAATGCAGTCGACTTCCATCGCGCAGGGTACTATCCAACTTGCCATAGACCGCCTCACGCTCCTTGGACACCTTGGCCGCCGACTCAAAGTGGATGCGCAACTCATTGGTAGCCCCCTCCTCCAGACGGTCGGAGATATCAACCTGCTGGCCGAGAAACATATTATCGCATTTCAAGATGACTTGGTCATTGAGAAAGACGGTCGCCACCGTATCAAGGCCTTCGAAAGATAATACCGCAGACCGAAATTGGGCATAGTCCTTAGGTGTTGGGAAGCTGGTGCGAAACTCCCAGTTGCGCCATCCCACCCACTGCAGGTCGCGTTCATTCTCTTCCACAAACGGATCGGGGATTTTACCCGTCTGCTCCAGTTCATAGTGTATGACAGTCGGGAAGGTGATACACTTTGTCCATTCAGAGGAGGAGGGGGAGGTGGTGGTGGAAGCCTCCCTCCATTCCCAGGGGAAATCTCCCAGGGATAGTTCTCGACTCGGAATTTCAGTCATAGTGCCAAAAAGATAAAATATCACTAGCGATCTCCGTAGGTTTATTCCCCAAGTACTCGTGGGAGACAAGAGTACAATATCTAACTAGGTATTTAAGCTCTAGTGACTTAGCATCAACCCCCTCCCACTTCGACTCGGACTTTGGCCCGTTCCCATTCTGGTACTCGGAGTGAAGGCCCTCGTCGTGTCTCGTTAGCGGCGTGGGAGTAACTCGGACGATCCATCACTACCAGGTTTCATATCTCTTCTTCCTTTACTCCCCCTCATCATTTTTGTTGCTCTCATGGTCCTTCATACTCATGGAGCGAAAGAAATCAGTCAGTTACGACTCCACAGAGGAGCAGGGCTTCACCGGATGGGGGCCTGTGATGTCATAACCCCCCGCGCTCTTCACGGAGCTCCCTCCTCGTTCGGAATTTACAATCTTTGTACCTATAACGGAAGAAGGATTTTCCTCTTTCCTCTTTCAGACATCGATGAGATAGGTGGATTCTAGAAGAATTTGTTAAAAAGCAATAACTCGTTACCCGTATGATGTTGCACAAGGTATTATGTTGTACGAGGTATGATGTTGCACAAGGTATGATGTTGTACAAGGAACACTTGACTATATATTTCCGGTCCCACGACACCTAAACTCTACAATCATTTAGTGTGAGAAGGATGATCGAGCGACCTCGGACAGCTTAAAAGTTTGAGAAAGCGTTTGGTATTGCTACTTCAAGCTAATTTTCAGCGTAAAAACGAATGTAAATGAGAGAAATGATGGCATAGTGGTAGTATGAAATAGGGATATCGTCTAAAAGCCCCTGGCGAGAATTTACTTTGATTTTACCACAGGCGAGAGATTCTGGGGTTCATAGAAGAAGGTTCCAGGTACCTACGATTTAAAGTGTTCGTTCTGAGAGGACCCGAAAAACTGTCCGCCACATGATGTCATCCGAAAGATCGAGGGCATCTCCGAGTCAAACTAGACCCCCGCCGCTCCGCAAAGGTAAAACGAGCATGTATGAAAGCTTGTCTTACGAACCCATACAAAGCCTCATAAACCCTGGCGAAACTACATCTTATCGGTACTTTGCTCGTAGTGTGGGCAGCAAGACGATATTGTCATCCCAATGCCCAGGTCGTGTTCGTCACCGCTTTCTGCATTCTCTACTTCACTCGGATCTTTACACAGCGAGGGTATCGACAATGAAAGGGATTGATAGGTATGGCGTCATTTACATCACTTGAGGCTGTGGTGCGTCCTAGAGTGGAAACACGCAAACGCTAAGGGGAGAGATACCTAGGTATCTATCTATGTGTCGATGGGGGTCAAAAGGGTGATATGAGTGGGTAAGATAAAGATATCATTTATGTTAGTAATATGAACTACTGGGAGCTATCTTTATGGAAGAAGGCTGATGATTACTCTTAGAACAGACACATATAATCCGATGCATCAAAGGGAATGAAGGAGGAGAATAGAAAGAAAACAATGTGCATTTTCCTTGTCAAGGAAATTGTATGATAATCATGTCATGGCGTGGATCAAGCTAAACAAAATGAGGAATTGGAGCCCAGTGTCCCCGCCCCCCTTCTCCAGTTACAGTGCTTGCTGCCTTATGAAACGAGTCATTACAGGATATGAGTCAGGTATGTTCTGGAGTGTAGGTACCTAGCTTCTCCCGAGTCCGCCTCAGGAGCGGACTAATGGAGCCAGAAATACTGTCTAGATTTCCTGATTGGTGGATCTCGATCAATTTTCCTAATTATTAAGCCTATAGTAAAAAACTAATAGTCTATAAAAGTCACTCTTTACTGTTAGTGCGGCCTTTTTTTTTTTTTTTTTTTTTTTTTGTTGGGCGGTGACTAGGCATTCGATAGCCACCAAGATATGCATGCTGAACCAAATTTCCAGAAAGTACCAGGCACATTTTTACAAATGCGCCGCTCTTACCCTTTTGGATGTTGCCTAGACCATGCCGTTTGTGTTAATATATACATGATTGAGGGATAATTGGACGATCCTCCTATTTGGGTGGAAACCGTTCGGTGTCCTTCTATGCCTTAGGCTGCTTCGATTTGCATTAGCCTCCTGCAGCTGTATCGGAATGGAAGTATAACTCCACCTACGAAGGTGATCAGCAGGAAGTGGATAAGACATGAAATTCCTCCGCACAAGCCCTACCTCGTAACCTCGGATTCTGTTGCCAGTTTTCCTAGTTTGCTCCCTCTCTCCAAGTCCCGTGAGCGATAGCGGATTAGCTAACTGGATGCCCTACTCGATAAGCTCACGAGGCCTGGAAAAGGATTTCCACTTGCTTGTATGGGTAATAGTGAGATAGTGTCGCGCTCGGACATTGTGGCCGCCCCATTTAGTGTTCACAGGGCGGGGAGGAAACGTTTTGATACGCTGGCTTCTTCATCCCGCGCCCAGGGCGTCATCTTTGTGGGGTTGTGAGACCCGTCAGATACGCAAGACCCTGATCCTAAATCCTGAGCGGGTGCTCTTTGACGGATCATCCATTCCAAGGAATTGGATCAGCGCCATGAGTAATCACAAAAGAGAGATTTGGATTAACCAGTTCGTCCGCGGCCGCATTCCAAGGCATTCCACGAACTTTATCCCGTCTCCATTTACCCTTTTGATCTTTTATTTTCACATGTTGAAGTTATACTCCCGCTGTTTCCTGAAAGGCATTGTTAGTGCATTTTCCTCGGCGCTACTTCGAATGTCCGTGAGGGAAAAAAATAAACGATGAAAAAAAAAGAAAAAGAGCGAAGACGGTAAGGCATTATGGCGAACCTGTGTAGAGTGTCGTGAGATGGCTGAATCTTGTTATCTGGGCTACCAAGGGGCTGAAATACCAATAATGGTACAATTGGATAATAAGGTTTAAGCTGATCTCTTAGTAGAGGGCCAGGCCCACGTCTTCGCAAAAGTACGGTCTCTCGCAAAGTGTCATTTTTCCACTCTAAGCCAAAGTATCGTAAGGGGGGGGAGGCAACCACTATGATAGTCTCGAGTCTGATTTTAGGACCTCAACCTCAAGATCCATACTTGTGGCTCAGCCAGCCACTGGAAAGGAAACGGCCAAGATCTATGACGCTCCTGAACGGCAGATTTGATGTGAGGGATTGACCGTTCACCTGTGGCTGGAAAGCATGTCTGTAATGATCGCCATAGTTGATTAAAAGAGACTTTGTCCCCCCGCTCATCTTTCTTCAATCAATTGCCTTTGCGTCTGTGCCTCGAACACCTGCTAAATTGGCGGTCTGAGCGCTTTAAGACTTACTGGAGACTTTGTGCCAATCATAGAAATCTAGCTCTCCCCGCATAGCTAGGGATCCAAGTATGAGCCCCTCTTCCTCCTCATCATCCTGGGATACACATATCTGGTGGTTGGCCTCTACCCGCTATGAGCACCAAATCGATCCCAGAGCCGCAGATGAGAAACCGTAGGGTTTCGGCTCTCTCCCGCGAACAGTTGGAGAGGAAACGCGCCCATGATCGAATATGCCAACGCAATATCCGCCAGCGAACCAAAGAATACATTAGCCAGCTTGAGGATCGAGTAGCGGAGCTTGAAATCAAGCGGGAGAGGCTCCATGAAGTCCTTCAACGCAACAGTCGATTAGAGGACGAAATCAGGACGATACGTCACCAACTCCTGTTGGTACACGGTGGTGTAACCGGTCAATTTTCAGGTAGGATTATTTTCTTTCCTTTTTTTTTTTTCTTTTTTTCCCCTCATTATGCCTCCCTTCTGCATGTTTGCTTGTTGTACTCATGGAGTTATTACTTCTCTTGGTCAATTCCACTCCTCACGGACGGAACCTCTCTGTCCATATCCTTTTTGAAATCATATCCTTATAACGGCTATAGATCAATCATTCAGCTGGCAATCCCGGAATACCCCAAAAAATAACACGTCACCGACATTTGGCCCCCATGTGCCGAGTCCCAGTGATAACCCGTTGCGTGTGGATCTCAATTGCCCCCTAGGCTACCGCGTTCTCAACGACATCAGCAAAATGGATCCAGGCACCCAGGAGAGCCACCTATTTCATCCTAGTTCATTACACCCCCCAGGGTCTCCAAATGAGTTCAATCAGACAATGAGTGAGGCGGGACTCGACTCCAAATACTACATGAATTCGGATGGCTCGATTACGGCTCAAGATTTGCGGTACGCCCAAATGCAAATGTCATGTATTCCCTACCAGCCACTGCGACCGGAATCTATTGATTATCTGTGCCCCATGATTTTCGGTCATTCTGATTGCATGGGCACAGATTCTATGGCGCCCCCTCAAGATGCGTGGAATGTGTAGCTCCAATATATTTTTGTCCACCTATGGAGATGTTAGGGCCATCTGTCATTCTCGATTTCCATTAGTATCTCAGACCATAACGGAGCCTTGTACGAGGGGTGGTTTGTGCAAACCCGAAGTTGGGCTAAAGCTTCCACTTGATCTCTGATAGCGGATGGACATTGTTTGAATTATGAACGTGTAAAGTGTCTTAATATTGCCTCATGTGTGCAGGCTTCATTGCTCTTAATTTTTCGGTTTTTGCCCTGGGTCAAGTGCAGCCTTTATTCATTGATATTCATTGATACCTATGGCTGAGAATTCCTTTACGGATTGGTTTTTTTCTTCTATTATTTTCTATTCAGGGAGGTCTTCTGAGCGTCTTATCTTATTGCTAACATTTCATTCGTTAATATGTCTTCCTACCAAAAACATATTCCTCACTCAATAAGTAAAATAACCATATCACGCCTTCCATTATTCTAGTTAATCCCGAATTCACGCAATTTTGCCTTTATATTTATCATCTGGTTCTAGTGTCAGCTAGTTAGCTTGTAGCTGCTGCCACCCTTGCGTAACATTTTATGGTGGCGGTATTTTTTAGATCTGTTTTTCTAACTAGCGCGTACACCCAGCTTAGCGTTATCTGAGATCGAGGGCGCCAACCTCGGTGTTGACAAATAATAAACATGTTGACACAGAATCGATGGGTCGATATAAATCCATTCGTCCTTGCTTTGAGTCCGGATCCCTAGACATGCCGGGTTTGGAGTAGCCGATGTGATGGTAATAAGAAAGAGGAAAACATAATGAAGGCAAAGCAAGAGAAGTAGCTCTGTTGCTCACTAAACGGTATATATATTTCTTTTTTTTTTTTTTTTGATGCCACTAAAAATAAAATAACGAAGTGCTACTAGCGATTAAACTCTATAGGATTTAACTCTACACTCCTAATATTTTCGTGTAATTCGCTACTATTCAGATTCCTTTACAAGCAGTTCTAATGCTTCCTGTTCGCATCGCGAGATAGAAAAATATCGTTGATAAGAAGTGGCGAAATAAGAAACTAGTGAATGGCTAATAAGTGATGGTAAGGTGTATCAATGGTGGTGGAGGGAACGCACATAGCTCTTTTCTAGTTTTGGTGGCGGTGGATATCTTTGATCCACTCAACCAACAATTCTTATCGCTTAGGATTGGTCAGTTTATTAAAGCGATTCAGGGCCATCAAATGAGGCGCATCTCTGGTACCTGAGCAGTTCAGTGTTTGGTTGGTTGATTAACTTCCTTAGGGGTTCTCGGCTTCTCATCTCCAGGCGGCAATGGCTCTCCTCCAGGCTCCCAACTCCACTTGAGAGATAAACACACTATTTTGCTCGCTTTTCATTTATATTTTTTCCCCCTTATTTATGTGCTCTCCTCCCCCCTGCCTTTTGATAATATTCCCCGTTGTGTTTCGTTCTTCCTCTCCAGTACGGAAAATCTAGATACATCTCTTCACAACATCATGGGTAAAATCCAACAACCGCCCTCTGAGGCCTTGGAGCAGCCATTTGCTTCTTCTGCCGCCTCCACTTCTCCATTCCCGGCTGCGACCGATGACGATCTTCCTCCCTCCTACAGCCAAACCACCAACGACTCCACTTCTAATCAACCTAACTTGAGGACGCAAGAAGCTACTTACAACATCCCAGGTGGGAGACCCTACAATAGCATTTTCCAGAAGCACCGTCACTCTGGAATCGCCACCCTCTACCCCGAATTCTCTCGGGACGCGAACCAACTCGCCGACTTCATTCAAACCCAGACGCGCCTCCCCCCTCGCCCATGTCTGATCGTGAACGGCTACCACAGCGAAACCAAGAACAATGGACAAAAGAGCGAGTCAAAGTCGGTGACCGACTTTGACTTTCGTATTGACTTGACAGAAACCCTCTTGAAGTGGGGACGGGACGAGCGGACGGGTGGGAACCACGAGTGGTCATATACGAGTGTCGTGAGTGATACGGGTGGAGAGAAAGCGTACCGGGGGGGCAGATGGCCGACACGCGTTAGTAAAACCAGTGGACGGATTGCCTTGCCGGTAGATGATGATGGTGATGAGGTCGAGGCGCAGCGACTAATGGACTTGGAGAGTGGTGAGGAAGGCCCCGGTATCAGAGGATGGTGTCAGAGATTCTGTCGCGACCCGGCCCCAGTGAAATCGTATGTTGGCGGTGTTTTCCATTTCCTTTTCTTTTTTTTTTTTTTTTCCCCTTTTTTTACAGGGTGGTGATGGTATTTTGTTGCTGGGACTAATTCTCATCTCCGGTGCAGATTCACTTACCGACGCAACTTGAGCGGCTTCGATGTGGCTCCCATGCGAGCGTCCTTCATCTCCCATATCCGTGCCACCGGCTACCGGGGCAATATCTCCATTCAACCTTCCATCTCTTGTGGAGTGATTACCGTCTACTCACCGCACTGGATCAACAACCTGCGAAACAACAAATTTGTCTACTGGATGTGCATCATCCTCCAACTCTGGGTCATCACCTGGCCCGTGATCTGGTTCATGGAGCGCCGCTATGACGTGGTCCGGTCTGAATGGTTTTCCTCCAAGACCGTGTGTGACCTGGAGACCGAGCGCCCAAAGAAAGTGTATGCCGGCGGCCATGATGAAGCCACAGCGGCAGAAATATGGGCGCCCGTGGTGAGAGAAGCGGCCTGGCGGAAACGAGATGGCGGGTGTATTCTCGAGGGACCAGAGATCGAGCAGCTACGGCAATGGGCTATGCAGCGCCAGGCTGGGGCAGGAGAAAGTGGGCAGTTAATTCAACGTGGTCAGGCCGTGCTGGGGATGATGGGGATCCGGAATATCGCTGGCATTGATGTGACAGGGGCGTGGGGAGGAGATGATTCGTCGTCTCGATCGGGCTTTTCAGTGCGCCTCGGTTGATGATTATATTTTTTTACCATGGTGATATAATTCGGCACCAAGCCCTTTATTTTTGTTTATATTTGATTAGTGTACAGGTGAGTGATTAATATCCTGCTCCCTTCTATTATGCCACTTTATGAGGTTTCAAAACATGTGTAAGAGCTCTGAATAATGCAATCCAATTTCCATCCGCCCACATCCTGTAGTCAGCCAATTTGAACCTCTTCTTATTTCTTTTCAAGCCTGTTTGAAGCCGTATTTGGACCGAACGCACCAGTGGGGTGGCTAAATTAAATTCTTCGATCAACCGAACTTCTCTGTGATCATTATCGGGGAAGATACTAGGTAGCTTTAAGATAGAGAGTTCCATGAAGTGCAGATGAAATTACAGCCAAGCAAGGTCTTACGATTTCTCGGAAAGCAAAGCTTAAGCTTATTACTGGAAAAGACTTTATCAGGGCTTGACCTCCCCCCACTGGTTACTTCCGGAGTTCTCGCTTTACTTCCGTGCCCCACGTGGTTTTGTCCCACTTGCAAAAAAAAAAAAACTTGAAGTAAAGAGGGACAAAGACAGAAGGAGAAGAAGAAGGAAAAAGGACAATTAAGCAATATGAGGGATAGGTGACACCCATTGTTGATAGCTTTATTTGCATCGTGGTTCGACATGTCCAAGTATTATCGCCTTGTCCGATCGACACGATACCTCCAATCCTTGGCTCTCGGATATTTCTCCGGCTATTCATGGAATCACCGACTACCCTGCTTCTCTAGCCTGTTATCGACAAAAGCTCCCCGGGATGAAGAGATTATTATTCTCCACTTGGTGATTTTGGGGTAAAAGTTCCTTCGGAACTCCCTCCTCCCTTCTTCAATTTCATTGTAGAAATATATGAATGTAATGTATACATTCTATCGACGTTTCTACTGACGTTTCCGGCCAAAATTCCCCTCTACACGTGATCGCTACCAGCCTGCAGCACAGATTTTCCCAGAGCAATGGAAGGCCAGCACCTGCAACTGGGCAAAACTACAGGATGAAAAGTGAAGAAGTTGGAGAAATGTTTGATTACTAGTCGTTACGAGACCAAGTATCTCCGATATCACGGCTATCTCCCTTCCCCCCGCATTCCCGTCAAGACAGAGTGAAAAAGTGGAGATACACCCGCCAGCTCTGCCAAAAGTCGGGATGTTAACGAGCTCTTGGCCATGAGTGATAAAGGACCCAGTACGCTAATGGCAACGTGGGTTGGAAATCCATTTCTTTTGAGAAAATATCAACATTAAAGCGCAATCACGCCTTTCAAAAATGGAGGAGCAAGAAAAGTCTTCTGATACCACCAAAGCCACCCCAGACACAGCAACCCTCTCAACAGAACAGGTCCTTAATCCCCTTTCCCTTTTGTGTTTGTTTACTAGGTCCTGTGTACTATGATTTACAGGCTAGAGCCCACGTTAATGCTGCTCCAGACCAAGATCCGATGGACCTTCCCTCAGGTCTTTCTCGACGTATTCCTCTGGGCGCCTCCTAACTGTCGGTGGAATCCAGACAACCCACCCAAATTCAATTTTTTCCTCAACGTCTTATTCGGCTGTGCGGGTACCTTCACGGTCGCGAATCTCTACTATGCGCAACCGCTCTTGGACCTCTTCGCGCGCTACTTCGATGTCACTCAAGAACGGGCCTCGCTGATCCCCACCTGTTCGCAGGCTGGCTATGCGGCTGGACTGATCTTCATTTGTCCTCTGGGGGACATTGTGAGGAGACGGCCATTTGTTCTGTTTCTGACCTTCCTTACGGCGACGGTCTGGTTGGGTCTCTGCTTTACCGACTCTTTTAATGTCTTCCTGGCCCTGAGTTTCATCACTTCTATCACGACCGTTACTCCTGTAAGTTGGCCCTAGTAGTGACATGAAGAGAAAGGGAGGGAACCCCCCCCCCAAATTCAAGATTACAAGCCATCAATCAATCAATCTGACCATCTCTCCAGCAAATCATGCTCCCCCTCGTTGGCGACCTCGCCCCCGCCGCGCGCCGCGCAACAGCGCTCTCCATAGTCTCAGCCGCCATGATCTTCGGGCTCCTCTTTGCGCGTCTCTTCTCCGGTCTCATCGCCTCACACACCAACTGGCGCGCTGTCTACTGGCTCTCCCTCGGACTGCAATACATGATCTTCATCCTCCTCTGGCTCTTCATGCCCGACTACCCCTCCACCAACACCAACATCTCCTACGCCAAGATCCTCGCCTCCATCGTAGGCTACTACTTCAAACACCCGGTGCTCCTCCAAACAACCCTCATGGGCTTCCTCACCTCCGCCACCTTCACCAGCTTTTGGACCACCCTGACCTTCCTCCTCTCCGGTAGCCCGTACCACTACTCCACCCAGACCATCGGGATCTTCTCCCTCGCCGGCCTCACCCCCATGTTCTTCGCCCCGCTCTACTCCCGCTGCATCATCGACAAATACGTCACCCAGCTCTCCATCGCCATCAGTCTCGCCATCACCATGATCGGTATCGCCATCGGCACTTACACCGGCACCTTCACCATCGCGGGTCCAATCATGTACGCCTGCCTCCTCGACTTCGGCCTCCAGACCACAATGATCGCAAACCGGGCCGCTATTTACGCCGTTGCCCCCAAGGCCCGGAATCGTGTCAATACAGGATACATGGTCGGCGCCTTTTGTGGCCAGCTGATGGGTACCTCGGTCGGCAATCGCGTGTACGCCCAGTCTGGATGGGTGATGTCCGGCACCGTTAGTTTGGTTCTTGTCGCGGTGGCTCTGATCATCGGGTTATCCAGAGGCCCTAATGAGAAGGGTTGGCTTGGTTGGAGCGGTGGGGTGAGGTTGAGACGTATCGTGCAGGGTGAGGAGCAGCCTGTGAGGGGGCCAGGCGGTGGTGGTAGTGGTAGCGGTAGTCATGAGGCCCAAGAAAGGGTCGAGGCCGAGGTTGAGTCGACGTCGGTCCAGCCTAGTCAGGCAGTGGATACTAGATGATAAAAAAAACGAATCCTTATAGATATATAGAGAAAATATATATTAATCAAGATGGTGATTGCCCTATCAAACGAATAGGAATTCTTTCAAACTCGTTCCATTCCATTGACTATACTATAGAAAAAGCTCTTTTTCTTTCCGTCGCCGTTCGTAAGTCCCACCTCTCTCCATCCAGAGCTATCGCAGACATACGTTACAGTACCATCGCATAGTTCCTACCTTATATCACCTAGACAGGTAAAGAAAGAAAGAAAGAAGGTCTTAGAAGCGATCTACCTACCCCCGTCCAACATGCAAATCCCACCTTTTCTCCATCCCCGTCGTAGCTGAACCCGAGCCCGAATCCGAATCCGTCAACAGGTTCGTCGCCTCATGAATCATCCCCGAAATCCTCATTACATCCTCGACATTAACGATCGGATCCCGGATTTTCCATCCGAGAGCGGTGGGGAGTCGTTCATGTTCTGTTGCGTGTTGCGCATTATGCGTTGGACAATTAATTAGCTTCTCCTCCTCGTCCTCCTCCTCCGCCCCTTCCCTTACCCAAATAAAAGGTATAATGAATAGACCAATTCAGGATTTGGATAGGAATGAAAAGAGAAAAAAAAAAAAAAAAAAAAAAAGAAAAAGAGAGAGAGAAAGACTCACGAAAAAAATATTCAATCAAGGCCCGATCCACGGTCCCGCTCTCCAAGTCCCCAAAAACGATAATCGGGGCCGCGACCTCCCCAAGACTGAAGTCTTCCGTTGTCGCCGTGAACCGATACGTGGGGTTATATGCCTTGGATTCGATCTGGCGGGCTATCTTGCTGTTTGCGAGCATGGCGGCTGTGAGTTTGGGGGCAGTCCAGTAGGCGCGGGTGGTGTCGAAGATGGTTTTGTTGAATACGTGGTTGTTACCGAAGTAGGCGTCTGAGCGGCTTTATTTGTAGAATGAGAGATATAGAGTTAGTTGGTAGTGTAGGTACTGTGTGTTAGTTTGGAGGGTCGGAGGTGGGTAAGTGGGTGGTGGTGGTGGTGGTGGTTTACTAGGTATCGAGGATCTAAGAGAGAAAGGAAGGGAGTGTGAAAAAAGGGGAAAGTGATATATATATACCTCAGGCTTGCGTCGTGTTCAAGAACGTTGTGGCGGTTGAGTTGGTCACTACAGGTAGGAGGTAGGCAGACGAGTTAGGTTAAGTATATCATTAGGGGCGAGACAGTTCACAGAGAGGACAGGGCGGCGGTGGAGAGCATACAGGGTGAAAAAGGTCGCATTGGGCTCCGGGTTTGCGATAATAGCCATGTCGAACATCAAGTTGGCTAGGGATTCGTTGAAATGCAGCGCGGTTGTCAATGCATCAACAACAACTGGTCGAGTGAGGTCTTTTCCGTTCCGGGGGAGGTATCCATGGTTTGCGAGGGTATTCATCATAGGGCATGGACCGCGGACTAGCAGGAATGAGAGCTAACATTCAGTAGAGGCTTATATATTCCATCATGTGCGTATGTATGTACATACAGTCGTGGGGGCCACCAGGCCTCCAATAATGGGAAAATCCGTCACGAAAAGGATGTGCACTGGCTGAGCCAGAGATGAGGACTGGGAGAAGAAAAGTAGTAAGCTTCATGGTGGGATTTCGGCGGAATTGTAACTGTGCAGTGTCTTGAGCTTGGGCAAAGGTATGGAAAAGAGGCACTATTTATATAAATAGGCAACAGCCAGGACGCATACGATGAGACGAAAGGCAATGTGTGCCTTACACTCCATTCAGAACTTGTCTCAGTCAGGCAGTATCCCAGTCAGGCAGTATAGCTCGGCAGCTATGTCGACCCATCACCTGTGGGCTGTAAACAGCCTATGCTGAATTACCAGCTCTCCTTGTTGAGGGGAATGATCGCCCTAGCATTCAAACAAAAGATTCCGAGGGCCAATTAGAATTTGGGCGTTGACAATTCGCGAAAGAACTCTTTAGAGCCGACCGTGAAAAATGGTGTACTCCAAACGAATGCCGATCTATAGCAGGCTGCTAAATTCTGATCCCCCATTGTAGATCCTAATGAGTCCAGAGGAAATACCTGCCTACTTAGGCAGTCTCCATTAACTCAATACGTTGTCATAAGACATTTTCCCCTCGTACTCGTACCCTTTTCCGAATCTGGGAATATTCAGTTAGTAATGAATATTTTGCTATTCGATCCCATGACACTTCGCACATTCTTGGCTACTAGGGGCAAAGTTGAATACCATAAGCTAAGGTGTTTCAAGCTTCAGACCCTGAGGGACAAGAAATAAGCCGAGACCACTCAAGGAAAGTTATGCCGATCATCATTCGTCGTGTTCGGGTCCGTGTTCGGATCCGTATTCGGGTTCTTGTTGCATAAGAGGCATGGATGCAGCACTCCAAAAGTATATTTTTCTCCAATTATGATACTGGCCTTAAATGTACAACATCCAATTGAGCAGACTCATTAGAGCTCGTCCGTTCTCCAGGCTTTCCTTGCATGCGGGCAAGTCTTGCACCTCGGTTTTTTCGGTGCAGCTGGCATATACTCTCTAAAACCCGCCGTAAGTGCCTTCAGGTGCGCAAAATGAGGTGCATCTTCGCCTAGGCCCCATGCAAAGACACCACCTAGACTCTTCGGCACAACTATCAAAGGAAACTTCTGCCCAATAGCATATGGCGTATCGAAGCTCCAAAACCGATCCTCCTCCGAGTCCCAGAAATAGTACCCACCCCCTACAGCATCATACTGTCCCCGCTCCATCGCACGCTCAAATGAAGCTTCAACCTCGGAAGGGACCTGGTCGTGCCAGGAAAATCCCCCAGCTTGCCCCAGATCCGCTCCGGTATTTGGATCCTCCATTAGGACCGTCGCACAGCCTATCGGATTTTCAGCACACCCTCCATCTGGGCGTGTCTTGAACCACTTAGTGTAAAACGCAAAGCCTAGATTGATCTTCTCCGCCGGAACGCCCCGTTCCATGTAAGCATCTATTGCATCCAAGGAAAGTTGCACGCCCGTGTGGTGTTTCGTCACATTATCTCTCCGGTTCATCAAGTCGTAGGTCATGATGTTGAAAAAGTCAAGCGACTCGCTAATTTTGGGAATTGTTTCACTTGTGAAAGCAATCATGTCCCGTTCAAGCCCCGGTACAGCCGCCGAAATGAGCTTGTCTGGCCCCAGAGCGTGTCGAATCTCCGCCAATAGTGCTGGATACGCATCTATTTCCCAAGCTTTCTCGGCGTTCGATACTTGCTTGTAATCTTCACCGTTTCCTCTGTTTCAGAATTAGAACATGGAGGCATATACCGTGTGCCATGGGGTAGAAATCACGCACCCGGGGTACTCCCAGTCAATGTCAACACCTAGTATGCCAGAAAGTTAGCTATCACTCAAGACCTGGAATTCCATCACGCCAGATAGTCTACCATCAGCGCCTGTCTGCTCAACCATAGCTTTAATGTTTTTTGCAAAACGCTTCCTACTAGACTCAGTCTCCGCGGCCTCCGCAAACCCTTGGGTATCGCCCCAGCCTCCAATGGCCACCATGATTGATGTACCGTCCGCGAATTTCGGTCGCACTTCTTCCACAGTCGTGAACAGAGGCCATTTTGTCACATTAAGAGAGTTAAAGGTAGAGGATTGCATAAAGGCCAGAGCAACATGGGTGATGTCTGACACCAGTGATGCCTCAGGCACTACATTGTGTTGTCTAACATTTCGTCAGGGGGGAAATTAAGGAATGTATGGTATCGCGATCTAACTGACCCTGTTAAATACATATGACATCTCTGTGAGTTCGCGACTCCGGAAAGAGCCAAAGCAGAGAGCACGATGGTGCAGAAATATCGGGCCATCTTGTTGCGTTGTTGGCGTGTTAACCAAAAATGGTGAAGGCAACAGACTAGTTATATAGCCGGCCGCCAAGAGCTTCTTTTGGGGATCTTCGCGCAACAATGTTACACAGGCTGACGAGGTTGAACTCCGTAGTCACACAAGAATAAACGAGAGCAGAAAAGGGCGTACGTATTATTGAGGGGAAAGATTAGATTGTCTGAATCTGTTATCCTCCATAAAGAGCAATAAAAAGTAAAGATACTGGCCACGTAGCTACATTTAGTGTCAATGCATGCCCAACTTTTAATAATTAGCTCCAGAACTCTATTGACAGTTGCTAGATACCTCTGTAGTGATCCTTTTCAGATGTTTAGGGGTCATTAAGTGCTGTCTTTATGAAATATATACTGCGACTTGTCCAAGCAGGAATCACTAGGTGTGGTTTTTCCATTTTTTAAAACAAGAAATTTTTTGATGTTACTGAGTATTGTATATATATTTAGAGGGCAGAGAGGCCTGGTTTCGAATATTTAGTATGCTCGCTGTCAACCGGAGGCTCTAGCTGCTTTTAGAGAAGATATTATTGAGAACAATAACATATTATTTCTGAGTGTTTTGAAGGCGTAGATTAACATAAGCGGTAACTGGCGACCTCCCTTGGTAGTACTTTTTGTTTGTTGTTAGGAACAAAGCTTCTTCAAGAGGATGTTCGGGATTAACAGTTGATCCCTGTTCCGAGCATTTGACTCCCTCAGGAACATCAGGGCCCGACAGATGAAAACCACCCAGCTCATTATATTTGACCAAGTAGTTTCCGTTGACCTCTACGTAGGGTAGGTAGCTGTCAGCTACCTAGCCACCTATTCACGACTGATTTGTATGGCAGGAATCACAATTGGCGCGGCCCGGGGAAACCGAGAGCTCCGGGAGCTCGGCTGGCAAGAGGCCTGTGGAGATGCCTCGGCTGACCCATTTTCCCCGCAGCCTGGCCTTCTGCTGTGTATATCAGTGCCCTTACCGCTGAGGAGCTGGATTTGAGCCACCTCACTCCCTGCGCAGTCTTTTCACTCTATCAATTGTATCATATTGACACATCCCAACTTATTAAAAATGTCAGGACCAGGTGCTGGCTACGAATATCCCTCCCAGGAGGTCACTTGGCTGAAGCGTGATGCCCTCCTCTTCGCTAACAGCATCGGTGCGACCGCGGACGAATTGCACTTCCTCTACGTATGAATCTCCATCAACGTTACGATTCGCTACTTATTTTCTAACTAAATACATTATAGGAGCTGCACCCTAACTTCTCTGTCTTCCCCACCTACCCTATCATTCTTCGTACGGGCTCATCAATTCTAAGCGCATTCAAGGGGGTTTCTACTAATACTCGTTGGCACAGCATTCAAGCTCACCGACAATGAAGTAACTGACTTCTACGCCCGCCAAAAGGCACATCCTATTCCTGGTGTCCCCAAATTTGATGCAACCCGTGTGTTGGATGGTCAGCGCAAAATCACGATCCTCAAGCCCCTCCCACCCACCAGCGCGGGTAGGAAGTTTGAAGTCCGAAACAAGGTCGTCGGTGTTTACGATAAGGGCAAGGCGGGCTCGGTGGTTGAAACGGAACAATCTATTGTCGATTCCAAAACAGGAGAGGTCTTCTCTAAGGTCGTGGGCAGTGGCTTTTTCGTTGGCCAGGGAAATTGGGGCGGTCCCAAGGGTGGGTTTGGATAATATTCTGTGTTTTTCAAGCGTTCTTGAGATGTCAATTAACACATTCCATTTTGCAGGTCCCGCTACCCCTAACTATCCTCCACCAGAGGGACGCAAACCCGATGCCGTTGTTGTCAACCAAACCACAGATGAGACCGCTCTCCTTTATCGGTAAGTCCCCTATTTTCAACGCCCTCACTACACATTGCGGCAAAACTAATCCATGGTATAGTCTGAATGGTGACTATAATCCTCTCCATGCTACCCCCGAGCCCGGCAAGAAGATGGGATTCGGTGGCCCCATTATTCACGGCCTCTACAGCTGGAACTCCACTGCGCATGCTGTCCTCGCTAGCTTTGGTGGTAGTGACCCAAAGAACTTTAAAGAATTCCAGGCACGGTTCGCCTCTCCCGTCCGCCCCGGTGATAAGCTCACCATCGAGATGTGGCGCACTGGCAACATTACCGATGGCTTCGAGGAAATCCGATTTGTGACCAAGAACCAGAAGGGAACAATGGTTTTGAGCAACGGTCGAGCTTTGATCGGTGTCCCAAAGTCAGGAGCCAAGCTGTAATGTAATCTTACGTTTATAAGAATATCAAAGCGTTTATTTCCTCTTGTACAGCGATTAGACGTCTCCTACGTTTAGAACAATGCCGAAAATGCAAGCTATACATCAATATCAATAAAGAAACTCTGTCAGCTAACTGGTATCCATTAATATTCTGTCAGTATACATATAAAGTGCCTTTTGGGAACCTCTACTGAATCACCTCCCGTTGATCATTGTGCGAGGGTATTAAAGGATGGATAACTTGATGCCCACTTGCTATGCCCGCTGGATAACGATTGTATACCACCCTATGAGCAAGTTGCTGGCTTAAGGACTATTCTAGAGTAAGTGATTGCACCAAGAGATTAAATAAATAAAGGAAACAGAGAGAGCAGGAATACTTACACCTTCAGAAGCAGAGGATAGATTAGGTACTACTGATGACAGTTGTTGACTATACCCCTAGAAGTTAAGATAAGCAGATAATATAAGATAGAGTGGGATATTGGACAAAGATAGAAGCATACCTCTGACCACCAAACACGTTTAAAACCAATATCACGAAGTTCAACAACCTTAGCCATATTGTATGAGCCTCCAGGATCCTGGGAGTGCACCGTTGTTGTAGAGATCAATGGCGGTACGCAAGTTGACTTTCTGCTCCTCGATAGTAGTTAGATCATCAATCATGGCCTGCAGGCTTTTGATGCGAGAATCAACGTCCCAATTGTCAGCCTGAAAATGACTAAATATCAACCAACGGCGGAACTTGATGTCAAGATGTCTCATTTCGCTCAGTGGTCAGATCACGGTATTTTTCGCGGCCAACACCATGTAATGGGGTCTAGACTTGCTGGAAGTGGGTTGATTTCTCCCGACATGATTGCAGAGTTGAAGATAATGCTGACGATTGCATGTTGAAGACGTAGGATGGAATGCCCTGTCGGATAAAGGGTGATCCGCCCCGGACCTTTATGTGCAGTATCATAGAACCAACGAGCGTCGTCATTGCTTGGAATTTTATGGCACTTCCAAGATGTGAGGATATACGCTAATGATATTGAGGATATATAAATGCAAGTGTGTGAAGTATTAAGTCGTTCAGCGAGGTTCTGACTCTATCCTGATCTCAAATGCTCAGAACATGATTATCTCAGAATGAGGATCTTTTTTGACTACGATTTGTGTTGTTCAAAGATATCAGATTAGCGTTCGCTTTGTTGGCTATTATGTTGTACGACATAACATGGGAAGGTCAGAAAATTTTGCGATCCACGGCCTCCATTTCCAAGTTACCTAATCTATTCTCTGTTCTACTAGAAGCGATAGTTACCCTTCAGAAATATATCATCACATGTATTCTTGAATGACCCAATTCTAACCAATACCCACATAGCCAACAACTAAGCCATCCTGGCCTCGTGCAAACCCAGTTAAAGTAAACCTAAATCCCCCAAACACCAAGCGGATCCGGACCGCCCGAGCTCACCCTCTGCTGCTGCAACTTCTTCACCCTCCTCACGAGAACCCCGACACATATCGGACCGAAAAGGGTACATAGTGAAATCGCCCAAATGATAATTAGATATGTCTTGGACGACCCACTAGAGGAAGGTGACCCATCGGAGAACATCCCCTGGCTCTCTGCAAGCGAGGCAATTAGATACCCAATCTCACCACGGGCAACCATCGAGAGCCCAAGGAGCGCCGGTGGATACAGAGATTTTGGCTTTAGGGGGAGCGAAAGGGACGAGCGTGGTCTGTGTATCGCCGTTTCAGGACCCGCTTGCTGTGGTTTCGGAGAATTGCCCGCGTGCTCGTCTGTGGTGTTAGGTTGGCTGTCTTCATCACTTTCGGTTTTGTTGACGTGAACTGGGGCGTTTCTTTCCGGGAATGTCCTATTCTCTCCCGTGGAGATTGGCGCTCCATTTTTGAGGCTGGCTCCCCGCCTGGGGATTACACATATGTGGGTCACATAGGACAAAGGCTTTGTGATGATGAAGATAACGTTCGTAATAGACGTAGGCAGCGAGAATCGGACGAGCCATAACCCGGTGATCACCTTCCCGAAGGCCATGAGAATCGCGTAAACTAAACCTCGCCACAAGATGTCGCCCTGGAACATTTCCGTGATGGGGATAGCAAAGCCAATTGATGCCTTGATTGTCTAGTTAGAATATTTGGCACAACGTAGATAGATGGAAAAACACCTACAAAGAACAAGGGAATGAGAATCCTTTGTACAGGTGCTTTGTAGTACTTTTCGTACACGCGTTCACCTGTTGGTATTTTGCTAGGTGTCAAGTCGTTGCCTTGTGCGGAGGTGGGGGAGATGTTCTCTTCATTGCGCTCTGCAACCATCGGCGTAGTGTTTGATGGCGGCTCGGATGGTGTTTCGGGCTTCGGGGAGGATGAAGCGCTGAATTCTCTTGACGCAACCGCCATCGAATCAAACCAAGAAATGATGACTCCAGCCAGATATGCAGCGAAAAGGCTCGAGGTCCCGGCGTACGTCGCACCGCCTACGACCCCAACTAAGACGCAGGTGTGCGCGACAAAGGCAAATTGGAAGGTACCCATAAAATGAGGCAGTCTATGCGCCATAGCGAGAGCTCTGTTCAATATCGGACGAAGAATAAGGATGCACAGAAGCCACAGCCCAATCGCCACACCAATAGATACGAATACGGGGCGGATGATGGTGATGGCACTAAACGAGGAGTTAGTGTTCCCTAGGTTCGTGATGACCTTCACCATTACCAGGCCAACAACATCGTCGAGCATCGCAGCGCTGGTCGTCACAGTCCCAAGCCGTGTGGAAATCAACTGCGTGGTCGAGAGAATCGTGAATGTTGTTCCCAAACTGGTGGCGCTCAGGGCGGCTCCAGCAGCGAATGCCTGGAGAGAACTGATGCCAACCAGTTCTTTGAGGATGAAGGACAAGGCCATCGGGGCCCCAATGCCAGTGATTGCCACAGCGAGGGACATCGCCATGTTGGAGCGTAATGACTTGATCGATGTGGAGAGACCTCCTTCGTAGACGAGCATGATCAGCCCCAGATACCCGAGTTGCTGAATCATGGTTTCCATCTCGCGATCGAGCCATTTCGCGCCCGGTGTTCCCCAGAGAATACCGATGAACAATTGACCGATCAAGCCACAGTACAAAAGCTTATCTAGGCAAACATTGACTAGGTTGAGCACGATTAGAAGGCCCGCTTGGTTCAGGATGGTTGCGATGGAGGGTTCATGGTAGGCAAAGGCTGACTCCATTGCTTGATCGCCGGCCATCATGGAATGAAGGCAGTGTTTGCACAAGGTTGGCGCGCAGTTATGTTATAGGTGAGAATTTACTTTGACAGATAATGACGCAAACCCGAGCAACAACGGACTCCATAGCAAGATTAAAGACTTCAGAAGGGGTACGTGATGTGGGAGTGAAGAAGCGGTGGGATACAGTGGTTAAACAGCAGTTCCTGGTTGAGCCCTGGGAGCGCTGGCAAGAAACAAATCAGGTTGTGAATGTGGCAAAATGGACATGATTCAGGTTATTATTTTTCACTCAATTTTTAGCCAAGTTTCTTGGCTTTATTATTATTGCCAAAATGGCAGTACCACCGAAAAATACATCATTTTATGCCTAATTGGATGCCTGGCTAGGCGGCGAAAGAAGGCAATATAATCATTCATTCAGGGACAGATTCTGCTGCTCTACACCGCTCTTTAAGCTGTGTCAAGAACGAAAACGTTCTTGTGATGAACTTTGTCCATTTCACTAGGCTCAGTTATTGCGTTATCTCGAACATGATTACATCCGATTATCCGCTGTTTAGCTGGTTCTTGGGACGACAAGCTTTTCCCAGGTGTCCTGCTCTGGCCATCCATCAACATCACCATTGGTGTATCCACACAATCGCTGCCAACAACGATACGAACTCCGATCTGCATCTGTCCACTGGGGTCCAGGACCGGATGCATACTCTCCGCATCCCTGAGTGACGAGACGTTTGCCCATTTCGGTAATAATGGGGCTGTTAGGAGCAGATTTGAACCAGGCCTCTCCGGGGAATGGTTCTACAGGCAGAGGAGTGACCCGTGGAACCTTGAGAGCATCCCAGCTAGCCTGGCCAGGCCATCCATCTGCATTTGACCCAGTATATCCCATTTTCTGCTGCCAGCACTGGTATGAGGCCCTTGTATCAGCCGTCCACTCGTATCCGGGGCCTGTTGTGAATTTGTCACAGCCAACCTCCACAAGTCGCTCGCCCAGAGAAAGAATTATCGCACTGCTTGGCTCTGCCGTAAAGAAGGCAGCACCAGGAAACGGCTCAAATAGAATTGGCACTGGATTTGGGGTAACTCCCGTATTTGGGACGTTCAATCGGTCCCAGGAGCTTTGGCCAGGCCATCCATCCGCATCAGCACCCGTATATCCCAGTTGTTCCTGCCAGCATTTGTATGACGCCTTGTCGGCATCCGACCACTGGGGGCCAGGCCCCGAACTATACTTGTTACAACCAACAGCCACTAGTCGATTGCCCATCGCAGTGATGATCGCACTATTGGGTTCTGTTTTGAACCATGCGGCGCCTGGAAATGCTTGGCTGCCGCCACCTCCACCTCCAGTTGACGGCACCCTAAGTTGCGTCCAGGACGTCTCACCCGGCCAGCCATCAGCGTCAGCACCCGTATACCCAAGCTTCTCTTGCCAACATTGGTACGACTGTCGATCGACATCAGTCCACTGAGGTCCGGGCCCAACCGAGTACTTGCCGCATCCCTCAGCCACTAGCCGCCTACCCATAGCGGTAATTATATCACTATTGGGTTCGCTTTTAAACCATGCGGCACCAGGGAAAGGTTCAGACACTCCATCTCCAGTCTCTCTGGCTGGAACCTGAAGTTGTTCCCAGGAGGTTGGGCCTGGCCAGCCATCGGCATCCGCACCAGTATATCCTAATTTGCCCTGCCAGCACCGGTATGATGCTCGATCCGCATCAGTCCATTGAGGTCCCGGGCCCACAGAGTACTTGCCGCAGCCCTCCTCTACAAGTCGCTGGCCCATAGCCGTGATGATCGCACTGCGAGGCTCAGATTGGAAAAATTCCACACCAGGAAACGGGGCGAGCTCCCCGCCGGTGCTCCCGTCGCCCGCCTCTGTTAGAGGAACCTTAAGCTGATTCCAGGAGCTTGCACCTGGCCAGCCGTCCGCATCAGCACCCGTGTACCCGAGCTTCTCCTGCCAACATTTGTAAGAGGCCTGGTCCACGTCACTCCACTGGGGCCCAGGACCGACGGAATACTTCCCACACCCTTCTGCAACCAATCGCTGGCCCATGGCGGTGATGATAGGGCTATTTGGCTCAGACTTGAACCACTCGGTGCCTGGGAAGGGGGTGAGCTCATCAGTGGTACCGCCGCCGTCGTTGCCTCCATCTGGAGGCACTTCACCTAAGGGAACACCCCGTGCAGGGATCTCAAGCACATCATCAACGATCAGATCATAAGGTGCTTCCAATTTATTCGCATCGATAATATAGCGTCGTGGGACATTGTACTTTAAGCTAATATCACCTAAAGTATCACCGACCTGAACGGTGTGAGTTCCTCCATCCCATAACTCTCCTGGATCTAGTGTCCCATCATGAGCTAACGCATAGAGCGGGTCGCCCGGACACTCAGTAGGGTACCCGTCACGGTGCCCCAAGATCTCATTTCCAGCACCCGCACGGCGGAGATATGCAATGGCATCCTGAATCCCTGTGATCTGTGAAGTGCTTGGCTGTGTGATGCCTGTTTTTGCCAGGAAGGCTACGACAGCATAATGATTGGCATTTAGTTGCTGGTTACCATTGGCGCCACTGCGGTGACCTTTGCCACGACCATCGTACACATAGCCATGTTGGCATACTCCTAGACTATACGCGAAGTCGAAATAGTCCTCAGGCGAATCGTCCATCTGGTAGTCTTGGGTCTGGCGCATGAAGTCGTCACATTGGCCGTGCTCCCTACCCGCAAAAAACCCGCCCAGGTAGTGGACCTTCACACCCTTGGCGTTGGTCATGGGTGTATAAGCTTCATCCGGGGGACGTGCACCCCATTCATCCCGGGAGACGAAGTACATGCCCGATACATAAGGGATAATTGCCGCGTAAGTGACAAGAGTGAAAAGTATTCGAGCCATCTTGCCGTGGCTGCTGCCAGACAGCATCAGGGCAAAGGCCATGTAACGTTTGAAAAAATGGACAATAGAACAGAAGGTAAAAAGCCAATTAAGAAATAAAAAAAAGAGAGAAATCTGCACTGAAGTTTTCAAGGCCTCCGGGAGAATCACCTCATATGGACAGAGAGAGCTTCTTCACGCCTATTTATATCCCTCTTGGGGCACATGTAATATGTCCTGTGTGGAGTATTATTCCTTTCATACTCCCCTAGATAATTTTCTTCGCATTGACATATACGAAGACCTGTTTCTTGGCCAAGGAGAGGGGTAGATAGTGCAATCGAGACCCTCGTAAAACTAAATAATGATACCACATCGAAACAATGATATAGAATGCGCGGAATTCACTATAGGATCTATTGAGGCTGCGGATAACTGGCTACCTAGGTACCATGTTCATCGGATCACCAGTCATTCAGCAACGGACACTTATCGACATGCGCTATGAGGCTTACACTTTTCCAATTCCCTCCAACTGGCACAAAGACGTAACAGATCCTAAATGAGATGTTATACAGTAGTTTCGAACCAGTCAGCAATCCTCAATTGATCTTCGTCACGCTCCCCATACGAACAAGAAAACATATTAATAGGGTTCCAAGGCCGATACAAATCCCTGAACACGAGCTTGGGGTATATTAGCGCTCCACTTTGCCCCGCACATAATGTCACCTTGGACGCACCTCAAGATGGTTAATGGCTGCTGAGAGGTATTGCAAATTATTTCCTTCTTGGCCTTTTCTTGGGACGCGGACTGATTTCTCTTTCAGGTATTCCGTTGTGAAGTTTATCGATTGATGGCTAAAGTCTGAAGAATCTGGATAATATTACCTATTACCTATTTCGTGAAATGCAGTCCGTTCAGTGCCTCGCCTAGCGACTTCATGGGGTTTCAGGTTTTAATTATTGGATTTGATGTTTCAATGCCGTCACATTATGTTAACTTCACTTCACTGAACACCGTGATCAAATGGTAATTATATTATATCATTGGTATACTACTGAAATTAAATTGAAGAAAAGAAAAAAAAAATTGGGGGCCAGACCCTTGGAAAAACAATCGTATCAAGTTCACACCGTTTTATACCCTCCACCTTCTAAGCCTCAATTATTCATGAGGTAATAGAGCGGCCTCCTTCAAATCTTAATGCCGACACTCTATACAATGTATTGTTGTAATGAAAGCCGGGATTGGGATCCGTCGATGCAACCGAACCAACTTGTCCCAAGGTGTGGTGGGAATCAGGGATCCAGCTCGTGAAATTAATAACAGGTTGGTTGGGCAGAGGCTGGTGTGCGTTTATTGAAATTGTTTCATTGACCGATGTATTAGCAGTCGTTGTATGAGGCCAGGGAAAACGCGATGAGAAATTTCTGCTATCGAGTTGATCTTTCTGTCCACCGACATAACCAGGTTGTTGCCTCTCTCTGCCGACAGGTTTGGCTGTTATGGCCATTTCCTTAGAGGAACCCTGCTGCTTATACGAGTTCTCGACATCCTCTCTCTGCTCCTCCTCCTCCCCCCCTGTAGTCAATCTCTCATCCGGCATAAGGAGAGTAGTTCGAGAACCTAAAACTCTCGGTCTCAGAATTGCCTCCAGGACCTCTATAAATACTCATAATATCACCAATCAGCGTTGCTACCGATTCTACCCCCCGAGAATGGGGTGGTTGCTTTTCTTTTTTCTTTTGGTCATTATCCGGAGCCTCACCGATTCGCGCCGTCAATTCCTTCATCTGGCCTTTCTTTTTGCGGCCCGTGAGACGCTCGTCCTCATTCACAATACAGGGTCGTCTGGCCTTGGCACAGTTTCCACATTGCGGTTGTTCCCGATCACAGCGTTTTCGCGATTTTCGACAGCCCTCGCAGATGAATTCTCGAAGTGTTGGTTTCCGCCGTTCCCGTCGCTGCCTCTTTGCCATGGTTAGGTTGACTTGGGAGTTGTGGTGCCCTGTAGATAAAAAGCTAGGACTACCCAAAGAAAATAGGCGGGATGTTGTCTTTAGCTCGCTGGGTGAAGTGCCATGAAAGCCAAGGTTATTTAAAAGACAAACCTGACAGATGTCATTGACCGCAACACTGTTTGGTTACCACCTACCTACCTTGCGCCGTCAAAACACATGCGACATTAGACCTGCATGGTCAGCATGTAACATACCAGAGAAAAGTTTAAATACTCGCATGGCGTGCAGAGGGCTATCCGCCAATGGGGGCACCCACAGAGCATCTGAGGGGGAATTTCACACGTTCTCTAGTCATAACTTCGAAGAACCAGCTAAGGATCTGCATGTCGCTGATCAGGGAGCCGATCGTCGGACTGTAACCTACTGCGGTAGCTGACGCTCATAACGACCAGGTAGGTTATGTTACATGGGGACAATAAGCGATAGATGGTAATTTTGCGCATTAGACTGAACATGTTCATGTAGCTAACCAGACAGGCATGCATGCATTCATATAGAGTTGAGAAATGAAATAGGAACTGCTGAGTGCTGATCTTGCTGATCGGATCTGATCGGCAACAGCAAGAACAGGGATGCTCCCTCTTTAAAGTGTACTATCATGTGGCAGAGGCACAGACCAACATGTTTCAGTTTCGATGGCTGGCTGGACTCTTCTTTTGCCCCTGGATTTTGTGTCTAATTTTATTTTTGTTTTTATTTTATTCTTTTTTTTAATGATCTCCTTGCCATTGAGCTGTCTCATATCGAGAATGATTTTCGAGCTTGGAGTAGGATCTACATTTGTTTCCCATCCCAGATAGATATGGATATAATTTGATGCCAGTAGAGCCGGGAGGAAGTAGAAACAAAATTCCGTTTCCGCCATTCCAAATTTGAAAAAGATTACCTGAAAGAAGTAAACAGAGAGCTATATTGCTTTTCTTATCTTGCATGGGACCATCTCTAAACCAACTAGGTAGGATTTTCCAATTGCTTGCAACAAAGACCCAAGATGTCTCCTACTAGAATACAACGTTTCCATTTCCCCTCCCCCCAAGAAGCAAAAAAAAAAAAAAAAAAAAAAAAAAACACTCTCTCTAATGGCGCCGGACACGTTTAGCCGACATTTCCGCCGCGTGCTGGAATCCGAGAATCTCATACTCCTCTGTGCCGTAGTAGATCGAGTTGACATCACCCAGGCTGGTTCCCGAGATAGGCAACACCGTTCCAAACTGCCAGATAAAGTCCGCGGCTACCTGGGTGTCCTTCAGCACTGTCAACTGCCAGGGACGTTCAAGCTGAGTGTGGTTGATGGGCGTTCCATATTCCTCGAACTTGACGGGCTTTCCAGACGCCTTGCCAATGGCGTCGTGCTGGCGAATCCACTCGCTGCCCCAGCTGTAGTTATAACCCCATGACTCGGGGTAGAGATGGAAGGTGCTACACGTGGTGATTGGATTGGTTAGTTCGATATCTATATTAAAGTACTGTCCTACCTACCATAAAACCATCCCCCCCCAAGGTTCGATGGTAAGGTAGGTTAAGTAACCACACAACGGAGGGGGGGGGGGAATAAAAATAAGAATAAAAATAAGAATAAAAATAAATAAACTTACCCGTAATCCAGAGTGTCGATCTCAAGGTTCTTCCTAAAGTCCACACCCTCCGCACAGGCATAAGCGTAGGTACCGTCTCCCTCGCACAACCATCCCTCATCGCCCAATGTGACCATATGATTCTTATCGATCTTCTTGATCATCTGACTGATATCCTTCGCCCAGTTGTAGATGATAGATGTGTCGCATCCTTTGCAGCGGGGCTCATTGCCGAGCTCCCACGCGAAGATGGCAGAGGAGGACTTGTATCGGTTGACAATGAATTTGACATACTCACGGTATGCCTTCTGGCTTGCCTCAGTGGTGTACCAGGTTGTCGCGTTGCTCCCGAACGCTTTGCTGTAGATGTTGATTCCGCCGAAATCGTTCCAGTTGTTCATCATGGCTAGGACGAGCTTGAGGCCGTACTTCTCCGCGAGGGAAACCACCACGTCCAGACGGTGGATTCCTATATTATTTTTTTTTGCTCTCGTTAGCCTATCAATATACTAGAATTGGGGGGTTTTCTTTTTCTTTTTTCTTTTCTTTTTTTTTTTTTTTTTTTTTTTTTTTTTTTTTTGTTAATCCCTTCTCCACTACCACCAGGACAAACCTACCATTAGGTCCATAGTTGATGCCCAATCCACCCTCATACAGTGTGTTATTCAAGACCTGGTAGAAAACCGGTTGCCCGGGATTTGTTGGGTCGTTAACACCAAAGAAGCCCCAAGTACGGACGACTTTATAACCGGTCTAGACTGAACATCAGTACACGACATTTTATTTTTCTTTTTTTGTTTTCGTCCACAGTAACAGTAACACCGTATGGAGATATTTATTATTTGGGAAGCAGGAAAGACAAAAACAAAAAAAAAAAAAAAACATACATCAGCAATCTGGGAGATAGCCATCTCCGCCTCGCCATCATCTAGCAAATTGCCCAACCACCAACAGTTCGTGCCGGCAAAATACTGGACCTTTCCATCGATTTCAAAATGTCTTCCGACGGCGCGAGCATTCTGGCCCCGCCCTCGGCCAATTGGGACCCTGGGGGCTAGATATGCTGGAGGGGAAGCAGGCGATGCGAGGGTGGGAGTCAGGGCCCCGATGAGAGCTAACAATGTAGCCGGGGTGAAAGCTGTGAGCTTCATGATTATTGTGAGCAAACCTCTATCTATGCTACCGATGATTAGATCGGGGGTTTGTCCTTCTTGTTTTGTTTTTTTTATTATGATGATTCCCGGAAGGGAGACGGGGGAGGGCCTAGAGAGGTACCTATATATCTCCTCTCCTCACCACACACGTCACGTCACTCATCATTCCACAATGGCATAGTCTTGTTAAAATACGGGAATTTCGGAGCGATTAGCTCCAGATTCAATGTGATTGTTTATTGTTATGATGATTCTTTCTTTCCCCGCACCCAATTCCTCCTAGATCAATCTAATTAGAGAGGTATGGGACCATGGGGAATTCATGCTAAGCGGGGCAAGCTATGGATGATTGTATTTAACTTTGTAAGAATCACCAACAGATGGACAGAGAAAGAGCCGAAAACTGGACCCAGTGCATTAGAGGATATTTAGAGGCCGAACGCTAGCTATTCTTGGAGCGGTCACTACCGGAACAAGAACGGAGTGAGGCTATTCTGGAGGACTCCTGCCAAGCAACGGGCGGGAAAAAGCGAGATTAGTTAGTCAGTCTTTTTTCACGTCATGGTTAGCTCACTAACTAGTTAATCCGATGTCAATCTATTCGTGCTGCATGGTCGGAAAAGTAATCAAATTATACGAGACTCCTAGATCCGTTTTTGGCGGAAAAAGGAGGAAATCCGGCGTTTCATGAGCAGTTTCTTCGTGTAGTAGAGCTTGCAGCTTGCAGCTCGAGGTCTTCTGTTTGTCGCAACGAGCTCAAGTAGATGTAGAAGGATTTTTTAAATGGAGAGAGAAAACTAGCGTACTGAATCCTGAAGTAAGCTTTCTATTTACCCGAACAATCTGGTGCAAGACCGACTTTTCATACTTTCCCCCATCTTAATTGCTTCCGACCATTGTGTCGGCAATGGTGACCCATCTTTGCTACGGGGGCTCAGACCATCTATTAGTTCGTATAGCTAACACTAGCTAGCTAGACGAGCAGAATGGAGCGAAAGAGCTTTCCTTGCAGGGCTACTCTAGTCCTAAGTAGGCGACGAGGGCCACCAGGAACAGGCATTCTACATGTCTATCACGTCTATAAGTTGGTTAATCAGTAGCTGACCTGACCGTTGACCAAAATAGGTCAAAACCAGACCACCGGCTTTGTTGCCTGCGGCGAGTCTCCTGGGTAGTTCTGCTGCCTACTAGGATCGATCTCCTCCCTTGTACCTCCTACATAACCTCTTTATTTAGCAAGTCAAAACAAACATTTTTTACTTTATCATGCATAATGCAAACTGTACCTATCTAAATGCAACTAGTGATTAAGCTTGTTTTAGCAGTTTGGTTTGGGTAGTAGAAGTTTAAGACAGGGTTGACAGTAATTGTATAGTCTGGTGAATATCGATATGGGTCTTGTTTGTTTGTGGGGAGCAAGTTTCAACGACTAAGGACGGGAAGAGCTTATATTAGCACCATCACTTAGAGCGAAGAAAGGCTGGGGACGAGTCAAACCCTAATTTGAGCGAGTCTTTGGGGGTTGTTTCAAGTACGTGGTAGACATAAGTATCTAGCTTCGATCGCCAATAGGTATAAATCGATTTGATTCCGCTGATTGTGAGCGAAGGATTCATTAATCCTCAGTGGTGAGGAGGAGAGATGGAAGATGACAAATGAATACGACGGAGACCGAGGCTCCACACATCCCCCGCACATCATCTGTCTTAGCGTGGATGAAATATTTAGACGTTAGAACACCTCCTTCAGTCAACCTTGCCCTCTGAATATACTATATTAAAAACATCCTGTCTCCTTCGTATCTACACACCCAAGTCCTCTGCAATTCCAAGCATCTTTCTCTATATCTCTGTCCCGAAACTCAATATGCCCGTCTCCGGCCTCCTCGCCCCCGTCATCGCCCTTAACGGCTGGACCTTCGTCATGGAAATCTGGATGTACGCCACACGTATCCCAGTGATCCAGAAAACACCCTCGATGTCCGAAAACACCCTGACGAAGGCCCAATTCGACCTGAAAACTCCCCCGTCGGTGCGATGGAAGGCGGACAACTACAACCATCTCATGGAGCAGCCGACACAATTCTATGCGATCGCACTCGCCATGGCGGTCGCACAGGCTGGCAAACCCGATAACAAGACCGACGTAGCCCTCGCGTGGGCGTATGTCGGTATTCGTGTCCTCCATAGCTTGATCCAGAGTACCAGCAACCGGATCAAGTTGCGGTTTGCGGCGTTTTTGTTGTCGTCGGGTGTGTTGGCGGGATTGGCCGGGCGGGCGGCCATGTTGGTATTTTAGGCAGTGATTTTATTTCATTAACCAGCTCGTTATTTTAACACATCCATTATTCCTATTACTCCCAAGTTGAGCGAGGGAGAGTAGTGGCTCACCCACCAATCAAACTTAGCGTAATCTTTGCCATGTAAGGTAACTAGTCTGTTTTTGGGGGAAGAATCACTTTTCATAGGTCCATTCTTCTCGTCTGCTGGTTTGGTCGTTCAGAGAGCCATAATAATACTCATGAACTATGACTGCATCAACTCAGCCCTAGGCAACAGAATAACTTCACTTTCAACGCTCCCAACAACGAAAAGTAAAATGTAAAAAAAAAGGGCCCCCTTCTTCTTTCTCCTCAACTCAACTCGATCCGAAGTACATGTCTAATATGGAACAATCAATACAGAAGATGTCGGAATCTGCTCCTCCCTACGAGGCCGTACCCTCACACACTACAACTAGAGTATGTTATTGTTCCCATTATCGTGATTCCGAGTAGATTTTGGGGGTGCCACATACATCCACATAATGGACTCACAACACTAATCCCCGCCTTCTATCTATTCTCCTTTCCTTTTTTTTTTTTTTTTTTTTTTTGTCTTTTTTCTTCTTTTATTATATACTTAGTTCAAACCGCTCATAGTACACCACCATCCCCCAAGCCGATCCCGAGCCGGATCAAGAAGCACATCCAGACTTCCATTCCCATCATCATCTCCATCATCAGCACCGCCATCAATCATACGTCGCTCCGCACTCGGACCCCGCATTCCAACTTCACACGCCCGATCCCGCACAGCAGTCGCACGTCCACTGCGAGGCCTGCGACCGTATCCTACAGCGTCAGCTCAAGGGACGTCAGGAACGGCTGTGTTGCTTGTGCGTTGCAGCGACATTTATGGTCGCGTTTGTGTGTCTGTTGATTTTGGGGTTGGCGTTTATACATTCACGGAAACATTAAAGAAGAGATACCTGTTTATTTCTCTGGATCTGTGTATCTGCCCCCCTAGGTAAGTACCTATGTGGGTGCACGAGGAGGCCGAGTGGTGATGGCCATGATTGGGTGGTAAGTTTTGGGGATATATACTTGGGACTGGGATTACATTACTATCTATGTTTGTGTTTGTTTGGGCTAGATGAGGCGTCTTAAGTAACTTTGCTTGGCGTCTGGGTCTGGATATGACGTTTGCTGATATCCATTGTATTGTTTGTCTCGCTTGCTACTGGCGACAATAGTGTGCTCCAGTTGTCCTGTGTCCAAGGAAAGGAGGAGAGGGGAGAATCATCACCTAAAGCGGAAGGAGCATAAGCAGCCACTGGGAAGAGGCGATCATCCCGGCTCCGCTCAAGGGGATTTTCATCATAATTTGTTTCTCCGTGCTGCTGCTCTGCTTTTCTGCTGCATTGAACTATCTATTATTTGTGATATGAGATCATGAACATACATATATTTACTATTTACTGTTATTTGTACCTATCAAGTAACCCAACGAATCCTACACACGGAGCCGTGTCATGGCCCTTTTCTTCTTTGCTTGGGCCGCCGCACTTTTCTCCGTCGGCGAGGGCTTGTACACCTTGGTCCAGATCTGCGTATGGAATGCCGTCATCAGAGGTCGTAGACTCGGCAGACATGCGGCTACAATACCCACGGCCGACTCAATGCATGTCCATGCGCTAGCGGGTGTTTGATTGTCTGTAGTTGTTTTTTTTTTTTTTTTTTAAGTTAGAATCTCTGGTGAGGAATGTATTCGGGAACTAGACTTACAGGTGACGTCGCTGCCTGCTTTGGAGAGCTGGATCATGACAACTAATCGGATGATGTCGAAGATGAGCGTCCTAAATATTAAATAAATATTTTTTAGTCGTCGTTTCGCGGGGGAGGAATAAGGTTGCAATGGAGGCAAAACGTACATTCCACCGACCATGAAAATCCCTAATAGCAGAACCTTCTGGAAGTGAGGCATTTGCAGACCCCACACAATCCGCATAGGCATTACGAGGATAATGGCATCGGTCGTGATATTGGGGATTTGCAGCCCGTAGTAATACTTGGCGAGATCCAGACATCCGCCCGGGATAGACGGATTCCAGAGCTTGTCGACCGGGATGCAGACCAGGCCGCCGACGAGACAGACACTGAAGCACCACAGCACTACGAGGGATCCGACAGAGTAGACTGCGATCACCATTGGTTTTACGGGAAAGAGACGTTTATAGAAGCAGAGGATCGACAGCTTGATAAAGGTGATGCAGCCGGTATAGAGAAAGGAATCGGCGTAGACGATCTGGAGAGGTCAGTTCTTGTCTTCTCTCACCTTTCTTTTCCCTCTTATCTTTTTTCTTGGGGAGAGAGAGGGAGAGGGGGCTATTTGTAGGGATAGTGTTGTATAGATACCTTCATATATGTCGTGATTTGCTCGACGGGCACCAAGTCAACATGGGTCCCAAGACCGTAGAAAAACACTGCAGAATGGATGAGCATCTGTCCTGGTAAGAACACCATAGGGGAAAGAGGTCACCGTACTTCCAAGTGCACCGAAAGAACAGCCGTACTTGAAAACCTGCCATTTGAAACGGTCAATCTGGGCCGTGTTTTAGGGTTATGGATAGGAAGGTACACCACCACGAACCAGGGCGACCAAGATAAGATAGTCATCGAGAAACATTTTTGTGTGCGTCATGCGTTTGCACACCAGTCGAAGAGCCACTCCTACTGTCGAAAGGAGTAAAGAGAAGGAGATGGAAAATATGGCAAATTCTCGTCGGCTACCGTGGGGAACATCCTGAGTGGCACTGCCACTGCTTAGGTCCATCGTAACGTCGGACTAGCTGATGTGGAAAATTAAAAGAATGCAACGCGAAAGAGTAAATAAACCAGTTAACGAAGTGTAGTATGATTCTGGAAAGAAAAAAAAAAGGATGTCGTGTCCCATCTCGCGCTCTGGATGCGCTGAAGAGCGTGCATCCTATGTTTATATTAGCAGTTCGTCACAAAGGCCTTCTACTTAACCACTAGCTGCCAAGCAGTTATCTTAGAGTGTGTATAGTACCTTCCAACCGAAGTCGCCTCTTCGCTAGTTCATCTCTACACCTACCAGAAGTAAACAACCAACTGGTGGTACTTTTACAAATTGACGTCTTTAGCCCTCCCCCTCCCCGTGGAGACATCCACATTAATTGGATTATTGTGAGATGTGCAGAGTCTAGGTAGACGGGAATTGTATAGTGTTTGAGGCCATTTCGTCTGTCTCGAACATCTGATTGGACAATGACACCTTATGGAACACAAGTTTATTATCCTGCTTATCCCCAAGATTCCAGATGGTGTCGCCTTGTCCCACGCTACACGGACTCTATTGAATGTGCCGTATCTTTAGTGGTAGATCATAGTCTCGTGTCGGCCGCTTGTAGCCCTGTTAGCCCGAGCCAACTAGGTTTGTGTCGATTCTTTCCAAATCGGGGCTTTCGTCCAACCTGTTTGTGTTACGACTTGCAAGATTATGATATGCTGATATTAGCTTGTTCTGTGTGGTGTAACCTTACTTACAACCCTTAAGTCTACGAGATCATATGGCCCAAGTTGGCTGGGTGAGTACCAACCACCCTCTCTGTGCGAGTTAGATTTTTTTTTTTCCCTCTAGGCATAATCCTATGTATAGAGCTGAAAAGTGAGTCGTTGATACAATAGGTGATATACGAAGAGGAAAATTGAGCGATAGTTGCGAGTGAATCAAGGGCAGTTCTCTGCACCCCAGCCGCCTTGTGTGTTCCCCCTTTTACCTGCATGGTCCCATAAAAATGGCCAAATGGCCAACTATTAGTTCCCGAAACTTAATCTGATGCCTTGCCAGGCTTTCGGATACCCTTGAAGCCTTTCTATCCTTCCTTTTCTTTGATCTTCTGCTTATCCTTTTTCTTTTGTCGCCTCAATCTTTCCTTGCACATCATTAGCCCCGTATATACGGGAGAATCGCGCCCCGATCGATCGCAAAGTCATCAAATTGTCACGTAAGCGCTTTCTCATTCGATAACATGAAAAAAAAGAAAAGAAGGACTAGTTATTTACTTGAAATATGATCGCCCGGAGTCAGCAAGACAAGGTTCTCATGCTGCATGACTGGCTTGAATCCCCCCTCTTCCCCCCTCTCTGCCAACTTAATGGATTTGTCCTTGTGCACAAAGCTAGAAGTTAATTTGTCGGATATCCAAGCAGAGGCTAGAAGGAAATCGATCTACTTATAAGAGATCCTTGGTTCGTTCCTTTTGCTTTTGTGTTTGCTGCTTTCATTGTCGTTTCCTCTAGTTCCTGAGGAAAAGGAGGGGGATGGGAAGGAAAATATTTCAAGCCTGAGATACCTTGAACCCACCCGGAACGAGAGCCTGGAAAATGGCGTCAGGATCGTAACGCTGTGCGACCTCCTTTAGGAAAGCGAGATTTTGTGCACCGTAACCCCGGAGTGGGTTCTGCGTGCGATCGGCATAATTCAAATAAATATACTCGTTAAAGGCCCCAACGGATTTGGCATATTCGTCAAGTTCATGCTGGGCTGACTCTGCCAGCCCGCGGAAGAGAGCATCATCAGCAGCACTGTCCCAGGAATAGTCCCAGAGAACCTCTATATGCTTTCTTAGACTAAGTAGTGATAGAGGCAGTCGAAAAAAAATTTAAAAAGGGTTACGTACGGAACATATTTTCGTCAAATCGGTCGAGCCCGAGCACATTGCCGCCCCGGGCGATACTGTGTTTCCAGAATAACTTGGCCCACGGCTGGATAATGGCGACCATTGCATAGTCCTTGCTTTGAGCCTGGTGCTTGGCAGCCTCGATCTGTCGGGTGAGAATATTGATTGCTTTCTCGAGAACATTTTCTTGGTTGAGGTAGGTCCCAGTAAGGAAAACCTCACTGGAATCTCGTGAATTAGCATAGGTGCTCCATACACGTGGGCCTAGATGGTGAACAGGGAACACCAGGCTGGGAGCATACCGATATCCAGAGGCCTGAACAATCTCTTGCGTCAGGTTATACAGAGTGGCGATGCGCGTCGAGCTGGAAATATTCGGGATTTTATAAAAGTCGCCAAATGCAGTGGGATAGGCCATAGGCCTCGTATAGTCAAGTACGGTACTAATAACGGTCATGTCGGAGGTAGAATTGTAAGCCCACAGACCGATATACGACGCATAGGGATCTCGATGAAGGTTGTTGATAAAGTTCTTGACGGCAGGGATCTGGTGTTCGGTAGTGGAATAATCGTAAAGGACGATTCCACCCCAAAGCTTGTCTGGCAAAACCTTCATGTCGTATCTGGTCACGACTCCGAAGTTGATTGATCCTCCCTTTAGTGCCTTGTATAGGTCTGGATGCGTTTCGATGTTGGCGTTGATGATGCGACCACCCGCCAGGACGACCTCAAAATTCTCCACGTTGTCACAGGAGAAGCCGACGCGTGCAGCATGAAAAGAATTCCCACCTGTGTGATAATTTGGGTGTTTGTCATTCTGTCTATTTAGAAGGGAAAGAGAGAAATCTCATCAAGTTCTCCTCGTACCTCCAATCAAAAAGCCTCCGACACCGACAGGTCCAGTGCGACCCCCAGCAACCACCACGTTATATGGTAGCAAGGCCTTGTATACCGACTCCCACCGTGCTCCAGGAAGAATCGATGCTATCTCGGCGTCTTCATCGTATGTTGTCGTGTTCATCATCGTTAAGTCGAGCGTTACTCCTGGTTCGATATTCGCTGCCCCAGCCCAGGTTGTATGACCACCACTGCGAACGGCAAACCGACATGGCGCGGCTGCTGAGGCTGTTAAAATCGACACGGCAACTGAGACGTCATCGGTGCTTTCTGGCTGTATGATGCAGGTCGGTTCGAGCTGTGCATTGACAGCGAAGTAGGAATGGACTGATTTCTCGTATGCGGCACTGTTTGGGTAGACAACCTTGTCACCAAGGATGCTTGTCGAGAGAACCTCACACTACAGATGATTGAGTTAGATTATCTGGTTTTGACTCCTTTTTGCTTCGTTCTTCTGTTCACTCTTTTGTTTCCTTATCTTTTTCTCTTTTCGCTTTTTGTCGGAGTATTGTCTGAAGTTTCGTCTTACGTACACATGTATGGGCGAGAGATTCTAACGGCGTAAATCCTGATTGAGGTTGGACACCTAGGAGCGCTCCTGCCACGGCTTGGAGGACCCTCATCACGAGCAACTTACGGAGGAGAAAAGATAATAGAATAGCAGGTGGTGTTGGGGGAATTGGACTTTTTTTTAAAAAAAAAAAAAGATTCTAGGGAAAGACCTCATCCATGCTTACTTGCGAGTGGTACTCGTCGCCTTTTGGGGGGTGGGAGTTGATTTTGATTTGACTCGAAGCGAAACGAGAGTGGGGGATTCATGCATTGACTTAGAGGCCGACATTAGAATGAACAATCTTGGACATAGAGGTGCAATGATCGTCATGAGCCGTTGATGTAAGGGGAAAGGAACAGGACTATCCGATGACAAATTCCTCTATATCTCTCCGTGTCTGTGCCCCCTTCCCTTTTTTTTCTCCCGGTTTCACTCGTCTACATCTAAGATTGCTGACGCTTTAATTTCTGCAAACAAGAGGGGCAGTCAAGGACCAACAGGGAGGTAAATCCTGAATGGAGACAATTATAACGGGATCGCTTTAGTTTTTGCGGTGCGTCACTGGGGATTGTTTCCAATTGTAGTTAATTTTCTGGGCGATCTGCAAAACTGCTCCTTGTGAGACCACAGATGATTAAGTCATTTAATCTACTTATCCTCGTTTAGCTTACCGGCCTAATGATGGAGCAGAGTGTAATTGTAGAACTCGGTACGCGGTTTGAAGCTGTACATAGCCATGTCCGGAGCCGCTCCGTAAGATACTTTAAATGCTACCAATGGTTCTGTTAGTAGATCCTTTCGTTAAGGACACATAAGATCAACAGTTCAAGTGGGTTTCTTTTTCTTTTTCTGTTCTTTTCTTTTCTTTTCTTTTTCTTTTTGCCTCTGCTCCTGGTCTGGGTTTTGACCCGTATCACTTGCATGTGATGAGCGTTGCCATCTAATCCATACTGCCGACCGTGCGGGTAGCTAAAGGTCATAAAGCGCAGTCTACTAGCATTTGGGATTTATGAGATCGAAAATTTTACTCAGGCGGGGAGGATAATAGGTCTGCTTTCCACTTCCGTCGATTCGAGACACATTTATCGGTAAATCAATGAACCAAAACCAAAGAGAATGGGAAGAAGAAAAAAAAAATCATTTCGGGACTGCTACCTTGACAAAGTAGGAGTGGTCTATAACATATGTACAAATATGCCGTTAGTGGACGGATTAAACTTTCTTTTCACGCGTCCAACCTAATCGGACTTTTTGTATTATATACACTTACCCTTTAGCTTGACTTGGGAAGTTGCTGAGGTATTGAAAGACGCCCACTCAAGTACCTGCTCGTAGTGGGTGGAAAGAGCTTGGCGTCACAATAAGAAGCCACTGGTTCACTTCTAGAGCGATGAAAGCTCGACTGAGGATATTCCGGGCGGTGGAATAACTCGTGATGTTTGCTAAAGAGGGAAAACTTCAACAGAAATCCGTAGTCCACGATCAAGGGTCATATTCATATCGTCGCCAGTTGTCTCTAAGCCACCATTGTGAAACATATGCAGCATCCTTGATCCAGGTTACGGGTTCTACATCGTAGCACTCCTCAACTTGCTTTAATAACGTTGGGAGGTCGAAGGACATAATATATTGCTCTTCTTGGGGGTCCAGTCTGACATCGGAGAATCGCCACTCCACATCCGGTATCAAAGGGATGACTAGACGATAAGGACGTGCGGCCGATCGTACAGCGAGCCAGGTGCCTCCTGTGTTCATCACACTGAATTGCCATACCTCTTTTCCGTTTTCTTCCGTGATAGGGGGTCTGATGATGGATTGACCCTCATACATGGGTAGTAGGTCGTTAATTATATTCATTCCCGCCTCATTTAGCGATCCAGATTCTCTCAGCAGGTCAAGGATGGTGGGCAGGATCTGGATCGAGTTGACCGGGAAATCAAGCTCAATAGGTGGAAGTTTCGGGTGAGCGAAGACAAGTGGGACATGGAAGTTTGAGATGTGAGGGTTGTCATAAGGCGTGACCCCACCGTCCTCTGGAAGCGTGATACCGCTGGTGCCTTGGTTAGCTTTTGCTCAATCCAATCTGTTATAAGAGACTTACTGATCACCGGTCATGACAAATAGCGTCTGCTCAGCGACTCCCGTCTCTTCTAAGATCTGGATAATTTCTGCCAACCACTGGTCCGCAAGGCCGATTGTGTTGAGGTAGCGATTGAAGTTTTTGTTAATTGGGAGCCAAGTAGAACCGACCATCTCCTCGTAATGTCCATCTGGTGTATCCCATGGATGATGGGTGCCACCAGTGAGATGGGTGATAAAAAGGCGTTCCCGGTTCTGCTCGGCATCTTGGATGGCATCACGGAAGGAGCTACGTAGCTCACTGTCGTGGTAGCCCCAAAAATTCATTTGTTTGGCTGTCGAGGACGGATTTTTTGCGTACTCCGCGTCGATTGTGTCGACGTTCACTACTTCTTGGAAACCGAGTTTAGGGGTGAGTAGGTTCTGATTGTCGTACAGATCCGTAATTGATTGCATTGACACGGATTTCCACGGCCATGATGTGAAGTCTTCTGTTGTATTATTGCCATCGATTTGGGTGCTTAGAGCATCAAGGATGTGCGGGATGCATGGTTGGTAAATGTGATACAGGTACTCGCGATTAAAGTCTGCTACTAGAGGTGAAATACCACAAACACTGCCAGTCAAACTCTTTAAGGTGAAGGTTCCTGCGGTGTGAGAATTGGTCGCATGGATACCCCCATAGGGCTTGACAGGGTCATCATGCAGACCCGATTTGACACCCACCAAACGCTCTGCGGTGCGAGTTAAGTTGGCGAGGCGCTCTTCAACATCTCCCGGAATTTGACCCCCGTACGACTGTCGAATCCGGTTATGGATGTAGTTTTCTGCACGGATAGGGAACACGTCATATCTTGTGCTTTCTAATTTTAGCAATATGATGTGTTTGATTTGAACATCCCCGCTTTTCAGGAGGTCACTCAAAGGTTCAATAACTTTACCATCTAGATTGGAGATGTGTAAAGGGTCATGTTTGGGATTGTAATGCACTTTCCTCTGTCGACTTTGAGAGCTCCAATCCCAGAACCCTGGCAATGCGTCTGACGTGAGCCAGTTAAAATCCGGTGGGGAAGCCAAGGCTGTCCGGTTTCCAAGCCAGGTGTAGCCCTTTAGCACTTCAGATATCCCGAGTAAGGTGTTGCGGTTGTCAGTGTTAGGACTAGCGAAAGGAGTGAGAGGCAGGGTTTGCGACAGGAATCCGTATGCAGGGCCGGATGGGCGAATACAACGCAGCAGAAGCACGAAAACGGTGGGGAAAATAACAAGGAAACGCTTCCATAACGGCGGGCTACGGTTGCTGTTGCTTTGTCCCGAAGATCCGAGAAGGGATAGATTGGTATCCGAAAAGTTGTCATCGGCTATCGCCTCATATGTTCCGCATTCCTTGGGGGACATGCGTCGATGACGAGAGCAGTATAATGGCGCTACAGATGAAGCCAATATGCTCCAGTATCTCTCTACACCATCAAATAGCGAAGGGCTTGCAAAATAGGAGAGCACGAGCAAAAGAAGTTCGATCCCGACTGTACCGGCTAAACCGCTCAATAAGGTTTTGATAGATGCGGCATCACGGTGAAAATAGTGTGCCTGGCGCCAATGTATCTCTGCCCCAGTTGTGATATAAAAAGACGTATTCGCGCTCGCCATTGATGAAATCCCGAGCCTAGGGAGAAAATAATTGAATACTTCAACTAAAAGTCGTGGAGAGAGAGATAAAGAGGGAGAGCAACGTACGCAGCAGGTATAGTTACCGATGGAATGAGTATACGGGCCCATCTCTGGTCGAAGCTTCGAGTCAAGAACCAGAATATCCCTATGCAGATCGCATCTTGTATAAAGAAAGTGGCACCCCAGGCTAGAAACTGGGCTACGCTGAGAGAGTTGCGGTGGGAGTAGATGTGAAGGAGCTTGGCGCAAATGACGGAAATGAAGACAAGGGCGAACCAGAATCTTCGCGTAACTGCCCATAGCCGGTTTAAAGAAAGTCGACTGGCGCTAGAAAGGCAGGGAGGACCTTTCTTGAACATCCTGGTAGAAGGCAGTAACACCGCCGAAGAAACTACAACACAACAGTAATCAAGAGGGAACAACCAGTAATTTTAAAAACATCAGGCCAACCGATGAAGAGAGACAATATTCATGAATCTAGGTCAAGCCATTAGTTAACCCTAGGAATTGAGTGATTAATGCAAAAACAAGACAGATGAGCTGGTTTAGAGTGATGGTAATGAAGAAGAGAAGAGAGGGAAAAAAAAAAAAAGAAAAAGAAAAAGGAGACAGAAGAGAATACGAGAGTGAGAGCAAGAACTGGGCTGGGACTTGTAAAAATTAGCCTCATTGACTAAAGTTCTATAAAGATTTTCTAGGCGAGCGAATAGTAGACGCAAACGATAAAACCTCAGAAGCCAAACATAGCCGCTTGAGAGGAGGGACGCCAAGTGAAATAAAAAGCAAAGGTGCAGGACAAGAAGTAAGACCGTTAAGGGTCAGATGCTTAGCTATCAAATCTTTCCTGTAAAATATCTAGTTGGTGATTGGGTAAGAAAATGAGACATGGTCGCCTTATGATTGCTAGGATCGCTTGATGTCAACATGGATATGGAGAACTGCGCCCCGTATTGCCTCCTGTTAATGAGATGTCTCCCTTTTTCCCTAATCATGTCATGGAAAAAACTTGAAGAATTTGGAAGGGTCCAGATCTGGATTTCAGTGAAACTACCAATCATTGTATTATTCAGGGACAAAACTGGACCCAAATAACAAGGTGGAGAAGAGGGGGAAAAAAAAAAAAAAAAAAAAAAAAGTCAACATCCAGGGACATTGGGAGGGGTGCGTCAAAACATTATCCAGCTTTCCCCGTGCCGCATTACTTCCTTAGGACTAAGGTCCAGCTAGAAGGTTTGGCTAGCCCATTACAACCTCCTGGACCTTGGTTGAGGCTTCAGCCAGTGATCATAGCAGTGGGCCATGGATATGATCCCGGTGGCGTTCGGCCTCACCAATAATAGTCTAGCGGTGGGATATTGATATTATTGTTATTAATACGCGGGTAAAATTTCCCTGCTGTGGAAGCCAATATGAATAAACCGCACATGGGAGGTTACTACCCAGGACCTGCGCGAAATTAGTATTGTGTGACATGGTTTTAGGTTAGTCGCGTGGCAAAGGTGACACGACAGGATTGTGTTCTTGTTAGTTGCGAGGGAAGGCGAGGTTGACAGAAGAGCCTAAACCCTGGGGCTGACCTCAATGAATATTACTTTCATATTGATTATGAAGAGTTATATAATAATAACGATAATAATGTTGATAATAATAATAATGTTAATAATAATAATAAGGCTAGTAAATAATAATAATGAATGATATTGATGACAAGATGAGGTGTTGTGTGGTGGTGGAGCTGGAACAGAAGATTTCACAGTTTCCAGGGGTCGTCTTCTCGGTGGATCCTATTGTTCCGCTCCGGACCATCCTGGGCTATTTTTGACTTTAACCGAACAGAATTGAGCCAATAATATGTAAATAAATTCTAATGAGGAAACTCTAGAAACCTGCCCCGAGGGACAATTGGATGGATGCATGACCTCAGTCATCACGGCTAACCCCCTACTGAACCCATATATTCTTTCCTCCAAACCCAAATGGAATGAACGACTCGTGGAAGTACCGCTCTAGCACCATGTCCTCGTAATCCTGATCATCAACACAATAACTGCCGCCCGTCGGGCCAATATGGGGACAATGCTCTTTCGGACGAAATTGCACCATATGTACATGGACCTGGCGACATAACAGCGTGTTTCTTCCCATCTCGAATGTCTGTCCAAATCTGATCTTCTTCGTAAGGAAATTCATGCACTCTGCATGACTGGCATATTGCTGGTTATCCCCGAGACAGTAGGTGTCGTGCGACTTACAGACTTTCTCTGCGAGCAAATTGCCGAACGCGCTCTGGAGCTTGACGGGGTCGGAGATGTTCAGCATCTTTCCGGCTTTCTGGAAGAGTTTGTCAAAAAGGGCATCGATCCAGCGAAAGACTGCGTCGTATTGTTTGACCTTGCCATCACTATTGAAGAGGATCCAACTGTCGATGGTAACGGGGATGGTCATGTTGAAGGTGGTCGCATTGAATGTGAGGACCGTCGTAGCGGCGGCGATATTGCGAGTAGCAGAAAATTGGGTGATGTTGTATGCGATAGGAATGCCCACTAGTGTCGTATCCTCAGGCTCGGAGAAGAGACCAAAAATATACTCGTTGTTTAGTTCGCGCCCATCGAACGTCCGTGTTACGTCGACTCGTCCTTGTACCTGTCCATATGATCTTAGTATCGCATTTTTTTCAACATACTCAATATCAGAGGCCTGAAAGGGTAAATGGTACATCCTCAGTGAAGATCGATGTGTCAGTCGCGTTCAGCTGGTTGAGATTGGCGGGGTAGAGGAACTTGTTCCAGATCTTGTTTTGGAGCGCCCAGAGCTCATCAAAGGTGAAATGGGGATTCGCATCGGATATAGCTGTCACAAGGACAGGCAGGCAGGCGAGGAAAACCAAGTGCATCTTGAACAGAGGACTGTGTTTCTCTCTGAGGTGTCAACGGTGTCTATCATGAAGGATATGGGTTGATATTTTACCGAAATGGAGGAAGATAAATAAAAGTTACACTTACTTGCTCATATGGACGGACGATAAACAAAGTTGGAATGCTATCACCGGGAAAGGATATTCTGATTTTCTAACGACTGAGGTATGAAGGCCAGAGCGCCGTTCAGGGAGTTATTAGCATTTCGCATTCCAACTCACGTCGTACAAATTAACGTAAAGAGGAATGCAAAGCAGGATACTCGGCGAGCGGTCAACAAAGGCCTGGAATGTGCCTCAAATCAAGTTTTCCGAGTAACCAAACTATGGAAACAGTGCATTGGTGCTTATATTGGTCGATGCTAACGTAACATACATACAAGACTGGGGTCTATAGGAAAGGTACCTCAACCACCATGAGGACTACCCCGACTCTCGATGAATCAAGGGTTGTAATTAACCACTGGGACAACGGTATCAGCCAGGGTCACGGCATTTGGATTCCTTTCTTCAATGCCCGAATAGCGATTGATCCATCCTAAAACCTGTTGATGCCAGACTAAGCTGTTCTCATGGTTGAGGACCCTGCATTTCATGAACATTAATAATTTTCATCAGCAAGCGGGTGGGTTGGAAAGGAAGGGAGATCATACCAATGGCCTTCGTCTGGAAAGTTCAAGAATCGGCTAGGGACACCGCGCTCCTGCAGAATATTGAACAATGCGAGTCCTTCGGATACAGGGAGACGGTAATCCAAGTCGCTATGGATTACAAGTTGCGGTGTACTGAATTGGAGAATGCGCTCAACTGCAGCAGGATCGAAACGACGATAATTTTCCCGGGCACCCCAAAAGGTACCATTGAACTTGAAGCACGTTAGACAGATAAAAATAAACAATCATACACTTTCATTTCAGGGGAGCGCCGTTGTGTCGGGCCTCGCCATATCGGTGGTGATGGAAGAAAAAGGAAAACGTACATCATGCTCTATAAACCAGAGTTCCTCTGTCGAAATTTTCGCATCGGCAACAAAGGTCCCGTCGTGGCTCACCAAAGCCTTAAATTTTCGGCCTAGCTCGGCCCCCTGTATCCAGTTGATCATGAAGCCACCATAGCTGGCCCCTGCAGCGACTCCGTTATCTGTGTCGACGTAATCGAGGTTGTCGTGAATATACTGCCAGCCCTTGACCAGGTCATCATACGGGGCACCACCTGGACCAATAATGTTAGTAGAACTTCCAGGAAACTTTCCTTTCGATCGATATCAGGTTGTGAGTTTCCAAGTATTTGATTGCACCTACCCCAATCGTTCTGAATGGCATCAGTTAGCGCATCACCAAATCCAGTACTTCCGGTCGGGTTGGGCGCGACGACGACATATCCTTGATCAGCCCATACTTTGGGATTCCAGCGTGAGCTCCAAGAATCGGCCCATGAGCCTTGGGGACCACCATGGATCAAATAGAGAAGCGGGTATGATTTGGTTTTGTCGAAGTTCTCGGGAAAAATGACCCAGGCGTGGATCTACTCGCATAGAAAGAAATTTCAGCCTCGAACCCCGATAAAGATAGATGGAACGTGGAAAATGGGAAGTGGAAAATATGGAGAAGGCGGGGAAGGGGAATACATACATCTGTCCAATTACCCTCGAAGTAGAACTCGCTGATATCCTGAGGCCCGAGCCCAGCGAGTTCCGGATCAATTTCGCTCGCAAGAGCTAGGGTCTTAATGGTCGGCTTTCTTGGGTTCAAACTTGCGAGATACACATTCCAGCTAGTCCAGATATTGCTTCCTGTCACTAAAAGCCTAGAATGGGGCAAAACGTAATAGGCCAAGGCATAGCCCTCCTTGGTGAGCTGGGAGGGCTGGAAACCGTGAATCTGGGCCTGCTTAATGGGAATCAAGAAGAGCACTCCACGCCCCCTATCTTCACAACCAACTACAATCGTCTCGCCGCTGACCCATTTTAAAGAGTCAGGGGATCGATCCCAGCTCTTTGCAAGGGTTATGATCTTCTTTGTGCCTAGACTATAGACGTAGAGCGTGCGACGATCTGATTCGTATGCGATCTCCTCCATCTGGAAATAGGCCAGTTGCTTGCTATCCGGGGAGAAGACAGGACTACTTGAGTCACCCTTGATCCCAGGAACGCCTGCACCCGGCCCATTGATCGCGATGGCATTGCTGGACCCATCGTGGGGCACTAGATATATATATGATGCTGTATAATTGGCCCGGGGCAACTCGGGTGCTTTGCTCTTGAAAGCGACCCATTGCCCGTCGGGTGAAAGGTCGTAATCTGATGCGCCCCCAAACGGTGGATACGGGGATTCGGCATTCTTAATAGGAGATACTAGGTTCTTGAGTTCGCCATTAGACTGATAATCCGCGGAGGAACCAGATCGCTTGACTAGTGTGCCTGAAAACACTGCATTGAATGTGGTAGTGAGATATTGATCCCAATGTCGAACATAAATACTGTCATAGATGCGTGCCGAACTTAATGGGACCTTCGCTAGTGCTTCGTTATAGGGGGTCCCGTCGGCGTATGACTGCGCATAGCCAATATACTGCACATCTCCAGATTTTGCTGTGACAGCTTTCAGACCCGATAGGACTGTTGGGAGTGAGGCAGCTTTATACCTATGAGGGATAACTCAGCACCAAGGTCGTTTCTCATCGCCGCTCTATCTTTTCATAGATCCGGACGACCTATAAATGAGGTAGGCAAATGGATGTGGTATATATATACATACCCCCGAGAGAAGTTTCTAATGCTGGAAACCCACAATTCAGAACCTCCCGGAATTTTTGCATTGGTGCCATTGAGATAGAGGATCTTGGAATCACTCAACCAGATGATCTCATTCACGTTACTGTCGTTTGTTAAAACCTCTATCTCCCCCGACTCTAGGTCGAGGAGACTCCACCATGAGGTAGATTCATGGGTTTCGAAAGAATATTGAGAGGTTGAAAACAGGGCAACATGCTAGGACATTGATTTGTTAGGATAGCTTTTGACGCTTTATGGTGTGAAGACTATTATGTGACAAGCATTTCGAAAAGGTGTGCTAAAAAAAAAAAAAAAAAAGAGAGAGAGAGAGAAAGGGAGAGAAAGTGAAATATCACCTACACCTGAAGGATTAGGAATTGCCTCCGATCTTCTTGGTGCACTAATCAGCTGCCTTTAGGGGGGCAAAAGAAAAAAAGAGAAAGAGTGTCAGCCTTTCGAAATGAATGGACCCAGAAGATTAGTATTGTGGGTGCTTACTCCGGAGTCAGCGTGAGGGCCTCAGACGCAAGAGCGGCAATAGCCGTGAGGAGACTCAAATTTAGTCTACTCCTCATGTCAATGAATTGATAGACCGAATAAATTTCAAAGGGATAAGAAATATCTGATTAACATCCGTTTCCTCAGACTTCGCTTTCTGAATTATCGGATTTCAAGGTTATATGCAGGAATTATCTCATATTTTATATCCATACGGTCTATTAACCATGTTCCCATTACATGTTTATTGCATTGCCAGCATTAAAACGCAATTGAGGCGGGGTTTCAGCACATGATTAAGAACCTGCCTGATCGAGTCAAGCCACAAAACATACATACTCCGCAAGATGTGTACGGGAACTGCCACGTCCCAGAATCGACGTCTCACATTACCCGATTGGGGTAGATGGAAGAAGCAATTACGGTGGTGAGATCCCGCATGGCCCATTCTTAGGTTACAGTGCCAAGCATGGCCAGGCCAGGGCTGCATGTGTATCTCTCTGAGCGGAGTATACTGCGACCAGTCGCTGCAGGGGGTGCTAAGCGGGCGGGGAGGGGAATGCATTTCTCACGTAATGTGGATAATCAATCAGTGCAACGTTTGTCGGGGATTACTTCTTGATTTCGCGATAGCGCTCGGTTATTGAGGGTGATATGTGGAGGAGAGGAACAGAGAGAGATAAGAGAGATCAACATAAATTGGCGGGCTAGACCGAGACCATAGAGTGAGTCCTGCTCCGAGCAATTAAGGCTTGAAAAGCCTATTCAAGCAACAATTGCTGTGAACCGAATGATGTGTGATTGCGTCAGTCACAGTAATTGATTGCTTACCTACTTGAAACACAGCTATCATTCGCAAATGCTAATGCTAAGCTTACCCGCAGATCCAGTTAGGCTTAGGCATCGCCCTAACCCTACAGCATTCTTTAAGGGAGCCAGCTGATTAATCTCGTATCTGCGATCGGATCGACTCGAGTCTATTTCTAACACGAGAGCCAAGAGAAATCTTGACAGCTTAGTTCTGCGAGATGAATGTGGCGCAGTCCGTCTGAAACGGTCTCTTAGCCTTGTGGTAATTGATGTTGCAGTTAGCTACATTGCTGCTCCTCCTCATAACCATGCAAGGGGGGAAGGAGCGAAACTATCTGTTGATAAATCTAAATCAATCCAGCGGTAAATAGTCGATTTGAACCAGCTGTGGACAAGCTGGAAGGTTTCCATGAATTTGCAACATTTGGCCTATCTTTGTGGACAGCAAAGCCGACCGCTGAATGTGTGGCAAGTGGATGTTTGTCAACGTGTGTGTGCGTCGTGCGCCCAGTACATGCACATATGTACCGTCTAAAAAACTTGTCTATTCATGACGCCACTTACCTAATGCTTAAATTGAATTCAAGGGGTGGCTAATATAGAATGTTGAGTCCATTCTAAAACACAAGAAATGATGTATTCTTATGGTTTGCAATTATGACTATTGCGCAAAGAGCGTATGCAGACTAAGTAAAATAACTACAGAAGGATGTAGGAGATACACTATCATTATCCATGATCAAGATTGCACATGGAAATTAAATCAGTCGCCAAACCTGACCCAGATATTCATCTGGCTACTGCACCACGAAAATATAACGCTAAAAGAGTCATACCTAGAGACACCACAGAGTAGATCTGGATATTCAGGGGTCCAATAGCTATAGTGGCTGTTGGATATTCAGCTCGTTTTGTTGTCCAGCCCCAAGGGGGGGCGGATTGTGAAATAAACTAGCACTATCCGATTATCAGAAAATAAGTGCACAGACTTCACTAATCAAGGGCTGATATCTAAACATGTAAGATACAGCTTACGTCCAGCTATAATCGAGTGTATAGCCCAAGTCTAGTTGAATCGATGGACTATCTTATCTACTCCCATATAGAAACCTGTGGGCCTCGTCTCCTTGGCGGTAGACGCCAGCCCGCTCGAGATTGACACTTAAGGTGTTCCACCTAGGTTGATAATCCTCTCTAATTGCTCGATCGCTTGCCTTATTATTTTTTGCTGGACCCGTGACCTCTCCTGCTGTATATAAGGCCCACTGTTCCTCACTTCTGTAGCGAGACATCTATTTATCTACATCATCTTCATCATCGTGTCTTCTTTCTCTCCAGGTCTTCAACCATAGCTCCATCATTTCTGCTTCTAGTCAGCGCTCGAGTAAAGTAGCCGGTCATTAGTAGGAATTAGGTTTTCTTTTTCACGTCAGACTTGGCTCACTTCCCATTAAGCTCACACAAAACTATGCTCTGCATCGGGACAAAATAGATGGGGGGTGGCATAAGCCGCTGTAGCAATATCCTAAAATATCTCTCGCCCTCGCACGCCCACCATCGTAACACCCTCATCTCAGCTGGCACTGCTTGCTGAGATCCCTCCTATCCGATTTACCAGGTACAAGGCCTTGAAAGCCAGGATTTGGGAGCAACGAGAAATACTCCAACATGAATTTAAAGGCCAATACCTCTCCTTTTTTTTTTTTTTTTTTGATCATGTCTCTCAGGGTCAGTTCGAAAATATTAATCGCCGCCGCCCCGATGTAGGACGTGGACTACGGTTCGCATATTACCCAGGCATTTCAACTTTAATCGTCAAGATCCCTACTCGGCCACATGAGTCTACGTGTCTTAGCCTAGGCCAGATAGTTTGGCTACAAAGCCGTCGGGTTGAACCAAACTTTGGATGAATTCTTTGCGGCCGCCACTTTCGGCGCAGATACCTCGGTCTATAACTGCGCGGGATACGGCAAGCTATAGAGATAAAGGGCTCTGTGTAATGTTCAGCCGGAAAATTGGTACAAAATCAACCGAGCAACAAAAGTTGACATCTAGATGTCTCTTTTAGCTCAGTGGTGAAAATAGGCCATTTCACGTGCAACACGTAATTTCCAAGGCCGGTGAGCCCAACGAGATATGCCACATTTTCCCATCCTCGTTGGGGAGCAAGACCGATGAAGAGAAAAGGGACTTTTGGAGTCTCATAAAAATATCCTAGTCTTGTGAGAAAATCAGAAAGTTGCAAGCTAGCATCTTTGGCGAGGAAGGCACAGAGGCACCTCAAAACCTCTTGTGCATATGCTGCTTGCCTTCCGCACAAGCTCTGAGGCCTCGCTTGCTTCGCCCTTGAACCCATTGAGATGTCTGAGGACAAGATATCCCTCAAGGTGAGGTTTTGGTGGCTACCCCGCAGAAAGCATAACCCTAGAACGCGAATGTGCAAGCGCCCCTCACTCCTCTCCGCTATGAAGTCAAGCGACAACAACTCCAAGTTGTTGGATTGTGGGAAAGATATAATTATCTATTCCAAGCACACCATAACGATGAGAACCCTGAGGTCGACTTTGAGGGCTTGGGAGCCTCGGCTCTCGAATCATCGACTCCGGGCCCTCCAGAGCGACCTCCAGGCCAATTAGCCAGGGAGCCCCCAGTAAGCCCTCATCGCCAGCCGGCCAGTAGCGAAAACCGGCCCCCTCCCCGCCTTAGAGAATCCTCGAAGGTTCGAGAGCTCGCGAAAGGGCGTTCGAAGACTCGGGAGTTCGCAGAAAAATCCTCCAACAATACTTTCACTTCCGTCAACGATTAAAAATATTAGTGGTCTAGAAACGCGAAGTCCTAAGTACCAATTCCAAGGCGTTGTGTTCCGATCGATTGAAAGCCTCTTCTCTCCTGAGCCATGTTGGAAAAGGTCTCCCTCGGGTATAGGAAGTAGGGCCGAGGCCGATTATTCGAGATTATGAAGGCTATTTTCTCGGAAGGCTCAACCAGTAGCATTTAAATAGATTTAATACATATGGCTCATTCTCACTCCCATCGTTAAGCAGATATTCGTGGTGTGCCAAAGATACAATCCTGAATTTAATTAAGCTAGCTATAGTATAGTTTATTGTTAGTAAAACGGAGGATCTGGACTCGAACGAATTGATTGAGATGCTTAGGGAAGAGGAATCTATCTAAGGTAGTAAAGTTCTATCATTAATTCCTATCTTTAAGTTCCATATATTGTTGGTGGATGAGACCCATTGGGGGTACATGGGGTTGGTTATATGGGGCCGACGGAACGGGCCTCTGAGACCCTGGCCTATTTTAAATTACTTAAGATAGGAATAGTCATGTGCAGCAAGCCATTATTGAGAGAAAACTGAAGGTAAGAAACTAATTTAGTAAAAAGAATATCAAAAGCGGTGAAAAATGAAATGAAATTTGAAAGCTTTCTATTTCTCCTCCATATAATCCAACTTGAATATGCACTGATCGCCGGTGATAAGCGCCGGTGGGGGTGTAAAATAAACCCCGCAGAAGGGTATGTTAATACCATGTGGTTGGGGTTAGGAGAAAGATACGAGAATACAGAGAGGGAGAGAGAGAGAGAGAGAGAGAGAGAGAGGAGCTCAGAGTCAAGTCAGCCTTGTGATGGCGTGGCCACAGGGCACAGAAGGCGTTCTTCCCGTGTCCGCCGATTGTTTCTCGGCGAGAAGTTATTATTGGACCGGGGTTTTGATAACCATCAAGTTAAAAGCTAAAAGAAAAAAAGCCCACTAATAAAAACAATTCTAAAGTCGCCGAGACCCTCGTATCATCACCTTTTTAATCCTGTCAGCCTTATCTGGCGAATTGAATCGGCTGCCAGCCTGCTGCTGCGCCCCATCGCCTAGAAGTAGGTGACAAGCCAATAGAAGATAAATCTGTGTTGCGCCGATTCCGCCAAAAGGAAAATGGAAATTGCATTCAATGCATTTGCATTTGCTTCTTGATGACTCAAACGAAAGCTTTCCGTGGGGTTTCTAATGTTTCTTTCATTTCTACTCTTTTTGTTACGGTGAGAAAGGAAATATTAGCCCTTGTTCTACATCCATGTCGATGAGCTGAGCCTGATTACCTTCCTGATAGGGCAATAAATAGGGTACGTAGGTATAATACCAGCTGTTATTTGTTTAGTTAGCATTGTTGACCAATCGAAAACTAATATCTTATCAAAAATGAGGGGTCAAAAATTAAAGACCTATGAAGTGGAAATAAGAAGATATCATTAGATACAAGGTATTAAACAAGTGGCGCATGAGGGGGATCATCAAGGCATGAATAAATAGAACAAACGCAATAGAAATGAGACATCTACAAAATAGTCCGAAGCGATGTGGGCGCATTAAGTCCTCTAGGTGTCCAGCGGACGATTACCCATTCCGACTTCTGAATCCAATCCCCTTCCAAGTTCTCCGGATCCACAGGACAAATAAACGGCATTCGTACTGTTTCCAGGCTACGACCACGCATTCTCTCAAACATCTTCAGACCGATATACCAGAACAATCCCCAAAAGGGGACCGAGAGACCAACCGCCGGGACTATATACCATGGCGTGTCGGACATCTCAGTGGAGAATGGAGACCCGGACCCTGGGCGGGAAAATGCTGCGAAGAGGAAGAATCCGTTTGCGAAGAAGTAGAGAAACGCAGGGAGGATTCCGAGCCGGGGTCGGTAGTTTCGGATCGTCCTCCAGTTGTTCCAGGCTTTGGACTGGCCGCGATACAAATTTAGATAGATGAGACCACCTGAGACGATGAACCCCGATATGCCCATCATCACGTAGCTGTAGAGACGCACCAGGACACCATAGGCGGTACTAGGATCTAGCATAGAGGTTATTGCAACGAGAAAGATGGAGCTCAAAAAGTGCAGACAGAGCGCTCCGATGGGGGCGCTCTCGGGATGGGAATCCATGTTGTCCCGCTCCTTCAAGCTGCTGGCCGAAAATCGGTTCCGCAGCCAGGCCCATGGGGTGACGTGTCCCGAGGCGAAGAACCGCGCAAATGGAAGGATACCTTCCTTAGCAATCTCTTGCTTCACTCGAGCTGCGGTAAAGGTCTGGACAAGGAGATTGCCAAACGAGGAAAGCGCGACCACCCCGGCCAGTGCGCGTTCGGCACGCTCGTTTCCGAACACGTTTTCGAAGAACATGGACGCCATATCTTGGGTTCCAGCCAGGACAGCCTCCTTGGATACAGCGCAGAGGTAGGCGACATTGACGAGCAAGTAGAGGCCCACAATCATCGCCATCGCGACCGAGGTTGATCGAGGAAATACCCGTCGGGGGTTCTTCACCTCGCTCAGAACGTAGAACGGCTGCTCAAAGCCGGAGTACGAGTAACAGACGTAAAACATGGAGTGAACATAGCTAGCCAAATCGTGCCGGTCGGTAGTGAAAGACGTGTGGATATTAAAATTGTGAGAAGCCGTCGGTTTGGCTGGGCTGGAGAGACGGCCACCAGCCTTAACAAACCCGAGAATGACAATAGCCATAAGAGTCAACACCTTCATGATAGCAAAGATATTATTGATCAGTAAGCCACCTCGTCGCGAGAAGATATGCAATGAAATACACAGGGTTAGAACTCCCACTGCCACTCCAATAACGGAGGCGTGGGGAGGATCATTGTATCCTGCCGCTCGCAGGACTTGAATTCCAAAAGCGATTGCATTGCCCGAAAGATTAGCAAGGAGGATGAACTGGATGCCGTACATACATGTCGCTAGAAACTGAGGACGAGGGAATAAATGTTCAAACTACAAGCGTCACCACCCAAGGTTAGAAAGAGAGAGTGTGTGTGTTTGTGTGTGAGACGTAGACGATAAGCGATGTTGATAGGTGGCGGGTTAGGAAATTGACGTACAAAGTTTTTCTCTCCTCCACTACGGGGGACGTTCCTCCAACCGCCCATGGGGACTCTCAAAACTGGAATTGTGAGGCCAAATTCTAGCCAGCATGAGAGACCCGACGCAGCGTAGAGACCACCAAAGGCCCAGAAAAGAAGGGAAGCCCCGACGCTGCCAGTGCCCCGGAGAATGCGAGCTGGGGTGAGAAATATTCCGGTCCCTACGGTCAAGCTATCATGAGTTCGCCTACTCTATCGACTACCGGAGAAGAGAATAATGTAACCTACCGATTGTCCGATTAAGCATCAGAGCTATTACAGTAAAAGAACCAATTCTTTGATGATCAGTGGGGGCGAATTCAACTTCGTCCAGCTGGCCACGTGTGACATCTTCGAACGCTTCACGGTCCGTATATGCCTCGAACTCTTGTCGGATTCCGGATGAACTAGATGGCACAAGTTCAATAGGATCCCCCATTCCCCTACTTAGTGGAGCTCTAGGCGCATTGGCTGTTTGGTTGTGGTTGTGGTTGTGGTTGTGTAGTGCCCGTGATTTCAAGTGTAGTGTGTTTATCGAGGATCCCTTGTGGCTTAAGAATATTGTCGAAGTCGATGAAATATCTAGCTCGAAGAAAGAAGAGGGACAATCAAAAATAAGAAATAAGAAAAAATAAAAATAAAAATAAAGGATAAGCAGGGGAAAAAAAAAAAAAACCTATCGCATCGAAAAAGAAAGCAAATTGAGGCGAAAACGAAAGTGAAGCGCACGCGAGTTCTTCAGTCGGCCGGCTTATCATTAACACAGCCTCGCCCCTCATCGCCCATTTATGCTCGGACTCGAAAAAAACCCCCCCATTATTTTATCCCTGCATCAGCCTCGCAAGTGTGGGATGATTGGGGTAAGGGTGGTTTTGACGGAATCCTTCGCGCAGCTTGGCTAACAGGTGGAAATCGGCGGGTGAGAAAATCAATCCAGCCGAAAGGGAGGGTGCAAAGTCAGCCAACCCTGTTCTGTTCTAGAATAGGTCGAGTGACCGCAATTGAAGACAATACGAGATTCGCGCTAGGCTGATGCATGGGAGTTAGTCGCATAGTTATAGTACGGCTGCGCCCCATAGCCGTCCATTAGAAGATTTCTCCCTCACCCGCTGCCAAGCCCTAATTTCTCTCCTCTCCGTCTCTGTTTATTCTCCGGCGCCATGTCGGTGGGACTCAGTTTCTCAGACTTGACCACGGCCATCCAGATTTGTATGAGCATAGCTCAACGATGTCGAACTGATCCAGGTATTTTTTTTTTTTTAGGGGGGAGGAAGGGGGGGTTGCTTTAAACTTGAAGTGGGGTCCGATTCGCTAATACGCACATAGAAACTTACATCCAAGAACTAAAAGGTGATGTCGAGTTTTTCTCTGCTCGCGCACAGCAAGTTGTAAACCGTTTCCATGAATTCCAAACTCTAGCTCAGGCGAGAGAATTTTCAGACAGCGACGAGCTGGTCACGGGCTGGCAAGAGACCAGAAGGCTGATCGGAAATGAGTTCCTCAATACCTTAGGCGATTGCGATAAATTTATCACTCGCTATTCTGGACGGAATGGCCTAGCAGACAGGTTTTTCTATGGTGACAGGATCCAACGACGAGCAGCGATCCTCCAGGATCGCATTCGATATCACATCGGAAAGATTAATTTAGTCCTCCAGCTAGTGCAGGTCGACCTTCTGACCGATGTTCACAGCATGGTGGCCGGCCAGGCCATGGCCCAGGCAACCGTGTCGTCAGATACTCTGAGTCTCCCAGAAATTCCACCACCGATCAGGGAAGAGCTTGAGAGGGCCATTCACTCCAACCCATCACAGCAATTTCAGGATAATGGGTTCATCCCCGTGAATCAAGCCTTTGATGCTGTTTTCACCTTTTATCGGGATTCCCGGACGGAGGGTTCGCCTCATTCGGATGCCCAACAGTATTTAAATCTCCTGAAGGCGCAGTATTTGCTTCAAATTATCCGGAGGAACATGGCATTCATTTCGGAGTACAGAGGAGTGATATACAGGAACATCCTTCATATCATGGAAAGGAATATTGCACGCCAACATCAAACGCCTACTGTGGACACACAGATGCCTCCGTTCCAAGAGAAAGACCTCCTTGCTCTAGGGCGTGAGGCCTTTGCCATCTGGCCCACCCCTCCACCGCCAGATGACCTGAGCAAGCCCAGGCGAGGTGAAATCGAAGTCCTCCGTATCTTGCTTCCACAGCGCTCTGATTTCTATGGAGGAGAACTGATAATATTCCAAACGGCCAAGACGTCGTTTCGACTTGTTACCAACAGAATCCCGCATGACCCAAGCGCCGGAAACCAGCAGACGGAGCATACGTTCGATTCCCACACCGATCGACTTATTCCTCCCGTAATCACCCAGGACGAGACAACATCGTTCCATTTAGAGATGAGTAACGGTCGAGGTAATAACTCACGCAAATACAGCTTCAGCTCTGCGGAGGACATCCTAAAAATCCAACGAGCTCTGACAGGGCACTGTTTGGTGGCCCCGATCTCGGAAAATCCAGTTGCAACCTTTGCCGTGCAATCCAGGTTTATGGGTGTGTTACCAAAGATCCGTAAAAACCAGGTCTTCGGTCGACTCGAGATCTGGCAACCTGCGCCCCCCAGCGCCGCGATCACCCCCGACAAGGTTGACAGCGTGAGAACAAACCCCGGATTTGAGAACCCGGAAAATGACATCGGCATCAATAAGCACCTCCACAGATATTCTGAGGGTGGGAAGGTAATCACAGCTCCACATTTGCCGCATCCCCCAGCCCTGGTCGCCTTTGCCAAAGATAAGAGTGGCAAAGGGTACGATATTTGGTTTGTAGAATGTAAGCCGTCACCAAGAGGAATATACTAGCCCTCCGATATAAGCCAGCTAATCGTATTGTATAGTGAGTCGCAGAATGGCTTTATCACCGCCATGCGGGTTTACCACTCATGACAACAACCACAGACTCTTCATAGAGAGTAAAGGATCACCCATTGTCTGTCGGCGAATTTCGGCTTCGGAGGAAATGGACTGGAACATGGCAGTCTTCAGCTTGCCTCGTCATCCGCATTTTAATAATCGAAATCATGTTGAACATTTGTTCTGCGATTATATCACCCTCAGCTTCCAGTCTTCTGACGCGGTAGAGTCATTTCATAAGCGCTTATCCCACATCCTCTTAGGATATGTGCAGGGCGTTGAACGCGCCATGTGGAATTGGGAAAAGGCGAGGCAGCCACTCGATGAGAAGGATTTCAATCACCGGTCCTCGCGAGTGCAGTCAATCTCCTATTCCATGCACCATTAAATGAGATACTAGTTGATTTCACGGCCGATGATGATACTCCCTCTTTCAACATAAACAAATCATGATACCCCCCCCGGAGCAGCAAAGTTTTATTTTTATGCGATCTAGATCCTTGATACCTTCGAAGTGCTATTTTCCAGTTTTGTGAGATCCCATAGTGCAATCTATATTCTAGAGTATTTCAAATCTCCAGCCTTACCTAGAGAAACAGAGCCCAGGTAATGAACAGGAAGTACACATGGTATAGGGATGTAGCAATTCCAGGCTTAATAGTTCAAGAGTGAAGTCAATATGAGAGCAGTGAAGCAGTAGGATCTAACACACCTGTTTACATAGTAGCTCTGAACTGCTGTATAAGCTACCCTTGTTGCCATAAGGCAGTGGGCGACTTTTGAACCGTAAGAATCCTTGGTCTCATGCAGGCACTCTACATGCTGTACCGGAGTTATAGATTTTAACGCTATCGGATACGTGAAAGCTCAATTCAAGTGTGGCCATAGAGATGGGCAAATGCCGTGAAAGACTACCACTCCTTAGTAGGCCAGAAATGTAAGTATATCCACCAGCTCCAGAAGTGATACCGGTGTCTGTTGAAAGGTTAACATAGCGAAGGACAGCTCCGCTATCTTCCTTAACAGGAGGTTTGCTACTTTGTTGTTAGGAATCTCAATTTGCAGGCGTGTGCCAAAGATTCCTTGATCATTTATCGCCTTTCCCATGGCTGAGGCGTGGGTAGGCGAATAGAATTCCAATCTAGCCGAGAGAAACTGAATCAATACAGCCCACCCTCATGCAAGGCTAGTACAAGCTATTTTATCCTCTTCCATTTAACTTTGTCAATGAATACCATTGTTCTATCGGCTCTTTGCTTCCTAAATGTCCTTAAATGGAAATATCCGCCTGCGGCTCCGCACGAAGAGGCGAACCCAGGTTGATTTTATGAGGCACCAATAGGAGGCCGTAATTTGCTCTCCTGACCCACAATATCGGCTCCGATATCTTCTCCATCTAAGAGGGGGTACATAGGAAACCAGATGGTTTAAATGTTCCATTTTCCCCTGGCGAGCCTGTCAAATTCAGAAAGGCATTCTAGCTTTGCATTTACAAATTGACACACTCAAACTATTTTTCATCTTCTTCGATAAAGAAACATGACCGCTCCCGTCACAGTGATCGTGCCCGGGGCATGGCATCGGCCTCAACATTACCAACGGTTGATTGACGCTTTAGCCCAAGTTAATTATGAAGCCATTGCAGTCAATTTGCCTTCGGTGGACTCCAGCCCACCGCACGCCAGCTGGGATCAGGATGCCGAGGCAGTACGGCAGGTAATTCTAGAGCAGCTAGGGAAAGGGAAAGAAGTAATTGCCCTTGCTCATTCATTTGGTGGTGTTGCTATGGGGGAGGCCGTCAAGGGCTTGGGTAAAAACGATAGGGAGGAACAGGGGCTCCAGGGTGGGGTGGTACGTCTGATCTACATGTGCGCAATGGCTCTCCCTAAGGGCCAGACCCATGTAGGCCAGATCCAACCCCAGACACCCGAAGAGGAGGAGCTGGAGCGGCAGAAACAGGAGTATCAGAAGAAACACGGTGGAATGCGCTTCACCGAGGTACGAGAGCAATGTATCCTACACGCGAATGGAATGAGCACTGACGGTAATCACAGGACGGAGCAATGCTGCTAGACGAAGCCGCCATCCGGGACGTGTTCTACAATAGGTGCGATCCCCAGGATATAGACAAAGCGCTTAAGTTGCTAGGGTCTTTCCCCCCTGGCCCCTTGAATGTTCCTGTCACCTACTCTGCTTTTAAAGAGATCCCGAGCACCTATATCGTTTGCAAGAATGACCGCGCCTTATCAGTATCGATACAACGGCGGATGATCGCAATGGGGGACTTTGATGTAGAGGAATGTGAGGAAGGCCATTCTCCCTTCCTAAGTAATCCAGGATTCATTGTGGAATGTATTCAACGAGCTGCGAAGGTTGATCATTGAGGCAAGGTCGAGGCGGGAGGGAAAAGAACGAATTCAGGAGGTCATCCGAGGATCTTGGAGCCTAACTAGAATAAATTAGCAGTATACAGCACTGATCCAGCTTTGCCTCTGTGAATCTGAATGAGGCTTCCTTAGATAAATGAGAATGCTGAAGTATCGACGAACTTTGAAAAGCCAAACATAAACAGTGAGGCATTAATGTTGTTCCGCTCCGATGATCCCGCCCTATCCCACCGCTCCAGGGGTATATTTCACCTTCCAGTACTTTGCTTGTAATTGCCAGTGAAAGTCCACTATTGCTGAGCTTCTCTACATTTGTCTTTTATTATTGCTATGAAATGTGATAATTATAATAGAAAATTTTTTGACGAAAAAGCCATATGTTGTTGTAGGAATTATGATTTGTTAATAAAACACTTTACTAAATATATTTTGCTCTCGGACACTCAAAACACATTTGTTTCTATCCTATTTGTCTCTCTCTCTTTTAACGCCTATGACTGAATTTCGCAGAAGGAACAAGGGCATGCTAGGTGGGTAGGTGCTCTAGTGATGCTGAGGAAATATAATAGTTTGAACACAACCTACACAGTAGACAATTTAATCAAGTAGTAATACTAAGAGGCTTCACGTCGGAGAAATTCGGGATGATGTCATCCGGCTGTTCCCGCCCACCAAAGATCATTTGCGAGTCAACCACCTTTCCACTAGATCAAGTATCAGGATGTTCATTATTCATCCAGTATGCTAGGAATTTTAGATTTTGAAACTACGAAGAAACAATCAACTCAACTCCAGCGTCGTCAGAATGCTAGTTGCGACCCTTGTCGGCGCTCAAAGCGTCGTTGTGTCTTTCCAACTCGACGGGAAGGTGAAAGTGATTCTGCAGCCGTCTGTTCCAATTGTGAGCGCTTGGGAACAAACTGCACGCTTAACTTCGCAAAGTCTCGGGCAACCAATAGACCTAGGAGAAAACAAAAGCATCACGACAACTTCAATAACTTCGACCAGCAAAGGGAGCTTAATGGTTCCCCCCGTGCCCTAGGAAACCCGGGCCTCACTTCGAATGCCGTGTATCAACCAGAAGCTCATCTTACAACTTCTCGTGATGCGTGGGAACCTTGGCTTGAACTAAATTTTGACGATTTTTTGAATGAGGATGACCCGTGCCTCGAGGAAAACAACTTAAATACTCAACCCCATTCTCTTGTACCTGATCTTCAACTTGCTACAGCACCACAGTTGGATATCCAGTGCCCCACTCCTCGTGGCTGGAGCGTGAGACACAATTATTCTCAGTACCGGGCCGCAGTTGCCGCTGGTGTTTCACCAAACAGTCCAGTTTGCTTGTTAAATTCGGGGTTAAACTCGCAGATCCTTGAGGACCGTCTTGTAAGGATATATGAGACAATTGTGACAGGATCCTCTTCGAGGTTTTTGCATCATAAATGTAACCTGTATGCATCGCGAAGCCCTTATCGATTGCACCGCGAAGAACCGACGTTCTTGGACTCTCAAAAGACAGTAACTTCCCCAGGCACTGTTTCTTCTACCCCCATTACTCTAGAAATTTGCGAAAAAAGCCCACTACAGTCTAGTGTTCTCCATGGAGGGGCATACACACAATCTCCTCAGGGGCCGGAAGAAGTTGACCCTAAGATGACAGTACTGGGTGCTGTCCGTTTTCTCGATCATTTCGGCCATCTTTATGGAAATAGAATGGGAGTCACTGCCCGAAGAAAGTCGGATGCAGTGCTTAAAGCCGTGCTGAAGGTCTTTACGTTACAGTGGCTTCCTGTGACGTCTACAGGATTCGAATGTGGTCTTTCGACAAGTCAATATTTATCCAAACAGACGCAGGATGGAAGGCAATTGACCCAGAATACACAACAAAATGCCTTTATTGAAGCCTGGTTCATAGCAAAATCCCTTTTGAAGGACGCGGCCGATGTTGAATCTTTTCGCGTTGTCTTTGCGATGGTGATGTTTGATGGTATCGCTATCCCTGCTAAGGCACTTGTAGGGTTAAATGATTTTACTCTAAAGCACGAATTGCTTGATACCGCCTTACAAAAACTGTGTTATTTGAACGACTTGGTTCAATCACATTGCAACAGCCTTGGACCCTCATCGAAATATGCTGCCCTTCTGAAGGCTAGCTTGAGTGTGGTCCGCTGGGGTGCCTACGTCCGTGATACGGGGGCAGCCCTAACAGAGAATCGAACATGTAAACTCCCAGATATTTTGAATCACAACGAAGGTATTTAATCCTGCATGCTCTGCAAAAATCTCAATGGGCTTCTAGCTAAACATGGGTAGTAGGGCCCTCTAGCTATCTGGAGGTGAAAGGCAACGTCGCAGGAATGTGTCGCAAAGGATTTGCCGAGGCCTTCTCGGCCTGGAGGCAAATAATCAAAGTCAGAAGCGCCATTTTAAAAGTAAATGATGCTTCATCGCAGATCTTCTCTGATACTGTGAAAAGTATCACATTGGCATTAAGTGCTGTTGATGGAATTAATCAATGGTTGCGCCCTTTCATGGCTGATTGCATGGACAACTTTGTAAACCTCGCTATAAGCTCAAGAAAATTTTGTGGTACGTCAACCTCGTAATTGTGCAATGTCTACATACCTAAGAAGTCTACATATAGTTTCCTTTGTGATGGCTTGGGACCTGGGAATTTTCATCCTTGCCGAATCACTAAAGTCACTGGAAAGTAAACTTCAGAACTGCCTCCCAATGAATGTTTTGAATATGGAACCGTATTTACAGGAGGCAATCTCATCAACTGTGCGCACGGTCGAGTGCATACTTACTGTCAGACCAGAGGAGACGCTCATGAACCTTCAAAATGGCTTAAATGCTGAAACATCTATATTGAACCACCATATTACACCTGGTCTGATGGTTACGGCCTTGGAAAAGGCTATAGAAATGATAGCCAGGCATACGCCTAACGCACCACCGAATTTGGACACCCCGGTAGGGGGGAAAATGCAAATGCCGAGCATAGATGGAGCCCGGCATCGACGGATTGACATACTCATGAAGGCTCTTCTTTCATTTGATGTTACTCTTGGAGGATCCGAATCTATGAAGACTTCTCTTCAATATCTCTTGCAGAGATATGGAGATATCTTGTTGGAGTGCTGGTCTTCTGACTTTGAGACATGATGTTACATGATATCTCGCTGATTATACTTGACTGGTTGCGTTGCGACACCAATACGGACACAATAGCATGGGTACGAACACGTTAGTACATCTCATGCAAAATCCGTCTACCCAGCCCGTAAAGGAACATTTGTACCTTAAATGTCGACTCAAATCCACCCGCATTTCCCAACATTTTTGGTCAACAAAAAGGCTCAATGAGATGCATTTATTAGTCTTGCTACTGACATTTTCATCCAACTAGCTGGGCTGGGACAATTATGATGCGGGAGCGAGGATAACACCTCGGGATTAAAAACTGAGCTTGGAACTGCTCTGTGGAGACGCAAATTTAGCCTGCAAGTCGAAGAAGGGACCTACCTCGCGTGAAACTAGAAAATTGTGACTCTAAACTAATTATGGTAATTCTTAAATGAGGGTCTGTACAAAGCTTTTCTGACCATCGGTTCTAAGGAATAGAAGAAATTTAGCAACTGTTCAACTTCGGTCCGGGCTCCGTGAATCTATACATACGACTATAGCCAGGCTCACTTCCGTTTTTAGGTCACTAAAATAATACAATACACAACAGTACTCACAACTTTTATGCAGTTTCATTTTGGGGAAATATCTGGGCAAATAGTGAAAAAAAATACATCAACCTTGAAACCAGTCTGCTAACAAATAAATATCATGAACGCAAAAAGCCCATATCCTTCCAGCTCTTGATGAACAACCTTGCAGTGTCAGTACTTACGGGCCCCAGATTCGACAACGTCCTCGAATGCTCGCGAGAATTCTTAGTCTCTAGTAACAATCCACCACATGACATGCGGATGAAGTTATCGTCAATGAAATCAATGAGAAGTATGGCAGGATTGTCTCCCTCTGGTCCCTCGACCTGTCGCGGGTAATCCTTGATTTGTTGCACCCACATGTGAAAAGGGATGATATTTGCCGTTGGAATATTCAAGGCATTGGCTAAGATCGGGATCATTTGCTTCCATGGCTGCCGAACGGGATTGTCAATGTGATAGATGGGGTGTAGGGGCTTCTCCTCCGGAAGTGAGATTAAATCGACAAGAGTGCTGGCGACAACATCTACTGGCGTCCACGAAAGAACACCATCGAAATCAGGCAGAGAATTGAGCGTCTGGGCGGACTTGATCAAAAATGAGAAGTGCTCCATTGGGTTCCAGTATCCGCTAATACTTGAGCCTGCTACCTGTCCAAGACGAACTACCGTGGCTCGGAACTTGTCAGGGTAATTATGCAGCGTTGCATCAATCATCCGCTCACACACATACTTCGCATCCCCATAACCTGTTGGCAAGACGGATTCAATTGTCATGCGTTCCTCTGGGACAGCTGCCTTCCCTGTCCAGACAGGCCAATGTCCCACTGTCGCGATGGAAGAGATGAACTGGAAGCACACCTTGCCGCTCCGCTGATCGGATATCGCGTATGCGAGATCAAGAAAGTTCCTCATAATCTGGAACTGAGGCTCGAAGTTCTTGATGGGCCATCGAGCATTCATTAGCCATGCATTGTGAACAATATGTGTGACTTGGTTTAGTAGACCCTGGTATTCCTCAGTAGAGAGGCCTAGTCGAGGTTTCCACATGTCGGTTTCAATTATTAGAAGCTTGTTCAGGGCGTTGTCGGATAGGGAGATTCCCTTCTGTAGGAGAGCGTGATGTTGGCGCTCAAGAGGGACCTGCCGACTGCGTCGATTAAGACATATCACTCTAGCTACTTCTGGCAGTGATGCAAATGCAGCAACAAGGTGACATCCCAAACTCCCAGTGGCACCGGTAACAAGGACATGCATCCCTTTAGGGTGATGAGCCATGGATCTCACTGTAGGATGACTGCCAACAGCTGATCCGAAGCCGTCCGCCATTTGTTGTACATATCTATCAACGACTGCTTGTCGAGCTGCATAGTCAGCCGATGAAATCTTTGCTGGCTGAGGGAATTGTAGTCGCTCGTACCTTCCACCCGATGCGAATGCAACAATAAGCTTCTCCAGCCTGTTTTCAGATCTTATGCCATCGGTCCAGTCAACATGGCCATATCCAACGTCCTGTAGGTCTTTTTCCCAGCGGGATTCATGTGTGACAGCATGTGTGCGTCCGTCGTCGAAGTACCACCAACCCTCAAAGAGACCAAAGATGATATCCACCCAGTATAGTGTGCCTGTCATTTCCAACATCATGAGCAATCCATCTGGTCTTAACGCCTTGCGGATGTTTTTGGTTGATTCTCGTAGACTGTGTGTAGCATGAACAGCATTGCTTGCGATGATAATATGCTGACTGCCTGCAAGATCCTCTGCCGGCATCTTTTCAATATCATGGGTGCGGAATTTCATAAACGGATAGTCCTTTGAGAATCTCTTACGAGCAGCAGCCACAAATGATGGTGCAAGGTCGGTGAATGTGTATTCGACTGGGAAATTCAACTTGCCCAATAGTGGGACGAGCCACTTGGTGGTTCCTCCGGTTCCCGCGCCCATCTCGAGAATCTTGATGGGACCTTGATTCATGTCGAGCTTGGAAATCAGTCGCTCTAGAAATTCTTCCATCTGTCTATAGAACAACCGGTTGATAGGCCAATCTCCATATAGCTTTGACACGAGGTCTCTTCCGCTTTGTGTGCCAAAAATGAGCTTGATACCGTCGGTTTCACCGCGTAGAACTTCTGCCAGATGCGATCCGGTGTATAGCGCTAATTTGTTAGCAGCATTCTGGTCGGGGAACCGGGAAAGGAGCTCCTCAAATATTTCTGTACTAGCTGCAGGGGCCGGTATTGCTGTGCGGGTAATAGTTTCACAATCGATATTGATGAGATTTGCATCCTCGAGCATCTTGTAGAGATAATCGACTAAGCGAGTATGCTCCTTCGGGTGGGAGATGCGTGTAAACCTCTGTCCAGCACTGGCATTACGCATCGGAACTCCAAGCTGGTCAAACGCCTCGAGTACTAGCGCGATACACATCTTATCCTGGAGAGGAAGAACAGTTTCGACATACTCAGTCTGAGAATACTCGGCAATTCTGTCATCTGTCAAACGTTTTGTCTCATTGAACGCTTCCATTACTGTGTCGAAGGGGAGACTCAGGCCACCAATCGAACCGCCTAGGAAATCTTCGAGAGATTTATCTAAGCTAGGGATATCTTCTGCTGGTGTGCTTGGAGAGGTATAGTCGGTAGACTTGTCGTCGCCATCTGCTGACTCGTTTGAACTCTGTTCGCCACTATCCGAGGAATAGCCCGAAGTGTCACCAACAGCTTTTCGCACGCACTTGAGGAGACTCGGAATGTTGGTCACTTCCAGGAGATCGCTTTCTGGGAGCGTGATTTTGAACGCCTTTTCAATCTCATGTGCCATTTCCATGCCCATGAGAGAGTCGATCCCAAGATCTGCCAGATCGCTATCGTCTTTGATTTCCGCTACTTCGAGACCGGAGAGTTCGGCTAATATGGCCTTGACTTTTTGCGGAATTTCTGCCGATCTGGAAGGTTCTTCTCTGACCTTGCTAGGTCTTGATGGTTTCTCAGATGGAGCGATGACTGAAAGCGCGGGTGTTACAGTGGACTGCGTAGAAGGGAAGAGATCTACCGTGAAAGGCGCGGGCGGAGAGACAAGTTCTTGTTTGACAACCTGCGAGTCATTGACAGTAAGGCGCGAGAGCAGCTTGCTCATTGAAGCTTTGGCAATCTTCACATAACTAATGCCTAGAATGACCTCGATTAGGGCACCAGTTATAGGGTCAAACACAAAGACATCAGTGAGGAATGCCTTATCTGAAGGGCGATGATGTGTGGCAAGAATATGATATGACTCTGGGCGAGGCTCTTCCCGTCGAAGCCTGGGGGACCTCATCCATTGTTCGATTCCATTCGCGATGAACATATCAGATGAGACTCGATCTGTCATGCAATTTACATAAATCCCCCCAACCTGACAGAAATTGTCACCCAAATGGCCATCGAGCCAGGATTCAGGGTTATATTTCTTGACCACACGCCCTGCAGATTGGTTCCCCTTGCTGACAAGTTTCTGTACACCCCGGTAATCATCACCGTAGTCGACGATCTCAGCAAACATTTTGTAGATAGTTCTGTTCTGCAAGATCTCATCAACTTCGCCGCTTCGAAGTAGGTCTAAACAGCGCTGGTGACTGAAATGCCGCTCCAAGCGAGCAAATTCGCTTTTAAACGCCATGTCATTGACAGAACGGAAGACAATTTTGCCTGTCGTGTGGACAGTCTTGGACAGACCGCTTTGGACGTCGTCACTAAACACGTTGAATTCCCAGGATATACTCTGAGCTGCTGCATCGTTAGTTGTAACCTCGATCCACACGGCTCGAGATGGATTGATGCAAATTGGGGCTAGGTTTTCGACTGTGTGGACTTGAGGCTCAAGCATAGCGGCGGCGAAATCGGGTCTGATGCTGCAGACAGCCTCAATAGCCATCTCAAGCTGTATAGTAGCCGGGCAGATTGGGGCCGTTTGGGCAATGATATGGCCTCGGATAAGTTTTTCATACTTGGGAATCATGGTGTTGACGCGGAATTTCGCTTGGCGTTTGTCGCTGTCCTTATACCCGACAAAGGTAAGTAGGGTATCAGGGAGAGCGCTCTCCTTTGACTTTGTGTCGTCTAAAGGTGCTGTAATAAGCTTTGGGGGCTCCTTGAGCTCTGTCCAATGCCGGGAATTCTCAAACTGGTATGGCGGCAGTAAGAGGGGAACATATTCCTTTGTCTGTGCCGACTGATGAGCCCAGAAATGGACGGAGGATCCCGCCTTCCAGAGATTAAGTGTAGCATCTGTGAGATTATTCCACCCATTCTGGTTTGTAATGTTGATTGCCTGGAAGTGTGACCCACTAGGGTTACCAAGTGCGCGACTTGCCATGTTTGTGATCGTGGAGTTAGATCCTGCTTCTAAAAAGATGGCTTCTGGATACTTCTTTGCCAGTCGTTGAATCGCATGATTGAAGAAGACCGGGGAGCGGATGTGATCAGCTACAAAACTTGGTGTAAGTCGCCCCTCTGCATGGACCTCTGTTGCTCTTTCTATAGGGATAACTGCATCATGGAACTTTAATTCCCGAACATTCTCATGGAGACGTTCAAGAAGAGGGTCGAGAAGGGCACAGTGGAAAGCATTTGTGACGTTGAGTCTTTTGTTCTTGATAGATGAAAACTCAGGCGTTCCCAAGGCCCGTGAAACTGCATCGATTGCAGGTGTTGCACCTGCGAGAGTGAAACTTCTTGGGCCATTATAGCATGCAATGGAAGCAGGTGTGAGGTCCCCACACATTTTGTTGGATTCAGTTAGTAACTTTTCCACATCACTGAGGTCAGCCTCTACTGCTATCATAGCACCCCGGTCAGGTCCCCAAGCGTCCCTGATGAGTGTCGCACGAGCTATTACCATTTTAATCGTATCTTCTAGAGACAGAGCCTGGGATATGCAGAGGGAGGTCAGCTCTCCAAAACTGTGACCAACTAGTGCCACTGGTTGGATGCCGGAGTCAATCCAGCTACGTGCACAGGCATATTGCATCGCGAAAAGAGTAACTTGCAACTGAACCGTATCTTCGATCGGTTTGGTTTCAAATATGCGCGGGAATATGCTAGTAGCGCCAAGCGACCGGGAAACTGCATCGACAGTATTCAGATGTTTGCGGAAAATGGCCATCTTGTCATACACCATCTTGTCCAAGCCAACAAAGGTCGAGACCTGCCCACCAAAGCAGAGAATAACTGGTTTTGCCTTGGGAAGAGAGAATGATGTGATAGCCGAATCGCCGTTATCGTATGCGATAAGTTTCTGCTGCAATTCTTCCATTGACTTGACAGCAAAACATACCGTTCGATCTAACTGACGATTGCTCTGCCGATTCAAGTTGAAGGAAACATTAGGTAAGGTCAAATCGTGAGTTAGGAAGTGGCTACGTCCTAGATATCGCGAAAAGATCTTTGCGTATCGGTGCAGACTCTGATCATCGAGACCGCAAAACCGGAATGGATACTTCAGGCCGGCATCCTCTGTAATGGGCGTGTTGCTGGAAGAGGGTGGCTGGGTAATAACCATGGAGGCGTTCGAGCCAGAGGCCCCATAGTTATTTATCAGTGCTGCCCGAAACTCCGCATCCCAGCTCTGCACCTTGGTGGGAATCATCATTTTGTCTGCAGGGGTCGCTTTGATAGCAGGGTTGATAGTGGTGTAGCTGGCTTGGGGTGGAATTTTGCCCTTCTGGAGCATAAGGAGGACCTTGATTAGGGACACAATACCAGAAGTACACTCAATATGTCCAACCAGACCCTTCACGGAGCTTAGGGCTAGGGCCTTGTTGCGAGCAGGTCCCCCAAGCACTGAACGAATACTATCGTACTCTGCAGGGTCACCAACAGCTGTCCCGGTACCGTGAGCCTCAACAACAGATACGTCTGCTGGCTGTAGGCCGGATTGTTTTACAACAACACGGAACAGGTCAGAAAGAGAGGGCACATTGGGGACAAAGATAGGCGTGCAGTTTTGGTTCTGCTGGACTGCAGTCGCAGCGATAACTCCAAATACTTGATCCCCGTCATCAAGAGCAGCGGATAGCTTCTTGAGGAATACAGTTGCAATACCTTCACCCCTGCAGTAGCCATCCGCTTTGATATCGAACGGTTTGCATTGACCTGTTGTGCTGAGGAAAGATGCACCTGCAAGGTTCTGAAACCATAATGGGTTGGTCATAACATGGGTACCACCGGCCAGTGCTGCAGTGCATTCACCTGTAATAATCGCCTTACATGCCTGATGTATTGCGACTGCCGACGAAGAGCAGGCAGTATCAATCGTCAAGCCTGGTCCTGTCCAACCAAAGAAATGACTTACCTTGCCTGCGATAAACCCCTGCAGGTTTCCTGTCGCAGAGAACGCATTCGGGGCGTGGCAAGCGATGTTATTCTCATAATCACAAGCACAGACACCCACGTAGCAGCCTACGCGTCTGTCTGGATCAGGCGAATGGAAATATCCTGACTGCTCGACCGCTTGGTACGCGATTTGAAGAAGGTGACGTTGCTGGGGATCCATGGTGGCGCTCTCACGAGGACTTTTCTTGAAAAACTTGTGGTCGAATTGATCATGGCCATCTATGAAATTGCCAAACCATTTTCGTTTCTTATCGACGTCGCGGAAGACGGTTTCAAAACCGAACCGCTCCTTAGGAACTTCCTTATGTTGCGACTTTCCAGAGCAAAGCAGATCCCAGAAGTCCTCGAGATTATCTGCACCAGCCACCTTGCAGGACATTCCAACTACGGCAATGTCATTTCCAGAATATTTGTACCTCCCCTTCCGGACCGACTCGAGGTCTGATACGTAAATGACCCGGTCAACCAGTCCGCGCATAAGTGATGGTGGTATACATTTTTCGGACCCAAAAGAGTAAATCATCGTCTCTTTGTACATCGAGCTTTCGTCGCGTATCTTCGTAAATGTCTGGAACCATTGGGGTGGCTCTACGAGAATAGAACGCAGGGCGTGGTGGTGTAGGGGTTCTTCCTGAATATAGTCGCCGGTGGCGTTGGAGCGAGTAGGCAAGGCTAATTCGGATCCACCTGGGAGATGAAAGTCGGTGTGATTATCACAAAACTTTATAAGCGCTGCTAACTGCTCTCGGTGACATTCGGCATGAAAACGGCCATTCAAACCAACTTCAGCGACAATCAGTCCAGCAGAGCGGAGCTCTTTCTGGAGTTCAGCGATTGCTGATGCCGGAGTGGTGATTGTGGCTCTGTCGTCATCGTAACGAACTGAGATATATGTCTTCAATTCATTAGCTCGATGATCTACCAACGATAAACAATGAAACAAGGGGATTCCCACCTCGAGAAAGTCACTGAAGAGGCTCTGCGCCTCTTCAAATTTCTCCATAGAGTTCCATGCTGCTGTGAGAGACTTGCTTGGGCCCAAACTAGAGCCCGTATTTTGCGCATCTACTACCAGTCCAACAAGTAGACCAAGTCTCACCGCCACAGTGGCATATTGTCGAAACTGTGCCTTATTCCTCGAACTTGAAACAGCAAAGGCGCTCAGAAGTCCTGTGCAGAATCCCACCGTCTCTCTGTTCTCATGTGCCACCATATAAGGATCAACTTGGCCATCGAGTTCTGGGTTGGCATGCTTGAGGAATGAAGAGTACTGAGTGAGTTGACCAATCACAACGAGTGGAATGAGGAGTGAATTCGGCAATGGGAAGGAAGCAGTTAAAGACTGTCCAGTGTGGAACGCTTCCTTGAGATTCTCCAGATGGTCCAGTCTCTGAACCACGTTCAGATGAGGGAAGGCGAGGATAATAGACTTATAATAATATGGGAGACTGTCAATAGCCTCGACTGCCCAGTGGTGCTCTTCGTTCTCGATGACACTCTGTCGGAGCTGAAGAAACGTAGCATGATCGAAGGACAAAGCAAGAGGACCGAAGAGGAGAATTTCAGGACGAGCCTTGGGGGCTCCCCTCTGAAGAGTTCCTGGTGCATCAGACATAGTGAAAGAAGTTATGTGGTATATATGTAATGAGGTAATAGAAACAAAGAAAGCTTCCGTTCAGATATTGTCGAAAAAATTTGCTTAACCACACTATCCAGGTATATCTGAGAAGTGACGTTGTTGATTAGAATAAAATGTCACTCAGTTGGGGCTGTATCATATGTTCAGGGCAGGGAAATGGTAGGAAATTTCATAGACAGGAATATAAGTACGTTTTTCCTCAGTTGTAGAGTCTATATATAATATTTGGGGAAAAAGAAAGACCAATGAGAGAAGATAGTATTGTCCAAGGATATCCGAAAAGAGATATCTTGATGATTTGAGAAGTTGGAGAGAGATATTCCAGGTCTATAAAAACAACCAAGGAGATGCTACATCCTTAAGACCATAATATACATTCGTATTCTCCTCAGGCTCAATAGACAATAGATGAGAGTTGATGCTAAATGACCAGTAAGATAGGGTCCAGCCGCGCGGAATTTTTAGCACATGTAACACTATGTCGAAGGGTAGAGCCACCAAACACGACTTGAGAATTAGAATGGAGAAACGAAATTACTGTGTATACCCGAGCCGATCTGAAAATTCAAAATTATGTTAATAAAAAAAAGGTACACTCGAATTCATGCCAATATCTCATCTCTTAGCTTAGGGTGCAACCGAGGGATGGCGATCATAGCCCCCATCAAAATTATACCCTGGCTAGGATCTAAATAAAATAGAGCATGTTACGCAACACGAACCTATTCCCAATTAACGTATCAAGAGTACAGCTGGGAGGAAACTCCGCAAAAGACTAGTTCTGCATGTTGTTTCTCCGTCGGGCAAGAATGATATATGTGTCCGCACTTCGCTACAAGATAAGCAGTGCAAGATATGAGGAGAGAAAGCGGTTATACTGGTTGACTTTCTCCGATTGGAGTATATCATAGAGGTGGTAGGGTAATTTAGGCACGTAGGTACCATACATACCTATCTGGTCTAGCTAACGACCTTGTAAGCATGTTTAGGGGTCCGAGAAGGCGGCTACTATTAATGAACCACATAGAGGGATCGTTCATACGTTAGCGATAGCCTTCCAACCGGAGTATAAGTGAGCATCTGAGTCTCGTGAGCCCCTCGCTAACCTTTCGTATACTTCTGATGGGCGTCCGGGCAAAAGTTTAGGACGCACATAGCCACCTCAGACCAGGGGTAGGACAAAACCACGTTTTTCCCCATGTCGGCCACTTATCATACCAAAAAGCCAAATAATATTCTTAGCTCACTATAAACAGCCAGAGCCGTTCTCCATGCAGTAAGGAAATAATAACCGGCTACTACATACCCAGCGCAATGTTCCTATTTTTACTCTCGGAAAATGAGAAACTCCGCTGACACAAACACTATGTCCTGAGATTGTTCGGACCAGGCTATGGTGATTACGGCCGATTGGTCTTTTTTGTGACAGTAAGGTTGTACTTCCTTACACACTGAGTCTCTTATATGCTCCTCATTAAAGAATGATATACTTTATGGAGAACCACACAGTGTCTCACGTCTAAAACAGCATCAGAATGCTTAGTATCATCACCAGGTTGACTCCTGTACGATCCATTTACTCTCTGATTTCAATCCCACTATCCCTCTATCTTGTATCAAAATTATCTTTTGATTCCTCTGTAATACAAAGACTATTAAGGAGAAGATTTTCACGCCAATCTACCAGAATGCCTGGGACAATTCCAGAAAAACAGCCCATCGAAGTCGCCATTGTCGGAGGCGGTATCGTTGGAATTGTCCTCGCAGTAGGGCTCCTTCGACAGAATGTCAAAGTCAAAGTCTTCGAGCAGGCTCAGGGATTCCGCGAAATAGGAGCCGGAATGGCATTCACCGCGAACGCTATCCGCTGCATGGAAAGGATTGATCCTGCCATTGTAACAGCCCTTAGGTCAAGCGGATCAGTGGCCACATCGAATGGGAATGAGGAAGACCCCAATGATTACCTTCGCTGGATTGACGGGTACAACCAGCAACGAGAGGACGATCCGTTCTACCAACGGATGCTTTACAAGTTAGATGCTGGCTACCGCGGCTTTGAGGGCTGTCGACGGGACCAGTTTTTGGAGGCCTTGGTTAAGGTTGTTCCGCCTGGTGTAATTCAGTGTCGGAAGCGTTTGGAAAGCATTGAGGAAAGGAGCATCGAGGAGAAAATTCTCCTTAGATTTGTGGACGGAACCACAGCGGAAGCTGATGCTGGTAAGTGTTCCCGGCTGAACATCTAAGGAGGGATAAGCGCATGTTTAGTGGCTAATATAATCTTGCGATCGTAATCCGCTAGTGATTGGATGCGATGGGATTAAATCGCGAGTACGCGAGATTATCTTTGGGGAAGGAAACCCTATCTCATACCCCCATTATACGCATAAGGTTGCCTATCGGGCATTGATTCCGATGGAAAAAGCCATCGAAACACTCGGAGAATACAAAGCTAGAAACCAGCATTACCATGTCGGACCAAACGCACATCTCATTCACTACCCCGTCGCCAATAAGAAGATGATCAATGCCACTGCATTTGTTTCCGATCCCGAGTCCTGGCCAAATGATAAACAGATGGTTGCCCAAGGCTCACGCCAGGATATTGAAAAGGCGTTTGCCAACTGGAGTCCCTGCGTTAGAAACGTCATCGGCTTATTTCCAGAGCGACTGGAGAAGTGGGGGGTTTTCGATTTGTGGGATTACCCTCTGCCCTTTTACCATCGAGGCAAGCTTTGTCTCGCTGGTGATGCTGCCCATGCCACGAGTCCTCACCATGGCGCAGGAGCCTGCATTGGGATTGAAGATGCCTTATGTCTCTCTACGCTGATGAAGCAGATCAACGTCTCTATTGGAGACAATTATGTCTCCAAAGGACAGGCTTTGGCTGCAGCTTTTGAAGTTTTCAACACGGTGAGACGTACGCGGAGCCAGTGGCTCGTGAATAGTAGCCGGAGAGCGTGTGATCTTTATCATCAGCCGGAATGGGCTGATCAACTAAAGTGGATCAAGGCAGAAACTTGTTTTGAGGAGCTCAAAGATCGATCCTACAAGATATGGCATTTCGACTTTGAAGGGATGGTAAAAGAGACAATTAAACTGTTTTCAGAGAGAGAAAGACAGTTGCAGGAGGCCCCATCCCACGGCATCCCAGAGGTATAGGGCTGGCATGTAAATATTCGTGTTTTAGAATTGGTATCAATGTCGATTTTGCTGCAGGTGAATTTTTAAGATATGTCAATTCCCGACCACTAAAACATGAAAGACTCCCTTGCCAGAGCGAAATCTAGATGAGTAGCCCCGCCCAGATAATCATGCAACCACCAGCAAAATATTGTTTATCAACTTGCTGAGGCTAGTAGCAATATTTGTTAGTTATAATACGAGTGTCAAATTGGCTATGCTACCAGTACTCACCCTGGCGAAAAGCAAAGCATGGCCAATTCCCATTTCTGTCGCAATCCATGCCAGACATTTCCTGAAATATTCGCGCATTTCCAGCGGTACCACAGAAAGCTGAGATGCGATGTAAATAGGATGCAAGAGAAGAAGGCCCCCGATAGGTCTTCCGGGATTCTTCATTTGAGCGCTTGATCTTTGCTGGGAAACGAAACCTTGTAGATCCTCAGTGAGATGATATGGGATTGAAGCGATAACATCTTCCATGAGAGTAATAGCCTCACGACGATATTGCTCATGATCCGACGCATTCTCAAGTATATGAGATAATCTCAGGATAAGATTGAGTAGGAAACACCGGGCAACGCGTGATATATTCCAGACACTCGCAACATAAAGATCAAAGTATGTGTGAATGTGCCCTGGCCAGCTACCGGCCTCTGGACTGTGCTGGGTTGAGGTTTGAGGTATAATTCCAATGGATATGGGTTTGACATCTTTATTTTGTGTCTTCTGCCACAGCTCCAACTCCTTGTCAAGAGACATCGCCTCATCGTGAAGAACAAGAAAGTCGTATGGGGAGATGGGCACTGGAGAGCCGGAGAAGAGAAGAATTTCTGATTTCTGCAGGATAGAACCTAGTTTGAGTAATAAGGTATCTAGGTTTTGGCTACCACTACCCATGCATGGTGCAGAGAACATGCCATAGTTCTAGAATGGATGCGGATATTTAGAGTTTATACATTTCTCACACATTGCTGGCAAGGCTAGCTTTGACAGATGCTACGACTTACCTGTGCCATGGCATTGACAACCAATGGGTGTCCAGATCGAACTGCCTGTAAAAGAGCTAAGGGGTTGTTTTCAATTTGCATTATTGCGGCCATCCCTCCCGCGTGCGCGTTGTGGTAACCTGGATTGGTATCACCAGCCATAATCATCTGCGAACGATCGGTCAGTGATCCTGTGTGACCTAGGTATAATTTGCTCCACCAACCCAGGTAAAGAAAGAAAAAGGATGAAAATTACCTCGTAGAGTCCGAGAAGAATTGTAATTACCAGAGTTTCCGCACTGTTTGCTAAGGCTGGGTTCTGCACTGACTGTGCCAGAGACCCTAGTAAGTCTTGATACAACATTTCAGCCTTCCGAGTCAGGAACGGTCTTGACAGCTTCAAACCATGACTGGCAAACGCTACAGCCCGACACGCGGTTGCTACCGGGGATTGCAAGCCTTTCCGGTGAACCATTAACTCGAGTCCGCCCAAGAACCCTGGAGAAAAGGCCGGGTTTATAGGTACTACACAGTAGTCATGGAAGAACGCTCGCAGCGCAAAGTCTTCGATATCTCTCTCAGAAACCTCTTTAGGGGGGCCATCCTCCGGTAAGGTATTAGTTCCAGGCACAGGAGCGCGAGGGGATAAACTACATTTGCGCGCCATTGATTTAAACGGCAAGGGGAACGGGAACCACTTGTTCGGCGGGGGAGCCTCAAGTTGCCGGAATATGACATTCCCACTTTCCTCATACCCACGACATGTTCGTCCGGTCTTCAGACATCGTAGACATGACTGTTTACAAACAGTTAATACTGATATACTCCTTTTTGTCCCAATGGAGCCTTGTCACACCACAGTAGGTCGATTGGGCCGGATAGACACTCCAGTGGACAATGCTTTCTGATCAAACTAAATTGGGCACATACAGGGCGAGTCTCATCACACTATGATTATTAATCGCTCGAGTTAGAGTCAGTAGTTACATAAATGTGACGGTTCGTTTGTCTTCGTCAAGCTGGTGGGAGGGGTCAAACCTTTTTCCTCCGATTCTTGCAGGTCTCACAGCCACGAGAGGGACCGAAGTACACCATTGGAACGTTGGACCACGTTAATTTTTGTTTTGCCCTCTTTTATTTTACTTTTAATTTTATTTTTAACTTTTTTCCTTAACTTTTTCTTTTTTTTGATATCGTTTTTCCTTCCCTCTCGGGTGTGCTAAATGTCCGAGTGTTGAGGTAATTTGAGATTGCAGGACTTGGAGAATTAGGCTGTGCCGGGTAAAAAATGGGTTTGTTCAATGAGCCACGATAGAGTCAAAAAAGAGTTTGAGGCAAGAGGGAAATGAAAAACAGTTGGGTGTGATTCAAGCCATCGCAACGAGCACGGATGAACAACTGGTAGAAAATAGCGTTCGGAGGATAAGTAGAAGCGAGAAAGGAGAGGGAGGGGGAAAGACCTACGCAGCTCCCAAAAGCAGACGGGCGACTCTGGCTAATTTTAGCGGCAACAAGGGATCACTGGAGAGACGGGGGAAATACGAGCTTGGGGCAGGTCAGCCGCACCAATTGGGTTGGCAGGAGAAAACGCCATGAATGTTTCAAGCAAACAAGCAAAACAAGCAAAACAGGGATTACTTTTGTTATTCACATTAGCATGTATTATAATTCATGGTGCCGCGGCTTTGCAAATACCGTGTGACTTTTGCAAAAATACACCAGGGACAAGTTTACAGCAGTGCCACCACTCGCGAACCCTCATTGTGTTTGTACGAGGGACGTTGCTCTCAACCCCTGTCGGCAGTTTTATGACTTCTCCGTTTTACAGCACAGATTTCGTAGTATTTATGGCTCATGATGCAGAGTACCTCATGCAGCCAAGCCTTCTCTATCGTATTCTGCTTTAGGGCAGGGGGCTTTGAGGAAGAGGCTAAAGACTCAGTTGGAGTGCCTGCTCCAGCAAGTATATATAGACACCGTGGTCTCCTTACAACCACATAGACAACTGCCAGCTTACATTGGGTGCTACAGCCTGGGTACAATAATTATTAATCTTTCTTTGATACGATGAAGCCCTTTCTTTCTCTTTGGGGCAGTCTCTGCCTGGCTGTTTGTGCACAACGGGCCCTCGCAGACTCCTGTCATGAAACGTCATGGGACGTCTCCGACCATATCATTATGCGAGATGTAGCCATCATCGGAGGTGGTGCATCTGGCACGTATGCAGCCATCAACCTTAAAGACCGTGGCAAGTCCGTCGTCGTCGTCGAAAAGACGGGACGAATGGGTGGCAATGCGGTCACTTACGAGGATCCCGACACTGGCACTTTCGTCAATTATGGGGTCCAGCTCTACGACAACAGCTCTATTGTGCGAAACTTCTTCAACCGTCTTCAAACACCCCTAGCTGATCTGTCATTCTCCACGTTTGGCGAGCCTGTCTACGCCGACTTCGAGGAGGGCATTCTCCTCAATTTGACTCAAGGCATGCTTGGTAACGACTATTTCCGCGAATTGAACAAGTATCCCTATCTAGAGGACGGCATTAGGCTGCCCGACCCAGTACCCAAGGACCTGCTCCTCCCGTGGAGTCAATATCTCAAGAAGTACAACATAACGTACTCTGCCGCTGCTACGCTTGCGCGTCCCGCCGTTGCTGGAAGGCTGTTGAACATCCTATCTCTCTATGTCTTCAATAACCTAAATCATCTCTTGCTCCGCGAGATGAGAGGATCCGCGGTTGTCAACGCAAATCATAACAATGCAGAGCTCTACCAGAATGCTCTGCGTGATCTGGGAAATGACGTCCTCCTCCACTCGACTGTCATTGCTGGACACCGGGGCACGCACAAAAACGAGGGTGTCCGATTAATTGTCGAAACCCCCACCGGAAGGAAGCTTATTATCGCCAAACAACTCCTAGTGGGAATGCCACCCGTCGTAGATAACATGAAATTCTTCGGTCTCGACCCTCATGAGCGAGATGTTCTGTCACAGCTGTATGGCCTCCCGTACTACGGTGGTGTAGTGAAAAATACGGGACTCGAGGCCGGATTTAGCTACAGGAACTACGATGACGATACGCCGTACAACCTTGCAGAGATCCCTGGTGTAGTGACTTTCAATCCTACGCCAGTTGATGGGTTGTTCTACTACTGGTATAGCTCCCCACATACGGTTTCGCAGGAGTATATCGAGCGGGATGCGAGAGACGCCATTAAGACGCTACAAAGACTCACCCACGCGCCTACTCAACCTGAGCCTGACTTTGTCGCTTTCCAGGACTTTGCCCCTTACCAGTTGAGAGCCAATGCAAAAAGCATTAGGAATGGCTTTTACGACGATATGTACGACCTCCAGGGTTACCGGAACACCTGGTACATTGGGTCCCTCTTTGTGACAGGGTCTAGCCAGGTGTGGGTTAATTTGGCCAAAATGCTTCCTGATATTATTGCTGCAGTGGATGAGAATCCAGCTGGAAACTGCTCTGCCGGTCCTCTATGATTTGTCTTTACCTGGGTAGATTGGAACTTGAAGGTGGTTTATGGAAATGCGAGCATGGACACATGACAACTAACACTTTGGGTAAAAGAAGTGACTCCATACTAATATAGAATATATCTTTATATCTATCGTGAATATATTTACCTTGAAAATTTTCTCCACTTCGGGTGCCTGTCTCAATAATCCTATTGACCTGGCCCTTGACCTCTTGTGTTCAGCAACAGGGACCTTAATTGAAGACAAGAAGGTGGGGGGGAATAAATAAAATAAAAGAAAAAAGAAAAAAGAAAAAAAATTCCTATCTATAGAAATGAAAATTGATCTGTGTAACACCGCTTAAAAAGAGAAAGAAAAAAAAAAGGCATCAAAATAAACTTCAATACGTACAAGGAAAAGAAAGAAAAGGAACATCATGGAAAGAACATTGCACTTCCCCCCCAGATATTCAAAACCCCTGTCTCTCGTGCTATAGAACATATCTGCCCAACAACAGCCTTGACATCCTTTGTCTTGATAGGGACACGATGTACCCCATCCCACTCAACCACAGATGTAGCATCGATATCGCAGTAATTATTGCGGAATTTGCGATGTAAGTCGAGTCCAGGGTCTCGCAAGCCATGGACATGAATAGTAGGGACCTTCAGAATATGCCCGGTCGAGTCCCACGGCAAAGAAGGGCTGTCGGTAATAGCAGACGGGTGCGCAGCATCAACCAGACCCGAAGGCATCGGCATATCTGACCCCGGCAGCATCCACACTAACGGCCCCCGACCAGCGATCAAGATGGCGAATCGTAAATCTGGCCGTATTTTTGCGTGTCCTCCTTGTCGGGCGCGCAAGGTCTGTTGGGCGTATAGAATACTGGCCGCCACTTTCGCTCCCTGGCTGAACCCGAGGAGAGCCACCCACTCGCCTGTCGCCCCTTGCATGGTATCACGATACATCGCTGTGGCGAGGGAGACGTTGATCTGATCCAGGACTTCTTGGGGGCTACGCTCCGGGTCTGAGGGTATCATGCGGAGCCAGGACTTGAAGGGTCCGTAGTTTTTGTAGACTGATGTGACATCAGAGCCTGGGAGGGCGGGAAACGGCGCTTCAGCATAGACAAGACGAAAATCTGAGCGGAGTGAGCGCTCCAAGACACGACATTGCATTCGAAATATACGGGCATTGGTTCCTCCACCATGGAGGCAGAGGATTCGAGGGAGATGGAGGGTGGGATCTCCCTCCACCGGGTTGGTTTCAATAGCCATAAAGTATTCAATATCCAGGGGAAATACAGTAGAGCTAGATTCCTATAGTAACTGTCTCACTCATATTTCCCTTCTCAATCTCCTACGCATCTTGTAAATATACCAACCTTTTAAGGGTCCTCGCACCTCTGCTACGCTGACATGGCAAGTGAGATATCCTGAGCAATACGATATCTCCCGACTGTTTCAACCAGAGATCTATATTAACTCAACCATACACTGCCTCCCCAGAGTATTCAGTACTGTTATCACCATGTGTCTTCTCAGTAGTGGGCTGAATACTCCGAGCTGTCTGCGGCTCGGAGATTCTCGGTCGCGGGGTTTCTTCCCCCCAAGTAAAAACCTCTTCCAGCTAGTTATCTGCCCCAAGGTGTCTTTAGGGTATCTGCATTAAGTTTTCATTCTCGTATTCACACTCTGCATATTCATCATGGTGTGGCTGAGCGGGGGGTAGCTTAGTCTTTAGCTAAACGATATATATTGCCTATCTATCCCGCGCGCGACACGGAGGACTCACGGCGGAATGACATCCTTCACTTATAGTCCGGTAATCTAAGATTCTAATTTACGGCTGGGGTCTGGACAGGGAATTCATTATAATCCTACATCATTATTGAGTAATTGACTAGGTTTTCCCACCACTGAGAGAAATTACGGCCTGCTGGCTCACATTTCCGGTCAAATCCGACGGGCCTCGGTGTTAAGCGGGGAATTCCCCTGATTTGGAAAATTTCCCGACCGGCGTTGTTTTCCCTGCTGCCTTCAGACAGAAAGAGAAAGTGAAAGTGAAAGGGACTCTGAAGCCGCAACTATGCATAAACAGATAGATATAAGTCCCTTTGCCGACCGGGGGAATGTCGCTCTGATCATCTATCGAGCTTCTGTCTTCGCTCCCACTCTCCTCCTCCCTCCAATTCCAGACACGCGCGAAATGGAAGAAATTCGACGTCAAGCGATCGATCGAGCCATGGAGTATAGCTTTGGCAAGCCGGTTGATCCTGAATCTAGACGCCCTAGCATTGCTGGGACCGAAGTGTCGGATCGTCCTAGGGAGCCAAGCATGGAAATGACTGCCCCTCTCACGTCTACAACTGGACCCCCTCCCCCACCCAACGGCGGCTTGGTAGCGTGGTTACACGTTGTCGGTGGCTTCAGTCTCTTTTTCAATACCTGGGGTATCCTGAACGCCTTTGGTGTCTTCCAAACGTACTATGAGTCCGGTGTGCTCTTTGAAAAATCGTCCTCCGACATCTCCTGGATAGGCTCTGTTCAAGCATCCCTCTTGCTCCTGGTCGGCTTCTTTACGGGTCCCATCTACGATCGGGGGTACCTGCGCATCCTACTGATTGCAGGGAGCTTTTTCATAGTGCTAGGACACATGATGCTGAGTCTCTGTGATAATTTCGTGCAAGTGCTGCTGGCACAAGGTTTCTGTGTTGGACTGGGTGCAGGGTGTCTCTTTGTCCCTTGCGTCGCAGTGCTGCCCACCTACTTCAGTACGAGACTCGGTCTGGCTCTCGGCCTGGCTGTCTCTGGCTCTTCTCTCGGCGGAGTCATCTATCCCATTGTCCTAGATCAGCTCCTCGGCCCCCTTGGGTTCGCCTGGTCGGTCAGAATCATCGGCTTTATCGCGTTCGGAACCCTCATCGTCCCAATCGCGGTGATGACACAGCGCGTCAAGCCACCCAAGGCCAGAGCGCTCATTGACTGGTCCGCGTTCAAGGACATGCCGTACATGATGTTTGTTATCTCGTCACTCATCGCTTTCATGGGCCTTTTCGTCCTCTTTTTCTACATCTCCTTTTTCGGCGCGGAGCGTCGTATCACCGACACTCGCATGGCCTTCTACCTGGTTCCAATTCTCAATGCCGCATCCTGCTTCGGTCGGACCATCCCCAATGCCATTGCCGATAAAACGGGCCCCTTTAATCTCATTGGACCCTGTTGTATCATTGTTGGTGCTCTGATGCTCTGTTTAATGGTGGTCACCACGGAAGCTGTCCTCATCGTCGTCACTGCACTTTCCGGTTTCTTCAGCGGTGCCTTGATCAGTCTGCCACCCCTCTGCTTCGTCGCCTTAACCCAAGATAAGACAAAAATTGGGACCAGAATTGGGATGGGCTTTGGTATAATGGGGCTCGGAGTGCTCGCTGGTGGCCCGGTCGCAGGTCAGATCTTGTCACATTCCGTTCCCAATACCATGTATTGGAAAGGAGTGTGGGCTTTTGGTGGAGGTGCTGCCGCACTCGCTGGACTTATGTATGTGGCTTTGAGGGTGGCTCGGTATGGATTCTCTCTGAGAGTCAAGGCGTAATTGTAGGGGGGTTGTAAGATAAAAATGACTTTACGACCAAGTTTCTTTTTTTTTTTTCTTCTTCTTCTGTTGCTCCCTTTTATGTGCAATGACAACATTGGGCAACAAATCAATAGACGGTGGACTACCTAATGAAAAAAGATGCTAAAGGTTTTGTACCAGGTTCCTTTTTAATAATTTCGCCAGAGCTTAGCTACTAATAAAGCATAAGAGATGAATTACTTTCTTTAAATTGCTCTACGAATGCGGGCCCAGATGCAATTGTCAAGGCCATAATAAAAATTAGTTGCAAGACATAATTTAAATTTATTCCGAGTTGAGTCTGTATAGAGCGCGTTTACTGCTTCAATTGCCTCATGGATAACCAAAATGATCATCTCAGTTCTAATCACTCAATACTCTCCATACTTCAATGAGATAGGCCACGTCCCACTGATAAAAAGATATCCCCTGCCTAGAGAGGCTTCCTCAACGCACACCGAAAAGGGGTAATGACTGCTGCCTCGGGCTCCCAAAAGCCAACCTTAGAATAGGGATCATTGCGTATAATCTCACGAACTTCCTCCTCGCTACTCGCTCGGATGCACATCACGCTACCCGTAATAGCCAGGTCGTCCTCGGCACTCTTAGGATGCTGCGCCAGAGATGGCCCGCCCCAGACTAGGATGCCCGCTTCGATCAACGGCTTGTTGTGGGCAAGGTGAGCTGGTCGGGTATTGATGCGGCTTTCGAGGTCATTTGCATTGGCGGGGGTTTGCACCAGCCAGTCATATAGTTGGCTCATTGTCACGGAGGTGGCGGAGGGCGCTTGATGGGTGTTAGTGAAAAATTGGGGTTACTTTTCTCAAGGTTTAGCAATAGAAGAAGATAGAAGGAGAAAGGGGGAAAGGAAGTAAACTATGAAAAGGGTAACTAACATGCTTTACTTGCTTAGTGCAAGGGTGGTTGGTTGTATGGATGGGCTAAAGGACGTTCTTCTGGATTGCTAGTGTGATGAGGGAATGCCCTAGAAAGGACCAGAGAGAATGATTCACTATTTCAAGGGCTAGAACCATGTTATCTACAATTTCTCTATGCTATTTTTTGCTTTTATTTGTTTCTTGAATTAGATTTTTCTTATTGTTCTTTTTTTGGGTCAGTCAGACCAGATCCCCCGAGGCTCGTATTCTGCGTTTCTCCGAGTGACAACCCCCAGTATACTAATGCACCCCACCCCAGTGCTACAATATGAGTTACTCCGGAGGCTGAATTATCCCCTGTATGCATGCTATTTTCCAAGACATCCGCCCTGGTGTTATGAAACATTGCACTACGGGATGTAAATACCACGTGGGCTGACTCTAATTTGAGAAGCAGGGCGAAGTCGTCAAGGATAGGATGGCTGTAACCCTAGGTATGTCGCGTGCAGCTCGGACTTTTTCTTCTTATAGTCGTGGACTGTGTAGAATATCTAGTAGATATGGAATCGAGATTTTGTGTTAGGATATGCATGCATTTCTTGTTTTATAGGCGAAAAAATTGACTATCCATCTTGATAGTTAAAAGAGAAATATAGAAAGAAGAAGAAAAAAAAGAAAAACTTTGAATTTTGTCTCTACCTACTCACCACAGTTCCTTCCTCATCATGTCTTCTTCATTCATAGAACGATTTTTCTCCTTTCTGTTACTCCTCAAGAACTACCTTCTACTCTATCTTCTCCCGCCTCCACCCCCACGCAGCCCTGCTCAGCTTCCAGTGATCATCCTGGGAGCGGGAATGGTAGGCCTGACCCTGGCCCAGGCATTAAAAAAGGCAGGAATTCCATATGAGATTTATGAGCGAGACAGCGCAGCGGATACAGAAAAGGGCCGAGGATGGGCTCTGACGGTCCACTGGGCTTTGTCTGCTCTCCATGAATGTCTTCCCTGGGAACTATTTAGCCGACTGGAAGGCATCCAGGTCGACCCAAGTCTGAATGACACGCGCCGATTTTGCTTTCTAGATCTCTCCACAGCGGAGCCCAAATACATCATTCCCCCAAGCAAGCGGCTTCGTGTCAATAGGAGACTTCTCGGCGATCTCCTGGGCGAGGGCATCAACATTGTGTATAATAAATCGCTCACGGGATTCCGAATTTTGTCCGAGAAGGGGGAGAAATCCGTCGAGGTGGCATTTGCAGACGGCACAACGACCCATGGCTGTCTTCTGGTCGGTACCGATGGCCGAAATAGCAAAACACGACGCCTTCTGCTTGGAGACGCGGAAGGAGCATTGAATCAACTCCCTGTGCGCAGTATGGGTGTCACTCTTACCATGACACCAGAGCAATTTGACCCCATTCGCGAGATTGATCCTCTCCTGTTTCAGGGCTGCCACCCCGAAAGCAATGTGTACATGTGGTTTTCGCTCGTGTCGAGCCCGGCTATCAATGGGAGCATCGATACAGAGCATCCTTATTATGAGGCCCAGCTCATTCAGTCCTGGCTGTATGAGTCAGAGGCCGACGAGGTACCAGCAACAGATTCGGAGCGTCTGGCATTATTCAAAAAGAATGCACAGGGGTTTGAATCGCGGGTTTGGAATGCCATCAACACCCTCCCGGGTGGCAGCAAGGTCCTCCATATCAAACTTGTTGATTGGGTGCCTATCAACTGGGATAATCGCAATGGTCTTGTGACTCTTGCTGGTGATTCCGCTCACGCTATGACCTCTTATAGGGGGGAAGCCTTCAATCATGGCGTAGCTGATGCGGCTGCCTTGGCCAGGAATATCATCGCCGCTTGGTACTGCCCGTGGAGATCATATGCCGTGAAGAGCGCGGTAGGCAAGTACGAAGCGGAAATGAGGCAGAGAACATGGGACGCTGTCCTACTCAGCACACAAGCCTGCCTTGATGCGCACGATCTGAAAAATCTGCAGCCTGATAGCCCGATCGTCAGTAAGCGGGCGCAGGTGGCCAAGGAAGCAAGGGATGCGCGAGCCCAAGCGAAGCTCTCTGCGTAGGCAGCGAAGCTCGTATTTGTGTTACTTGAACCTTTTCTTATTCGTCTTTTTCTCGTTTTTGTTACATATCCATGACCATTGTCTGATTTTGGGTCTAAAAGGGGCAGTTGTGTATGTACAGGGTAATAACTTGATACAATTCAAAGTAATAATATTTCTCCAAAATCCATCTGACATAATAGACATGTATCACGACAAAAAGCAAAGAAACAAAGAAAAGAAAAAGAAAAACCAAAACTCCAGCTGCGCCAAATGTAGGGAGATGCTTCACACGGTATAGTCTATTCTCCCTTACTCCACCATGCCACCATGCCACCATACCATGGGAACATCAATGAACCCTGCATATGTTTCGGCCGCTCCGAGCCATGCGAACCCATTCCACGTTCTACATCACTGTGGAACGTAAGAATCTGCTGATACGAATGAAGTATTACTTTTTATGCTAACTACTAGTGTATTTTTTCCCTTTTCCCTCATTTGGAGTCGGCTTTCTTGTTGAGATGCTCTAGCAGAGTATTGCTTGACTTTGTCTGTAACAATCGCTATGGTGGCGCTGCTGCCTATCACTTGCAAAGCAGTGGTGTGAGCACACACCATCTCCACACCTGTAAAATCCAATCACATGGAACTACCTCTCACGTTCTATTAGGGTGAGCAAGAATGGGAAATACAGGTAGATTTAAAGTGTGATGCGAATATTATCAAGTACATGGACAAAACGAAGCATTTGGGGAGAGGATCATAATCATGTATATTTCTTGTTCATGTGGTATCATTTCCTTTACATCAAAATTAAACTCCTGAAATTGGCTTCGAAATCCTGCTCAGAAGATCTAGGTATTTCTCCAAATATCATCAAAGAAAAAAAAAAAAAAAAAAAAAAAGGAAGGAGAAAGAATTGTATACGTGTAATATTCATGCAGCCCCGGCAAAGGGGGAAGCAAGAAAGAAAGGAAAGGAAAAGAGAGAGTAAATATAAGTCTATATATACTTAATGAACGGAAGACGACTGAAATTGACTAGTAAGAATATGGTCCTCGCATAATTGGAGGACTCCATGGCCAAGGTTATTGAACCTCTTCAGCCCACGCAGAGCCTCAGTGATTTCCTGTAGCTGGCGGGAGAAAGTGTCTCCTGGTCTCTGGTAAATGACCAGGAATCCAACACAGACGGATACAGGGATGAGGGATAGTGGATGGACCTAGTCGGGTGAAAGTCAGTGACAGACCGGATGCGAGATGGTGAACTTCACTAATATATCCTACCTTGAGGGAACTGAGTCGTGATATATTATTTGTGAGATCAATGATATCCTGGATAGCCGCTGACGCCCTTTTCTTGTAGTCTGCAACAAACTCTCTCTTCTCATCGGTTGGGGACACAACACATGCCATGGTCTGATAGAGATGCAGGACCACCGTTCGCCACATGAGCCCTATGAATAGTAACATTGGATCTGTTTGCTGTAAATCAGCGGGATACTTAGAGGAGAAAGCATCCATCATCTGTGTCAGGACTGCACTGATCCATTGATGCCGATTCCAGAAATCCTCCGTAACTCTGAAAAATATATCACCAACGAGACACTGATGTCGATGGGAGAGGGCACGACCGCTAATGGTCGCTACAATAATACACTCTGTAAAGCTAGAAGTGACTGTTGGGTCTATATTTGCCAAGACATCCGAGAGAAATCCCATCAGAATAGGCTGGTCGTTTTGGAAATTGGCCTCAGGAGATGGCATGCGGATCGCAACCTAAATTTTATACATATTTAGGTGTCAACCAGGGAGAAAAACAAATGTCATGAAAACGGGAAAAATTATAACAACAGTTTAGGTTATCACGTACCCGTTCGCTGAAAGTGGGCGGAGACCCGGTTCGCATGCTCACAAAGCGATCTAAGCAATAGGCCATCCAGAAGGTCCTTCGCTTCTGCTCCGCGTCAATCCAGTCCGACTGGACGCGGTTAACATCAGTGCCGTCCATTCCTTGTAGCCAGTTGAGCTGAATTAACCGGAATGCTCGTCCAGCGCTCAGCCATCCACGACGAAAGTCTACCGCCATAAACTCGTAAATGGCTACCAGAAGCCACGCCTGAACCTGTTCAATATCTGTGGTGGTGATACCAGTGTTCTTGGACTCCAACTCTTCGAGACCATGTCGAGCGCGCTGATATAGTGTATCTCCGATGTTCTGATAGAGGGCAGACACGGAAGCTGCAAGGGTCCAGATGGCATGTTGCAGGCACGATTGTGAGGGGGTCTTAACGGGCAGTCTTCGCCATGCAAAATAGCGACTCTGGTGTTGAATGGGCATAAAGGTTTGGATTCTGTCGAAAAACAACTGGTCTCTGTGTGAACGAATTTCGTCAACATTCCGTTTCACTATTCCTCGAGACCGGAGAGAAAAGTCACAGTTTTAACAAACTTACAGGTCAGCTTGCATAAATTCTGAGATATCATTGTCTTCCGGGCTTTCGGAGCCCTTCGGGTTCGAATGCGGCTCCTGGGTGGCTAGGTCCTCTGTTATGTTGACGAATGTGTTTGGTGGGGAGATGGATGTCATCGCCGAGCTCCCGCTCCCATCCGTGACAAAAGTGCCCGAAGAAGTACGATCACTAGTTGTCTTGTTGTCGGTGTACATCGTCTGAATGGGTGAGTCCCCACCGATCATCGGCAGTTGCCAAGTTGATAGATCGAGCTGATCCTCCAACAAGGGGCTCCCTAGTGGGCGATGATCAGCGGAGCCATTCATGGTTCCACATGCATGTTGTTGCTCAATCAGAGCCCCCTCAAGAGCCGCTAGCTTTGGTCAGTAATCCCTGTGTATTCCGAATTGTTTGTATATGATTCGCATCTATCTTACCGATCCGAGCTTGCAGCGCCTTCAAATATCCACGTTTCGGGCCGCGGGCAGGCCGCGCCGTGACAACGTGGCATTCCACATTAGACGCTTCGCACAAGCCACATTGAGGTTGACGACGATCACATCTCAGCTTGCGCCGTCTACATTCCTCACAGGCAGCACCTGGTCTCTGTCGTGGTCTCGGGGAAGGAGTTGTTTTCCGGCTGTTAAAATCGGACATTGTTGACACCGTATTTCGTGGGGATCGGATGTAGTTTGTGGCACAATTGAGCAACAAAGCAGTCGATAGGAGGGCTATGTTACTCATATAATAGTAGGATATCTCCAAGACAAAAAAAAGAAGAGAACTTGTGGAGCGCTGTGGAGAAACACTTATGGCTTGGGCAGCCTGGGCAACAAAGCTTTGTATATTGGCAATGGGCCTTGTGAAGGATCGATGGGGCCACGCTAGAAACAGATACTCTGGCACCTAAAAGAAATTCTGATTGTAGTCCCAGAAGTGGGGATATTATCGCTGCCTTGGACCCTCTAGATGCCAAGTCTTGGGGCAGGTAGGTCTCTACCATTATGGAACCTTTCTTATGGGGCCCGACAGGATGATTCTTACTATATACACGGCCAGCATGACTGAGAACAAAGTGAGGTCATGAGGCAAGGCTGGTACCAGTTCACTCAAGCCTACTAGTCAAGGTTAATACGACCTGGAGTTCCACCGTCTCTGAGGCCATACTGATTGCAACAACCTTTCGGGCTGCAGGTCCATACTGCTTTTGTTTCTTTTCTTAGGTGTAGGCTTTCAAGCTATCCTCTATTTGAGGGGTATCTACCGAGGAATTTATTTATATTTATCCAATTGGTGCTCTTTAGATACGTGGGAAACCTTTGGTGGTTAGGGAGGGTACCTTTTTTTAAAATTAGTGCATCGAATTAAAGCGCCATTATACAGGGGAAGGGGTAAGTGAGTATATGACGGTATAATGTATGTTTGTATTAAATTATTTTTTCTATGATTTTATCTGGTTTTATCTTTTATTTTTCTCTCTCTCTCTCTTTTTTTTTTCTTTTTTTTTTAATTTATAACAATACAAAATACACTTCATTGATATCATTGTATTACACGACAAGAATGGGGTGATGAAACCGCAATTAAAGATGGTCAGAAATTACGCTTACTACTTTAAAGATGACAGAATACACACACTTCATGTTTATGTAGGACCCAGCAGATATGGATCGCGTGGCAATACTATGGAATAAATGAATTCGTCGGCCGGGAGTTCGTCGAGACATGCAGAAAGTAAGAACCTCATTTCAGCATGCAATAACAGTCTCTTTGAGCAACAAGTAAGTGCCTATATGATCCTCATGTCATTGCCCTTGTTCAAAATGGTACTCGTGTTTTACTCTACCATCGAGTGCGTCAGAGATAAGTGTGAGAGCAAATCGTTAGGTCGTATAGGCCATGGAAATACTCCGGGTCCCAATAATATGTCGAACAGCAAGACGGAATAAAAAATAGAAGACAAGCTAGCTGTTGTAAAGGTTGAGTAACACTATCCAATCAAATCAAATATCCCACACAGTCAAGCTGCGAGATACACATCCAAATAGGTGCTTAATGCTAAGTACGAAGGAGGTACTTTGTGGGATCTACCTCTCTGCGCCGCTGCCCTGCAGAAACCCTGGATATTCTTTAGGTTACCACTACATACAGTGCCATGCGTGTGTATTTTAAGTAACTCTTGCAATTACAAGCTCATACTCGGCGTCGAAGAAGAGCAGATACCAACAATCCCCCGTAGCTTAGTGGCAGTGAAGCTCAAATCGGACAGCAGCCAGTCGGGCCAATGTCTTGGAAGCAAGGTATAAGGTTCTTCTTCGTATTCAGGATCCAATCCCATCGAGATACCTCCAGGCTGTCAAAAATCTAGGTAGAGGAGAAAGGGAGAGGGACTTTTCACCAATCACGTTATTCCTCAAGGGCCTTAGTCAAACCACACGAGATACCAACACGGAGTATGCTCGCATAGAGGTGACATTGCTTTCATAATATGATCGGGAACCCGTTCTTTCCCAAGTGAGCCAAGTTTTACAGGAGAAAAAAAAAATGCGAGAATGCGATGTATGCCTTGCATTCGCCCGGAGTGTTACATTGGGAGTGAAACACCTCGTATTGGGTAGTCTGGTGAATCACTGCATGGGCGATCTCGCATCACTCAAGCCAATTGGCCATTAAATTATTCTTCCTTCCAATGCGCCGAAATTTCCGGTCGTCATTTGCCCACTACCGAAGCAGGCGGGATATAGTCCCATTCCAAGGGAACTCATCAGGGCCACCTCTCATGCAATGTGATTCAATGCCAAACAAATCTGATTTTCGGTCGAAGGGGGCTGTGCTTACCCCAACCAGGTCAGGGACACATGGGTCTGCGACATCCACTGTCTTCTACATTCCTGAACCTTACTTGCCTGGAGCGGCGAAAGGCTACTAGTTTAGTTTCAAACCTTTCTCCCTAGTGCGACCTAGGTTCTAGGACGACTACCTACTAGGACTACCAGGAACAGTAGAGGGCCGTAGTCCCGCGCAAGTGAATGATTCCACCGACGCCCACCCTGGCCCAACCATTACGAAAGATACACCGTTCAAACAGTCATTTTGCAAATTTTCAGTCAAAGTAAGAATACCATGGTGAGATCTGCACTAAGTGTGTAATGATGGCCTCAGTCTTACACCAACGAAACGACAACCTTCTGAGCCGACACTCCTCGCGCCTGCAAATCGACCGCATCCTGGACGCTCTCCAATCCCTTTCCTGCCACCAGGGGTTTTGGTGCAGGAATGAAGCTTCCCGCCCGTAAAGCCTTGGGCAAGAAATCCTCGTAAATAGCCTTTCCGACCTGGTTATCCTTTATCGTCGTACCAAACACGTTTTTCACCGTCACGCCCTCGGGTGCCTGGAACCCTCCCTTCACGGTCGATACAAACTTGCCCCCTGAGCACCGGGAAATGACATCGACCGTCAGAGTAGTGGCAGCAAATCCGATACAATCCATTGCGCCCGCGAGTGTCTTCCCCTGGAGGGCGGACACGAGATCATCCACCACGGTAGGACTGCTGTAATCGAAGACCTGGCTGGCCCCCAACCCCTGCACGTAATCAAAATTCTTCGGAGATGCAGTCGTGAATACCTCGTATCCGGCCGCTACCCCTAGCTGGATGGCATTACTCCCAACGCTGCCGGCTCCGCCCCAGATCAGCAACGTCTGACCGGTGGGCGGCGGGCGAGGCTCAGTGGGGAGCTGCAGCTTCAGAAATTGATCTTGAAACAAACCAGAAGCGGCCGTGGAAAGACCCAAGGGGAGGACTGCAGCACTGTCGTACGACACAGTATCGGGGATCTCGCTCACCATGTTGGTCTGGAGGATGGTGTAAGCCTGGAAACCATTGTGCTGGTTGCACTTGGTGGCCATCCCGACGGCATGGCCAACGACACGATCTCCCGGCTGGAAACGAGTTACATTCGGTCCAACGGCGACAACCTCGCCTGCGACGTCCTGCCCCAGGATGGTGGGGTAGTTCATCGGCCACCAGGCTTTGGTTTGCAGGCTCCCGTCGACGGGATTAATCGCAATAGCGTGATTTTTTACGAGGATCTCGTTCTCCTCAGGCTTCCACATCGGCGCCTCCTTGACTTGGAATGGGTGAGCCTTAGCCTCAGTCAGCCAGGCAGCAGAGTTGGTAGTGGCCATTGTCAGGGTTCTTGTAGCAGGGGTTACTGGCGAAAGGTGGGACTGTCGTTTCCGAGCAAAGCGGGTGAAGAATTGGAATAGTGGAAAGCGGTTCATAAGAGAATCAAAGAAACTTTAGTAGAGTGCGTCCTCTCAGAAACGAAGTAGGCTTTTGTTTGTGATTGTTGTGGTGTTAATTGAAGTACATCGACAACCTCCCTCTGCTGGATATATATATGTTTTTCTTTCTTTGATAGAAAACGTTAGAGATGGATTGTCGTTGCCTATTTCTACGTATGTTTTACCAATAATCTCTATGCTCAGTGTTACTCTTATGTCCGAGGATCACGGACAGTATGAGTGATCCTTATCTCCGCCCCCGGAGGGAAGCTTGTTTGTTGCAACGCTTGGAGTTTTTCTTTGTTGATCGTGATTTACTCCGGTCGCCCATCAGCATCGGTCAGTGACGAGACGGATACTGCGCAACGCTAGCCGAAGGAGGACTAGCGGTAACGAATCGACCCGGAAGCTTAAATACCAAACTGTAGACTAACCGCTTCTGGTTCTTGCTCTGTCACCCGCACAGACAGGGATCTTCGACGCCTTTCCGAAAGAGAACGAATCGACTAATCTCCCTGTGTATTCCTAATCAGGCTAGCGTTGAGCGCTCGGCCTAACTTCCCTGGGTTCCAAACCCCGAGTACACACTCTGTTTCTTTCACTGACTTCCCCTCTTTTTTTTTTTTTTTTTTCTTTTTTTCGCTTCTATTTTTGACTCGAAGTTTCCCCACCGTTCGTAGCCTTGACAGGTTATCTGTAGGCTCGGAGAATAGGTCACTCGGGCCCGAGCTGTTGCATTGCAGATCATCCATGATCGGAGTGTGCTTGTAGTGATGGCGAAGCCTCCACCCTGACCACGCCGATAGTTTCTTGACAGTAGGGCCATGATAATTTCGAGCAACAGCGTTCCTATAGTCAAGTTCATTGTTTACATCCCATACACCAAACTCTCTGAGATCTAAAAATATGTAGAAGGCGTTCTTTTTATAAACCAAGGGTTCAATGTTTTTAAGATTCATGTGGATATTCCGAATGTAGTAGCGCTTCTTAACTGCCCTGGTACTTAGGTAGGTATCTATAACCGACGCCACCATCTTCATTGGCTACAGGACATCTAAACCGCCTAAAGATAGAATCCCACCGTTTAACCCAACCTAACAACCTACAAAGGCTGACTGACAAAAACTTTCATCGGAGTGATCACTACCTCGTCGAGATTCCACACGCCCAGCTTCGCATAAGGGTCATTCCGGACCATCTCCCACACTTCTTCCTCCGTGGCAGCTTTGCACAAGTGAATGCTTCCTGTGATCTTGGTGAGACCGTCCTCGGCGTCTTTGGGCTGCGAGGAGTAGATTGGGCCGCCAAACGAGATCTTTCCGGAGTCGAAGAAGGGCTTGTTGTGGCTGAGGTGAAGAGGCCGGTTTTCGATGCGCGTGTTCAGCACATCAGCGTTGTCGGGGAGGCGGACGAGCCAATCATATACTTGGGACATTTTGACGGTAGGTAAGGTAGCTAAAGTAGCTTTGCTGGATGGGAAAGGCCTTGACGGGACGTATGATAGAGAAAGTCGTTGGATGATGATTGGCAAAAGCAGACTTGTGAAGTGTGAGGAGAGGTTGCTCGTGGAGATATTGAGAATATTACTTCGTAATACTTAGCACGAAACAAGAATGAAATAGATTTAACGGATGACTGAGGGGATTTAAGGACGCGGTGTGAGCGCCGAGGGTTGGACTCCGGCCGGTTTTGAATCTTATTCTTGACTTGGGGGCGGAGACGATAATGGGTTGTTCATACTACGGGAGTGTAAACCCGACTGCATTTAAATTTGTCGGGAAAATGACAGACACCGTATACTCTGGACACGAGAGGGGATACTCCGATTGAAGTCGCCCAAAATAAAGTAAGAGAACCTTGTAATAGAGGGATGGATTGCCGTAATGCAAGACTGAGACAGACTTGGACAACATGGCAGATTCGGGGCGGAGTTTCTCATATATCTGATCGATCTGCTATCACAAGTTCTTCCTCGCGGCATTATCGGAGATATCGAACTGTGATAGAAATAGAACAGAATCAGGTTTAATGCAAGCAGTTGTCAAATATTTCAATTATCCAGAGTTGCAGAATTGAGATTTGTAGGCTTTCGTCAGCTCAGCATTAAATTCAACATATATACTAGCTATAAAAAAGGGATCAGAATCATCTAAAAAAGAAAGCCCTTGATATCTCAAGAGATTTTCACAATAAACCACCCTCAATCCCCTTTTGTAACTTGCCTCTTCAACTCAACCAGCATGGGTAGCGTCGGAGCCATCCCCACCGTTGACATTAGCGCGTGGATAGATCCAGATGCCTCAGAAGAGTCACGACAGCAGGTCGTTGATGCCATGCGCGATGCCTGCACTACCTACGGATTTCTTAGCCTGGTGGGCCACGGTGTTTCTCCTGAGGAGCAGAAACAGGCCCTCGACTGTGCGAAACTTTTTTTCACTTTGACTGAGGAGGAAAAAATGGACGTCTGGATAGGCAAGTGCAAGGGCAAATCTTTTCGAGGATACGAGCCCCCCGGAATCCAGATCCACCAGGAGGGGCTGCTGCCAGATACCAAGGAGGTCAGTTGAAATGAAACTCGAACAAAGCCCCTGCTGACAGATTAAAAAGTGCTTCATTATCGGGCATGAGGTACCCGAAGACCATCCTGACAGTGGAACTTTCTCGACGGGTCCGAACCTGTGGCCCAAATCCCTCCCAGAAGAGGACTTTCGCATCCCGATCATGCAGTACCAGGCGCGCATGGTTGAGCTCGTCAAAGTGCTTCTTAAGATTCTGTCGCGAGGTCTACCAAAGGAATGGAACTGCTCCCCTGATGTGCTCAGCGCTCTGGCCGAGAACGACCCTTCCATCCCTATGAGACTTCTCCACTACGCACCCCAGCCGATCCGAAATGAAAACCAATTTGGCGGTCTGTTATTCTCCCTCTATATGAGTAAAAGAATATCACAATACTGATAGTGGAATACTTATATATAAATAGTTGGCGACCATACCGATTTCGGCTGTGTCACGATTCTCCTCCAAGAAATGGGCACAGAGGGTCTTGAAGTTTGGTATCCCCCAACTGAAACTTGGATTCCTGTTCCCCCGCAGGAAAACGCCTACGTGATTAACATTGGCGACATGGTTCAGAAGTATACCGCTGGGTATTATCGCAGTGCACGACACCGCGTGGTGACGTTCACCGAGAAGCATAGATATAGTGTCCCATTCTTCTTGAATGGGCAGCTTAAGCTGAAGTGTGTTGCATTGGATGGGTCTGGCGTCGAGACCATTGTGGGAGAGCATATCCGGGGACGATTGATTGAGACAATGGGAAAGACTGGAAACAAGCTTAAGTGAGGTTTTCTTCTTTCAGGTGTGTGGAGGGATCGGGTTTCTGGCTTTCATGGATGCAGATCTTTCGTTTAATTTAACGGATATGGACTATGGGATAAATGCTATCGAACTTTTCAACTTTCGAAGATACCTATAGTTGGATAGTTGTAGTCATTGAGCAGGTGGATTTCTTGATGTTGGCCATACAGTCAGTTCACTAGACCTGTGGATACAAGATGGAACACAGGTCCACTTTTGCCGCAAATTATTAGCAATGAAAACTCCTCCTCCCTCCAAAAAAAGATAAAGTGCATCATCCGTGAATCGAACACGGGCCTCATCGATGGCAACGATGAATTCTACCACTAGACCAATGATGCTGATGTCATAGATGGAGTAAAAAGTTTCTTAATTCGATATATAAAGCACCACCAAAGGGGAATAAACAAAATCTTTGAAAATTATCAAAGTTGTAAAATAGAACGGAGGGAATAACACGATTGGGTCTCATCACCAACTTGGCATATTTAGTACTCGCTTTTCGAACAATGACATATATGGCAATCACCTGCATTAACTGCCTTCTCCGCCGTCCACTGCAGGAAGGATCCTCAGGTACGTCACCAGGTTTAGTGCCCTGCCAAGATATTATCAGACTGTACAGTGCCAGAGACAAGAGTGCTGGTAAATACTTATACTGTTGCATCCCAGATGGCAGAGTTATAGGAACAGCTCACCATGCCACACGCACAAGGGCCAGGACTAGCCCCAGGATGCTCGTTTGCCTGCTGGCGATACGCGATGCTGGTATTAATTCTCACGGATTTACAGTACTCCCACCAGTTACCGCAATTATGTGCCGCATTTGCAAAAATCAGTTAGCTTTGAGAGTCTGTTTAGCAAGGGGCACTAGATCAGTGTTTCGCTGATTGGCACGGACGCAGCTAGTCATCATCCTTTTTAAGTTTATTATTTTACCCCCAATATTTATTTTGCAAATCGAAATTAACTGGCTCACCATAAACGGACTAAGTCCTGTGATTTCTTATTTATATTCCGGGGACCCCGAACATATCTTTCAGGCTAATCACAATATCGAGGACCTTTGCATCATACCCCATGCCTCCGAGGAAGGATATGCTGAATAGCTTTCCAGTATCTGGCTCCAACCCAACATTCACAGTAACAGCACAGAGATCCAGAAGATTGACAACTCCGGTAAATACCGCCATCTTTGAGGCGAGCTCGAGTGGATCCATCTCATTTTCATCGACGGGAGGATGAAATGGAATAGTGGGCACGAGCAGAACATCGATTCCATCCGCATTCAAAGGATTGAAGATTTCCTGCGCCCAGTGTGTGCACTCCGCCCGTCGGGCTTGATCACGCAAAATTCCCCATGGGCCGCTGATTGGTTTGTCGGTATCATTTGGGAAGAGAAGCGGCCTATATACACCCTGGAACGATGGGTGAAGGCATGGGAAATTTGTTCTAAGTGAATCTTCACCTCTAGTTGCAATTAATTCATGTTGAACCATTCTATTTGGAGAGAATATTAGGTCGCCCGCCGTCTGGAATGGGTCGTAGTTGACTTCCACCAATGTTGCCCCTGCGCGGACGAGGGCATCAACGGTTTGGCTGAATAGCTTTTGGAAAGACGGGGAGCACAACCCAGCCAACACGGAGGTAGGGGGAATAGCAAAGCGGATTTCGCTGGGGCGATGGCCACGATAATCGACATGCCATGTTGGTAATGATGAAGAAGGTCTAGCATATGGGTCTTGCGGATCATACTGGGCGATCTGGCGCCAGATGATGCGGGCCTCATCTGCTTCTCGGGCAATGATACATACAGCGTCGAGGCTGGGGCACATGGGGGCTACTCCACGAGCTGAAACTGTACCTCGCGTTGGTTTTAGACATGTTACCATGTTGTGAGATGAAGGCGCCAGTCCACCACCTATTGTATCACTTGCTAGTGCGAATGATATCAGACCGGCTCCAACAGCTGCGGCAGCGCCAAAGCAACAATCCTGTAGATTTGTGTCTAGTTGGTCGAGGTTCAGCTTGCCGATACAAATCGCACCTGCGTTTATAAGAGATTGTACTGCGGGCGCATTATGACTTGCTTCAGGTTCAGTGGTGTCACTCTCCTTACACGAAGTCAATCCGGCAATATTGATATTTCTTGTTACACCAAATGGGATGCCAAACAGAGGAGGAAGGGTGTCTAGCCGGTTACTCCCACTGACCTGATGTTTTGCTGCGAGGCATGTAAACTCTGCTAGCACGTCTCCCTTTTGCCGGAGTTGAGCCCAAACTGTAGGATCTACCTCTTGATATTGGTCGATGCGCTCGTAGACCGAGTCAACAATTGAAATCGGATCAATTTCTCCAGTATGGAATTTATCTAATAGCGTTTTAATCGAGGGGAGGGATTTTCCTATGCCTGTAGGTGCTGGACACGAAACGCTCGCGACCGTTTCGGCGAGAAAATCGGAACTATGACCAACGAAGCCAAAGAGACCGTCCTGGGCGCAGACCGTGTCCATTGCAGTAGTGACCATTTGCGCATCAAATCCGTCCGTGCAATCAGTAAGGAGACAGCACTGGTAGCCCCGATCGTTGCATTCACGGATAGTCGTCGTGACACAGCATCTAGCATTGAATGTCAGCCTGTCCATACTTACTCCAGCATACCAAGTAACTCACTCGGTAGTGACACCCCCCACAATCAGATGCGTGATACCTCTAGCCAGGAGATCACGATGCAGAGATGTTCCCCAGAAGCTCCCCTTGCCCGGCTTATCAATGACCAGTTCTCCAGGCCGTGGAGTCAATTCATCAATTATATCGTGGCCGTATTCCCCCCGCACTAAAAGCCGGCCCATGGGCCCTTTGTCTCCAATTCCTAGGGTGTGGTGGCCTTTAGGGGCGCTAATTTGACGGTCTCGCTTTGCCGGGGGGAGATCTGTGAGCTCTGGTCGGTGCCCTTCGCGTGTGTGTATGATGTACATACCCATCCCACGGGCTCTCTCGAGGACCCGCTGGATAGTAGGAACAATCTGACGAACCGCGGCAAATATTGCAGGATCCCCGCATTGGATCGCTCCAAAGCCGTCTGGATCAAGAAAATCGCGTTGTAGATCGATGAGCAATAGAGCTGTCCGAGAAGGGGGGAATTGAAAGCCGTAGGGGCGAGCATTGGGGAGGGTCAGTTCTGTCATAACTGGTTTTGGTTGATTCAAGGAGCTCTCCCTTCGAGTCGCGGTATTGCGTTGAAATTGAAACATCCAACTTTCTCAACTTGCTTAATTGGAGGCATTGATGGCATAAAAAGACCCAAAAAAGGTAAGCCAAGAGGAAAGCTTCGGGTCTGGCCGTTTCCCCTCCTTTCCCTTAATCAAGACGTTGCTTATCGGGAACCGATTCCGTCGCCGACGGCGATCAAGCATTTAATTTATCAAGGCACTAACCAACCTAGCGTCAAGTGAAGATGGTCGGTAAATATAGCCTTACCCAGTGGTTGGTCGGTCGGCCATCAGCTTCATATCAGCGTATAGAGCGACCATATCCCCATACTTGGAAGCGTTGTCGAATCTGAATATCGGTTGCGAAAAGTTGATGATCATTTGCATTGTGTTGGCCTAAATCTGTGACTAAATACGGTAAAAGAAGTGTCACAATAACTCTTTTTGTCGAACGGTCAATTACGGTACTTTGCACGTGCAACACATTGATTTGCTCGTCAAAATAACATCATGTGCCGTCGAACGTATTATTTTCGGGTTCTCGAAATCCCCCTTTACACCACCATCGCCAGCGGTCGAACCAACGTATGCCATCCGTTCTTGATCGATTTCCATTTACTCTCCAGAATATGCTGAAACTCCGATCGACTCACGACTTAATCCCCCAGTCACTCAGTGACTCAGATTCGTGGGGAAAGAGAGCACTGCCCCCATCATGACTCACGCCATCTCGTCTGCTGTGACTGGGTGCGACCGTCAGTTTTTCAGCTTCAGCCTTGGCAGCGGATTCTGCCTTGTAGATCAATTGTTGGTCGCAAGTTTAAATGGCACGAAAAATACCATTGTTCTCCAATTAGTCTAATTACGACGCTGCTGTGTTTTAGGTCACCTTCTGTTGTTTGTTTAGCGATATCTCAATCATTACGACCGAATTGCCGGAGTTATGGCGTCCCTCACATCATATGAAACTGCTCTCTGCGTGATCCCTCCATCACAATTGACAGGAGATATAGACCGTTTGCGATCATTATATGACAAAGGGCATGGAAGATGGCCGCCACATCTCAACCTAATCTATCCTTTTGTGGCTCCCGAGTTGCTCCACCAGACATCCGACATACTGAAAGCCACACTTTCAAACAGGACAGAAACGAGTCCTATTCGTCTGCGATTGGATGAACCTGGCTTTTTCGCCCGACCAAAACAGAGGACAACGATTTTTGTCACCGATTCTGGAGGCGATGGGGCACAAGCGTTGATACAACTAACACAACATCTCATACGTGCTCTAGGAGAACAAACACGCGACCCTGGTCGTCTGCACCTAACAATCGGCCAATGCGAGGCAGGCGACTTGCAACAGAGGCAATATCTCTTCGATAAAGTTTCGCTGCTTCCAAATATTGAGTGGGAGGTTATGGAGTTGGCTATCTTAATCCGTGACCGGTCCCAGGGCGGCGAGACAGCTTCATGCCTGATGCGTGTTTGGGGAACAATCTCACTTGTTGGTGAATGGGCTAGCTGCCCCCTTGGAGATACCGCATCGAATAATTTCGGGTCACTTGATTGTCAAGACCATATTAGATCACCGCCCTTCTCATTATCCTCTGAGACAGGTACCACGTTCTGCTTTTCACCAGAGAAAGAGGAAAATAAATGGATCGCACTCCCAGCCACCTCCTCACATCACACAAATGGTGAACAGATACAATTGCCAGTGTCTATTGCTTCGTATAATGTCCTCATTGACTCTCCACACCCACCGCCTACGGAGCGTTATCCAATACTCCTACGGAATATACTCTCCAGCGCCGCGAGAGCCGACATCCTCATTCTGCAGGAGGTAGCTGATGACTTCCTCTCATTCCTTCTCAAAGATGACGAAATTCGTGCGCAATATTCGTTTGCCACGCATGGTCCACCAGACCAAGCGGAAGTGGGCCCATTAAGCAGCCTGCGTAACATTGTTATCCTCAGTCGTTGGGCCTTTAGTTGGCAATGGCTCCCATTTGAGAGGCGTCACAAAGGAGCTGTTGTCCTCCAATTGGAAAAGCAGGGCACATTCCATAATTCCACGTTTTATCCACTGGTGGTTGCGGGTGTTCATCTCACTTGCGGTCTTGTGGATGGTTCGATCCGGGCAAAGCGCTCCCAGCTACAGACTATCATCAGACATCTCTCAACAAACTTCCCACATAATCATTGGGTGGTTGCAGGGGATTTTAATATCACAACTTCGTCCTACACGATCGATATGGCATTGAACCGCAAGTCTATTACACCGCAAGGTGCTTCCATCCTAGCATCTCTTGATGGTATGCTCACAGAGGCTTGCCTTGTTGATTGCTATTTTGCTGCTCGCGCTCATGCTGGACCTGACGGAATCCTTGGCTCTGCCTCTGGGGATACACAAAGTGAAGCGGATGCCAGTGCTCTATACGAGGGCGAAGAGGGTGCGACCTTCGATCCGACAAAGAATCATCTCGCTGCTCATATCACCGGACAAAGCTACCATAGTCGACCACAGAGATATGATCGTATCCTGGTTCGGGGTGATCGGGTCCGTATTCTGTCTTTCAATATGTTTGGGTTTGACGGGAGTGACGTGAACGGTGAAATTGGAAGCGATCATTGGGGTGTTCGGACTTCGCTCATGCTGAATGATTTTCACTCTGCTAACGTCATGGATGCCAAGATACCCATCGATATTGGGAGTATGCCAACAGGGTTAGGTGGCATTGAGGGGCTAAAAGAGTGTCTGAAAACATACCAAACTTTTCCATCGGAGGAAGAAATTTCGCATAGAATGGGCGTCCTCGATTTGATCAAGAGAATCGTCAATCAGCGGGATACTAATCTCTCCGATGCCACTCGTCTAAATCTCTCCTTTGTTACGGTTCCTGTTGGCTCATATGGATTGGGGGTGTGGAGCACCTCTTCGGATATGGATATCCTAGTTATTGGCCAGGTGAGCCCGCGGACTTTCTTTGCCCTTATTGTTGCAAAGTTGCGGCAGGCCACCGATAAAGAGGTCATAATATTGCGCAAAGTTAAGGCCACATCTGGCATGATGTTAGAATTAGAGGCTCGGGGTATTCGCGTCGATTTACAATATTGTCCTGCAACACGTGTGGTTGAAAGGTAAGTTGATCCGTAAACTGATGGAGAAGTTCGTCCTGCAAACAAAATGAAGTCGAATACTCATGTTTTATTATTCAGCTGGCCTCAAATGCTTAGCCTTCCACCAAACGACGCAACTTTTGATCTACCTATACAGTCATTGCTCAAACTGAATGCTCTCCGGGATATGAACTATCTACAGCATACTATACCCGACCTAGGCGCGTTCCGTCTTGCCTATCGGTTCATCAAACTCTGGGCTCAACGCAGGGGAATCTACTCGTCCAAACTTGGATACCTAGGCGGCATTCACATAACCCTACTCCTGACCCGCATATGTAAACTCTTATTTAACCAGTATAGCATAACATCGCCAGTGGATATCATTTCGGCATTCTTTCGACACTATGCCAAGGTTGATTGGACTAGTGAGGTTATCTACGACCCCGGGTTCTTCACGAATCCGCCGCGATATTTCAGATCCCAGAGGGAGCCTTTAGTGATCCTTACCCAGAATTCACCCAAAGTGAACGTAGCTAGGGCAGCATCCAATCCATCAACAAGGACGTTAGAGCTAGAGCTTAAACGTGCCAACCAATTGCTGTCAAAGCCTGACGTTACCTGGGTTGATATTGTGAATTCCACTGATAGTGGCGCTAGTGGTGCAGACGAGTTCCTTACAGCGCATCAAAGCTACGTGAAAGTGAACATGCAATATTGGGGCGGTGGGGCGAGCAGGGGGAAGATGCTCGTTGGGTGGTTAGAGTGGCGATGTGTTGGCCTTCTTGTTGGTACGTTCTCCTGCATTATATCCGAAGTACTCATCACAATCGGCGCTAATAATTCATATTACAATCAGAAATTCACCGGAGATTTCCCGATATTCACGCCCGAATCTGGCCTGCCCGATTCACTGACATGGAAAGGCAGGAGACTAACGAGCCGACAGCCGAGTACCGGGGCTGTTATCTAATCGGACTGAGCAAGGCAAATGTCTCCAGGATCGCATCTATGACTGACGCAGACAAAGAGTCGGCTCGCATTGCTCTCTTAGCTATTCTCAATGCATTTGCTGAGGAGATCCGCCAGGATGAAAACTACTTCGACGCGTCTTGTTGCTGGGTTGATATCCATTTGGTCCAGGCCTCTGCGCTAAAGAGCCTGCGTCTCGATAGTTCGAATTGGGGTAATCTGGCGCATGACGAAAACGACCTTTCCGATGATGGAGATGACGATGAGATTGATCTTGATGAAGAGGATGAAGAGATTGAAGAGGCGGACAATCGTGCGAGTCGATCAAGGCGAAAGCACAGCCTTGCTACCCATCAGGCTGTTGGCATAAAGCTCCGTCCCGCGAGCGACATCCTTAGTCGACTAAGATGGGATCCAGACATGGACATTGAGGATTACCTCATTGGCTATGATGACAGATTTCTTGGGGCGAAAGAAATGCCTGTCAGCCGATGGAAAGTAGAGCTTACAGATGAGGAGTTCATTCCTATGCATCGGATTCTCTATTTTAAGCGGCGAAGCGACGGAGTGAGAGTGTGGGACCGAGAGACTAGGACTGATATGGTGTTTGGTAGTGGTTCATCAGCCAAGGCACAGCCATAGATAGGGCGAGCTAAATGCTTGCATGACGTGAGATATTGGTGCTATTGTCAACGTTGGTGTAATAGAGAGTGCATGACACGCAACTTCTTTAAGACCACCAACTCACAAGTTACATATCGATTTGACTACTATGTCATGCAGTGTCCTTTGAATTTTAAATGATCTGTAAGTAGTAGGTCTTGACGAGAATATCCTGGATAGACAGCATACTGTCTGTCCAGTTTGAAGACTCCACTGTAGGGCTGTGACACCCCGAACAAATTTCATTTTACTATGACAAGCCTCGGGTATTTTAGAATCGCAGATCGATATATTAAAAAATCTCTCCTATTGTGGGGCAAGAGTGTGTGGGTTGAGAGTTAATCATGTTCAAGCGGCGCCGAAGCTATATTGAGGGGCTTGGTCGGAGAACATCCAAAGGCGTCACGTCACCATCAGGTTTAGGGTTATTGCTATCTCTGATGAAATTCAGGTAATGCAAATACCTCCCCATAAGGAGGGTGAATAACCACGGAAATCTCCAGACTTGCCATGTTACATGGAGTATTTATCGGGATCACTGTTCACCTGTTCATAAATGATCATAAACTAATACCGTGGAACGACATTGATTAACCTACTGAGTGAGTCTTCGTACCCCTCTTCGCATAGGCCACTTCCTAGTCTATTTCTCCCCACGCCGCGGCGCGGCGAATGTCCCGCGATAAGAGTAGGATGCAGGAGGCTGTTAAGGCCCTCGCTTCATAAACTCTATCATCCTAATCTTATCAGGAAGGAAAAAAAGAAAACAAAAATGAAAAAGCAAAAGCTAGAGGAAACAAGCAAATGAAGACAATCATGATAATCAGTCTGCATATGCAAAACGATCGTCGAGGGAGCTCCTCACCAAGAGCGAGGGAATCATCTTTATTTAAAGACCACTCAATCCTGTTGAAGCGTCCAAGTTGTGTGAACCCAGAATGTTCTTGCACCCATCCTCTAATAGTCAATTGAAACATTCAAGAAATACTAGCCATCAGAATGGCGGACCATTTCCGTCGCCGACTCAATGCGGCCAGAGATGATCTCAACGCCAAAAAACATCTGTCTGGTTGGGTTCTACCCCGTCAGCAAGCCTCACTCGCGGATGAGGGTACATGGTAAGAAGACAATTCAAGGCCCGACCATGGGCGCAGTTCAAGCTTAAGCTGACGGACTCTGTAGGACCAATATCGACATGGATGTCACCCCTCCTGAGCGCCGGGTTTGGGGCTACTGGACCATGCTTGGGTTCTGGTTTTCGGATGCTCTCAATGCCCAAGGATGGCAGTCTCCCGCCGCCATCATCGCAGTGGGTTTGACCTGGTGAGTTCGATCATTCAGATTTGGGAGAGAGAATCCGCCACAGTTCGTATACCAATATGATAATCTAGGCGTGAGGCCATAATCTGTCTGATCTTTGGTCACTTGGTCACGACCGTTCCACTGGCCCTCAATGGTGCCATTGGAGCTCACCTCCATATTCCCTTCCCTGTCGCGATGCGCTCCTCCGCTGGCTGGTACTTTTCCCGGTTTGCGGTTGTGGTTCGGATGATCACAGCTCTTTTCTGGCACGCGATCCAGACGTACACGGGCTCCACCGCTATCACCCAGTGTATCCGGGCCATTTTTCCCTCCTATCTAAATATTCCGAACCATCTGCCTGCCTCTGCTGGGATCACCAGCCAACAACTGCTGAGCCACTTTCTCTTTTGGTCGATCCAGTTGCCTTTCCTATTGACACCGCCTCATAAATTGCAGTGGTTCTTCATTTTCAAGAGTGTGGTAGTGATCGTGTCTTCGGTCGCGGTCGTGATTGCGATGACCAGCAAGGCCGGCGGGACAGGAGACATCTGGACTCAGGAATATCGAGTGTTTGGCTCGACTCGCAGCTGGCTCATCCTATCCAGTTTATCCAGTTGCACTGGAGGGTGGGCGACCATGGCAACAAATATTCCAGATTTTACCCGATATCTCAACAAACCCCGAGCCGTGTATTGGCAGGTGGCCTTTCTCCCGCTGATTTCGCTCCTCATCGGTATCTTTGGGATTATCTCCACATCCGCCGCCAGTGTCGTATATGGATCATACATCTGGGATCCGGTCACCCTCGCCGCACAATGGAATGGACCTAGTGGCCGTGCCGGCGCCTTCTTCGTCGGGTTCACCTGGTGCGTGGCACAGATCGGTACAAACCTTTCGGCGAATGTCATCTCGTGCGCCAACGATCTCACTGGCTTGTTCCCTAAATACATCAATATCCGTCGTGGCATCATCCTCACCACTATCACCGCGGGGTGGGTCATGGTGCCCTGGAAGATCATTTACTCGGCAGCATCCCTGCTTAGTTTTATGTCCGGGTTAGGTATTTTCCTGGCCCCGATCGCCGCTATCTTGGGCGCCGATTATTGGATCGTGAAGCGTCGTCACATCGATGTGCCCGGCCTATACAAGGCTCGTGGGCGATATCGGTACAACAAGTATGGCACCAATTGGCGGGCAGTAGTGGCGTTTCTCGTGTCTGTAGTCCCTAATATTCCTGGTATGGCAGCGACCGTAAATCCTTCATTAGCCGGAAGCATTGGCAATGCGGACAAGATTTACGATATGTTCTATTTCTGGGGATACACATCGGCGGTTCTGACGTATTCTGGATTAAGCCTTGCTTTCCCGGCGAAGGAGACCCTGATTCCGGCCACCCTATCTGGCGATGACCCGTACACCATTGACTCCATCGATCCCACTAGAGTGGAGAAGGGATTGAGAGTCGTGTCAAGTACCGAAAAGGACGAAAAGTATGGATGCGACAACGTGAAAGGATGAACAGTAGACATTTTTTTCCGCGCCCCTCCTTTTCTTCTTCTTCTTCTTGTTTTGCCTCTAATTTACTACAACCCCAATTTGTCCCAGCTTTCGGATTGTTTTGCGTGCTGCTGCGCCCTGTCTCTGGCCGTCCAATTTGTAACTGGACTTTGAGAGTACATCATTGTTATCAGTGAGAAAACAACGCGGTGGCTTAGCGTCACACCGGTTGTTGGGTATTCAAAACAATAAAATGTTTCTTATCAATTACCTCATACCGCCTGCGTGACTTGTGGGAGGAGAAGCCATGCTGGGACTCCAAACTGCCTTTTGGGTGAGGGTTTACTCGGCAGGCTCTTGGGCATTCTTCCACGGTGGTGATCTCTCGCTAAGTTCCCACTACACAACACACAGTTAGGCATTTTGACTGGCGATTGTCCCTCTCTCTCTCATTTGTTTGTGCAACCGCTCCACAGATTATTATTGCCGGGCAGAAAATACTCCTTCCTATTCCAGTAATCTGGAGTCAACCGGCGCGCTCAGGCAGTGGACAGATTACCTCGATTACCTGTATCCGGCTAGCCTCGCTCAACGTGTGCCCAGCCCTTGCACAAATCACCACCGCTAGTTAAACGCTCAAGGCTCAATTGGGGCAACCGATCATTGGGCATCTGGAATCCTTCCTCGCAGGGCGTAGATAAAAAACTTTTTTTTTTCCTCGGGGCAGGTACTCGCGGGCCCCAACGCTATTATTGAATTTTGCAAACCACGTTGCGAGAGGGAGCCAGGAGAAAAATTTTTTTTTTTTTGTTTTTTTTTTTCTCACCCTTGATTTCATTTTTTTTTTCGATTGATTAGATTTTCTTTCATTTTTTTGGGTAGAAGTTTGAGTCTTTGCTGGCTTGTATATGTTCACCGCTTCAAATCTACTTGAAACTTCCTAGACACGACGGGCTTTGATGTTTTGGGTACCACTCAGAGCATTCTAAACCGGGCGGGGTCGTAACAACGGTTGGATTTGCAAATTGCCACTGATTGATATTATGTTTCTTGTTTCTTGTTTCTTGTTTCCCAACAACATACAGCCTCCCCTCAGCCCCTCTTTTCAGGGGGGTTCAACCTCACTTCAGTGGTGGTAATTCAGTCCAATCAACACCCACTCGTCACTTCCCCTCCTCCTGCAGGTTAATCACATCATGGTTCGTGATTGAAATTGTCACCCTCCCAACCGTTAGAAATTCATGATTAGCTCATTAAAGCCGCGGGCGCTAAACCCCAGAATGACCCAATGGCCAATTAACTATTTCGAAACCAGGGGGGAGATTCCTGAGCCTGGTTTAATTAGCTGCTGAGGCATTAATCAAGTGGCCGCTGTTGCTGATTGAGTTCCATGAACAGGACAGAACCGGGCGGCGACGAACTCTCAAAAACGTTCGCCTGTCCACGATCTTCCGAGCGCATATCACTTCATTCAAGCTCGAGAGCACATTATCTTGGACCCTCCCATATGGAATATGGGACTGGCGGTGAATATACTTATCCACTTACAGTGCAGCGAGCGGCATGACCCAAGTATTCATCTCGTGCGTGTAATACCTAAAAGCTAAAAGGAGGTGTAGCCGATACCAGAAAACTTGCCATAGCTTCCCATGGATATTCTGTAGTTTATCCCTTCGCAACCCCTTTTAGTGTACGCATTGGCTTCGGCGGGTCTGAGAATACATGATGTTGACCCTCTCTATGATGAGATGACTTTGAGGGTTACAGGAGGCTTAATATCCGCTTACGTATCAGAGCTGACCAGACCTTGTTTTGTCTTCATTGTAAATGATTGTATTTGTAATCTTTTTGTGTCACTAGTGTTCAATGGTTTGTGGCGCTGCATGGATTAGGTTAGCCTAGAATTACTCCACGTTGTACAGTACATAATTGGAGCACTGCCCCAACGTCGTGGCTCGTTTGAATTAGGGCAACAACTGGATGGAGCGCACATTGAGATATTGAGTCTGAAAAGAATGGGTTGTGGAAGCTCCAAAGCTGCCGAGTCAGTACCCTTGTCAAATCGCCCGTCCACAGCGAGGCCTGGTACAGGCAGACCTCCTACCTCTCGTCCACGAACGGCGCGTCCTCCCACTTCTGCCGCAAGGCCAGCGACTGGGAGACCAACCACTGGGAGACCAACCACGGCCAGGCCGAGAACGGGTCGTTAAGCCAGCATTGAATTCGACATCAGGATCCCTGGGTAGGCGCGACGAGAATCTAAAACCGATATCAAGAGAGATGCTAAAACTGCACCAGGCGCACATGCCATTTTCTTCAACCGCCACAAAAACAGTACAATATGCGTACAGAATATTCTCTCGGGCTATTTGCTCTCCTAGCTCATCACTAAGGGCTGAGTGGTCACAGTCCTGGCGTCCGCAACGAGGCTGGTGGAAGTGGGTCGATCAATCAAACTTCGTTGAGCGGCTGATGTACACTATATTCAAGGATACGCGAAGGGTGGCGATGAAGACGATGGAGGCTTTGCAAAGAGAAAGGATGCAGTGTTCGAATTTGTATATTATGCCTTGTTGTCTAAAAGTCAAGTCAATACATCTCCATCTCAAGGGGCAACCCTGGATTTTTATTCATGATTTCCATTTCTTTTATTAAATCTTATCCAATCGGGGGAGAGCAAAACGGGGAAATTAGCCAAGGGGGCGGAAAGAGAGAAAGAGAAAGAGAAAGACGAGGCTGAAGGGGATCGATCGTACTGTCATTTAATAGTTTCAAGATCATTTACCCAATTTGCCCCCTTCCAATAGCTGCGGCAGGCAAACAACCTGAAAAAAGCAGATCAAAAACGAAAATAGGTAAGAAATCCCCCAGCTTGGGTCAGAGAGACCCGGGGGGGGGAGAAATTAGAATAAAATAAAAATAAAATTAAGATAAAATATAAATAAAATAATTTATTAATTACTTAATTCATTAATTAATCAACCTAGAGCCTCTTGTTAGGTTTGTTTGCTTAGGTTGTCTGCCTGCTTGACTGACATCACGTAAGGTACAGGACCTCCTGCCTTACCAGGTACCTGGGCACATCGTCAACTTCTTCCTTCTCTCAGATTCCCACCAGGTATAGTACCTCCTCCCCACTATTAATTAGGCTAATATACTGAGTAACTGATATAGAAATTATTGTCTTCATTTCCCAGCGCATTGTCGGTTGAAGTAATTTTCCCGTTACATTGGTACCCAACACATAATTCGGTCTACGTCATGTTCTCCAAAATCAACCTTGGGCGAACAGGGGCAAATTCCCATTGCAACAGCGTTCCAAAATTTGCCTTGCACTAGAAACAGGAAGAGAAATATCCAATCGCCTCAATATACACACTACACGTCATCGACCAGGAGAGTGCATGTTAGGCTTCATATACTAAACCACCTCCTTACTCTTATGAAAACTGGAAATGCGGTGACTGCACCTGCTAAGACGATACCGATTCATCTCAATGTGTCGCGATATCATTTGGGGCAAATCTATTTATATAGAGCACAAGGAGAGACAGAGAACGTGATAAGCCAATTTCCAGGATGGCTGCGCCCCAACGGAAACACCGTGGTTCAACGGAGTGAGAGAGTACTGTCCAGCGGTATCTAACTGAATAACGTGGCATGTCGAGATCAAATGACCCCAAATCTATCCACGAATATGCCAATAAAGCCAACCTAGCCAGTTGGCGGGCGAAGGCCTTGGGCTGTTGAACTTGCATGCTAAATAAAGCCTAGTTAATGTATGCAGATGCACTCTTGTCAAAATTGAAGGAAAGAATCGTTTTGTAAGATGAAACAATTATCCATGGAATCAAAATCTAAAACAAACCACAACTGTGCTGTGACCACCCAAAACAAATTCAACCCATGGCCGACTATTGTCCGCATGCCCCCTATCTCACGAGCCATCAGGCAAATGCTATCCTTCTAAGCGCCTAGCGAAGAAAGATATATGGCGACTGAAAACCCGAGCGATACGTTGAATCCCCACAACTATCGAGTCGGCTGGATTTGCCCCCTCGGAATCGAGCGAGCCGCTGCCCTTTCAGTCTTCGATGAAGTCTACGAACGCCTTCCCCAGCATCCGAAAGACAACAACTCTTACCAATTTGGCCGAATTGGATGTCACAAGGTTGTCCTAGTTTGTCTACCAAGTGGTAAACCTGGCCTCACTGCAGCCGCCACGGCAGCAACAAATGCCCAACGGACCTTTCAGAACCTCGAGTTTATATTGGTGGTAGGGATTGGGGGAGGAGCACCTTCGCAAAAAAACGATATCCGACTAGGAGATGTAGTGGTGAGCAAACCGGAATCGATCTATGGGGGCGTGGTGCAGTACGATTCATACAAGTTTACCTCCGACAACAGTTTGGAGCGCACGAACTGCCTCAACAACCCTCATCCACAACTGTTGAACACTGTATCGTCTCTCGAAGCCGAGTTTTATTTAAACAGGCAAAACATAACCAATATCATATCCTCGGTCCAGAATAAACACCCTAATAAGTTCCCATATCCTGGGAGAGACAAAGACCAGCTCTTTCGTTCAAGCTACAAACATCAAGGCTCCAACCATGCATGCACCAACTGTGACCCAGCCAAGTTGGCTAATCGGGATCCTCGACATGAAGATGGCCCCAAGGTTCACTACGGCACCATCGGAACCGCACACGTAGTGATGAAGGACTCAGTTCGGCGAGATAAGCTTGCGCAGGAGTTTGGCATCATGTGTTTCGAAATGGAGGCTGGAGGAATAATGGATAGCATCCCGAGCTTGGTGATTAGAGGAATTAGCGACTATGCGGATTCTCATAAAAACAAGCTATGGCAAAGCTATGCCTCCTTGGCGGCAGCAGCGTATGCAAAAACATTGCTCTACGAGGTGCCGAGCATGTCGTCTAATCTTACTGGTACGTACGTTCTCGTTTGATGGATTTGCTGAATGCTTACTCAGTCTAACCACAATATTTTCTTAGTCAAGGCCAACCCTAAAATCCCGCTCGATTCGAGAATAGCCGTTCGAGACTTCGTCGGCCGCGAATCAGAACTTGAGAAACTACGAAAGCTTTTGCTTGAAACACGGAATCCCGCAGGACGAAGGGTAGTTGAGCTCCACGGCCTTGGGGGTATTGGCAAAACTCAACTAGCGATGCGATTCGCGAATGATCACAAGACCAGCTTCTCAAATATCATCTGGCTCGATGGAGAGAGTAGAAGTTCATTGAACCAGTCACTAGCTGAAAAGGCGCAATACATTTGGGAGGAGTCTACGCCTGTCATCCGGCCGGAGCTGGAGGGAGAAGAAACAGACATACAGCTTCAGTGGAGAAGAGAGAGAGAAAAAGATATGGCCCAGAGAGTGTTAAGATGGCTGGAAGAAGAAGGAAACTCGAATTGGCTACTTGTGCTTGACAACGTCAACCAACACTCGACCTTGAATCCCACAGACGAGGGGGCCTATAACCTGAAAGAGTTATTTGGGCGAATAACCCATGGCAATATTATCATCATCACTCGATCTCATTGGCTCGATATTGGAGATCGAATCGAGGTGGGAAAATTAGATCCAATTTCATCGACTGCAATGCTCGGTAAATGTATCAGCAGCTCCGCAAGGGAGTCCGGTGAGTATCCTACCTACCTACCTCATGTGCGACCATTGCCTAGCACCCCGCCATGCTAATTGCCTGTGATCATAGATATCCGCCAACTTAATTCTTTCTTAGATGGGCACCCTCTAGCCATCTCGGTGGCAAGATCCTATATGTCCTTGACCAGCCTAGACATCTCAGACTTTCTCAAATTGAATGAAGAATCGCCTGACCGTTTCCATGAAAGGGATCCTCCATGTCCGTACACCAATGGGTGTATCAGCAAATTATTCGCCACCTCTTTCCGCGAGATCCAGAGAAAGCATGGCCGATCTGCAAAGTTTCTCCTTCTCCTATCATATTTTAATTTTCAGGAGAACTCCAATGGCCAGGAAAAACTATTTGAGTTCCTTCAACGGGGTGCTGCCAGTGGGGATACCCCCGAATGGTTCCGGGAGATCGCGTCAAGCTTGGAGCAGTTCGTAGCCACAATTGAGCCTCTCACTCATTCGTCCTTAATTTCGGGTAAGGGCAGCCGCTATTCAATGCACCCGATTGTGCGAGATTGGTGTCAAAATTATCTCCGCCGGAATAGAGATGATGAGCTGCAGAGTCTGGCTTTTATCTGGATGGGGTCTGCCATCCCCGAATTTACTACACACGATTTTGGAGGACGACAAGCAAGTTTAATTCCTCACGCCCTTCGAATGCTTGAGTTATTGAAAAAATCTGGAGAGTTCTCTCACGATACCAGAGTATTGTCTGCGCTACAAAAATTGGGCAAATTCTTTTACGACCGGGGAGAATCAGAAAATGCCAAATTCATCCTTGAGCGAGTGTTCAAGCAGCAAAAAGATCATCCATGCTCCGGTGACAATTCTTCCATAGAGACGCTAGATTTCTTGGCCTTGGCTAGTAAAACCCTAGCTGGAAAGGATAATACAAAGCTACACGATGTTCAAGAGATGCTCAAGCAGGTACTTCAAGGATACCAAGAGACATACGGTCCAGATCACGAACTGACAATCACGGCTCGGTATAATCTTGCACTTGTTTGCTCTGGACAAGACAACGCAGAGAGGATTTACAAAGATGCCCTTAATGACTACGAACGAGTACTGGGTGAAACCCACCGACGCACCCTACCCGTTGTGCATGCCCTTGGCGTGCATTACAAGGACCAGGGCAGATTTAAGGACGCTGAGGATATGTACCGTCAAGCTTTAAAACGCTGTGAGAAAGAGCGGGAAATTGACAACAGCCTTTATCTAGAGACGATGAACAACCTCGGGAAGCTTCTCTTAGATCAAGACAGGCTGGTAGAAGCTGAGGGATTGTTTCGGGCGGCTCGTGAACGGAGAGCGAAAGTCTTTGGCCCGTATTCTGCCAGTACCCTGGACAGCTCCTATTGCCTTGCCATCACCCTTAAACGCCAACGCAAAATGGAAGATGCAGCAGAAATCTACTGCGAAATCCTACAACATTATCACCAAACTTTGGGTAAAAATCATCCTGAAACCCTCGAGACTACCAGGATTCTTGGCCGTACTTACGCTCGGGCGAATGGTAAATTTAAACAGGCAAGACAGATGCTCGAAACAGCGCAAGAAGGCTATTTTAAGGTCTATGGCGAAACACACCGGCACACCTTGGGAACAATCATCGATCTGGGGGATCTTTATGGTGACTACGGCAAGCTCGAGGAAGCAGCACGCATGTATAACAAGGTCATATTTCTGGATTCAAAATCTGAGTGTGCCCTGGACGCAAAGACTGGGTTAGCGCTCCTTCACCTAAGACAAGGCAATCGAAAGGATGCCAAAGGGTGCTTTTTGGATGCTTTTGAGGGCTACAAAGAAAAATATGGACCAGACAATGAACGCACTCAGTACACTGCCGACTGGTTACGATACGCGAGCAAGCCAATAGTCCTTCAAAACCTGAGAGTCCAGCTAACAGGCAAACACTCCAAGTCGATACGCAAATACCTGCCTCCAATGGAAAACCCCTCGGAAAGAAGTGGTATGGGAGACGATAACAGCACCGGCCAATCTATTTCCACAATATCGACTCTTTCTCTCCCCATGGGTACATGGATCCACTCAACACAGCGAACTCCGACAAGCAGCACTGAGCATCTTATACAGAACCCAGAGTGTGGTAAGAATGAAAAGGATATTTCAATTCGGGAATACAGAACCAAGAAGCATTCAAATATGGGGATGAATAAAATCCGGTCGGTGGCATCCTTTTTCAGGCGTTTGGGGGGGAAATGAGCAAAAAAGTTTGTAGCCATCACTCCTCTCCTCCTGAGTCCCTCTTTTTTCTTCTTTTATGTTCTTTTATCTTTCTCTTTTTTTTTTTTTTTTTTTTTTTTTTTATTTCGTACATATTTCCGTACATGGAGCAGGCCTAAAAGTTTGAAAATATGGGAGGTTGTGTTTTTTTTTTTTTTTTTTTTTCTGTTTTATCTTATGGTGGCGTTATTCTGATCTTCTCTATTTTGTTATTTAAGGCTATTCTATCTCTGAGCCTGGAGTGAACTGTATATAATACTAGGTAATGCACCAGGACCGCTGGGGACCTTGGGCGAAATGTCTTTGTGGAGCGAACAGCAAATCTAGAATACTTTAGTGCTAATATATATCTAGCTTCAAAACTATTGATCATCAAGTTGAACTGGTTGATTATCTTGCTTGAAAATGATTATCTGGCATAGAAATGATCGATTATCTGGTTGGAGCCTTAGGCAGTAACATCTGTAGTCACATGATGCTAGTTTTTATGAACCAATAGACTTTCATGAAATGGTATCCACCTAGTCTCTTTTGATTGGCCAGCTGTTTTTCGAGTTTATCGTAAATACCTTATCTGCTTCGCTTCGCTCAAATGAAAACACTAGATTTTACTATTAGCAATATCGTTACTACACCAGGTCCTAAAATATAGAAGCATAGGGAAAGACAAAAAAATATCCTAGAGATGCTACGTGAGTTTACAGTTTATTAGCACATTTTTATGCTCTCAAAACTTCGAAGTTCTTAAACACCCACACATCTTTGCCATGGCGACAACTCGCCAAATATATTCTTACACAATGCCAGAAGCATTTGTTCACCCATGAAATGTAGAAATATGGGATGCGCATTTGCTTGAAGAACCTAAGCACCATAGATAGATCAAACTATATAGCTAAGCATTGAAGGCTTCATTCCCAGTCTTATTCTCGATTAATCGATCGAAGGCCGATAAAGAAGCAGGTGGGTAGGCAACCAGGAATGAATAGAGATAGATGACTCATCGTTTTCATAATCATGGAAGGTTCATAAAATCCCCGCTCATAATGTGGCTTGGCAGACCCACCGACGCCTCCTATTAATGCCAAAACACCCAAAGCATGGCCCCGAATGAGGCATTGTAGACAGAATTCGGATCGATCGATTCAAGAATGAGAGAGGATGAAGAGTGCTAAGCGTTCGCGGCCGTGTGGGAACTGCCGACAGCGGAAGCGCCGTTGCGTTGTGGAACCAGGCCAGACGGTGTGCGTGCTGTGTCGATTGTATGACACCGATGGTTGTTCGTTTGATAATCAAGTGCCTGAGAGAAGACCTTCCAAACAGTTGAAGACGACCGCTCATGACTCCGTATCCGAGGCCAGCATTGCAGCCGCCCCAAGGGTGGATGAGCATTCCATTCGGACTGCCGAGGTGATTGAGGATTATGATACCCTGCTAGGTCCATCACTTCTCAAGAACAATCTAGGTCTCCAACAACACCAGTTCTCTCGGTATACCGGCCTTTCGAGCTCCTGGACCCCTTTACTGTTAGATTACTGTGAGTTCGACAATCGGGATGAGTATACTTTTCCCTCACGCAGTAGTCTGCGCCGAGTCTCAGCCGATACCAGTTTCTTTCTCAAAAAGTATTCCGGTACGCAGGTCCGAACAGAGGAGATCGATCTTCTGGACCAGATTGAACGCACTGTGGCACCCCACGGACCGCGTCTAGTTAATCTTTACTTTCGCATTGTGCATCCGTCATTCCCCGTGTTGGATAAGAAGTAGGTGCTGGACTCCTTCACCGGTGCCTAAAACACCACAAAGAATGTATCAACTGAATGTCTTTTGCACTCCTCACTTTTCGATTTAGGGTATTTTTGGAGAAATATGAACGCACGCATCGCGAGTTCTCTCCTGCTTGTCTGGGAGGCGTTTACCTCCTAGCGCTAGATTGGTGGAATTACGATCCTGTCCTTTCGGCACAAGAGCGGCCGATTGTCAACCAGCTGGAGATGTATGTCCGAAGGGGGCTGCAGGATGTCGTGGCTCGCCCAAAACTATCAACCCTACAGGGAGGGATACTTCTCTTGCAACATCGCCCTTTTGGAGACGATGCTTGGGCGCTGAGCGCTCAGCTCGTAGCAACGATGCAGGAATTGGGCGTCCACCTGGATTGTGATGGATGGAGGATCCCTGCGTGGGAGAAAAGCCTTCGAAAACGACTTGCGTGGAGTACATATACGTTGGATAAATGGTGTGTGCTGGATAAAAATTTGCTTTTGCGCCGATCCCCTTCCCGATCCGCCTCCCCCAACAATATACTGCAGCTTTCTAACACGTAGCCTTAGGATGGCGTTAATTCATGGTCGGCCTTCTCATATTGTTGACGAACTAGATTGGGCTGTGGAGGAATTGACTGAAGAAGACTTTCCAGAGACCGTGGAAGATGAGGACCAAGAGGAAGGGAGTAGTGAAATCGAGGCTGGACGGCTATCGTTTCAAATGTTCATATCCCTCAGCCAAATTGTGAATGAGATCCTGCGAGCTTTTTAGTAAGTCGTGATTTTACTCGCCGTTCTTGTATTGAGCGTCATTATTCTCTAACAATATTCCCAATTTACCAGCTCAGCTAGGGCTTCCAAGAGTACCCGCAAAGTCCGGAACTTACTGCAGATTGCGAAGCCGATCCAAATCAAACTCAGGGAATGGCGTCGTGAGCTTCCAAACTCACTCAATCTAGAATCTACCAAATCCCGCAAAAAGTCGCCCACTGGATCCTTATATCTAGCATACTACGCGGTGGAGATAGCCCTACATAAGGCTATCCTCTTGGGGCTGAATGGATCGTCGTGCGACCCGTCCATCGCCAGCGTCTGTCGAGATGCTGCACGCGAACGTGCTATTATAGCGATTGAATTCGTTAAGAATCTGAGACCGGAACAGATCCAATCATTTTGGCATTTTCGTAAGTTCTTTTCTTTCTACTCCGCACAATTATTATATTAATTCTCTAACTACGAATCTTATCTACTCTTTTTCTTTCTTTAGCATCCGGTATGAATTTAGTTTATATTGGCATATTTACTTCCCTATTATACCTCACCTCACAAACTGTCGAAGAGACTCAATTCTACAAGAAGCATTTGGAAGAGTATAGATGGAATCTTCGAATCATGAGCCGCGCGGCTCCCTTCTTCGATTTCGCCGTTCAACGCCTCGACATGTCCCTGTTACACCTGGATCGACTGTCCATTCAAGACATCGTTCGCAACAACAAACGGGATGGAGAGAGTAATGCTGAGGCCCGGGAAGAGAATGAAAGTGACCCTCAATCCTCGAATACGTCGTCCACTGAAACTTTGGACCTGGGCACACGGCCCCAATACCTAGGCGCGCCGCAATCTCTAACCGTGGCCGCGGTGACCACTCCTAATGAGGTTGGATTTGAGCACCAACGATTTTTGGATCTATTGGAGGCAGCGGAGGCGGAGGCACTCCTCCCCGATCACCATATTTCTCCAGAAGAGGCTTTGGAATCGGGCGGCCGTTTGGATTTCTATGGACGAGATTGGGCACATGTAGCAGGGACTGACCTATTCCCGGCTTTGGATTAGAAGTTGTTGAGACTGGCCAATTTTCTGGAAGGAATAGCTTTTGTTATTCTCTCGTCTTTCTCTCTTCGGGGAGTGTACTACCCTTTACTGCCATAGACAGTAGACAGAAATATTTTACTTCTTTTCTTTCCTACAAGCCGCGGCGAAATTTTGCGCGGCCCGCGGGGAAATTTAAGGACACGTGAGCGATAAACGAGTCGCTATCTTATCTATTATTCTTTTTCCTTAATCTTATCGGTCTCAAGCCTTGTCTCTCTGTTGACTTGTTGTTCCTGAGCAAATCAAAGTATAATTGATGATGCAACTGACACTAGATATCGATCATCAATCACGAGGAAAATCTACACAGTATATGACTGTTGATCGTGACTGAATAAATTTCCGATCCCAGAATATTGAATATGGCTGCTGTTGAACTCTTCAAGTACCCGACGTCTTCCCCCGCAGATACATCCCCACTCTCCCAACTTGAACAAGAGGGATATGGCGCCGATGATGTGCTGGCTGTAGTAGGAAAGACGGAAGGCAATGGCTGTGTCAATGACTTTTCCCGAACCCTGAGTGCCCATGTATGGGAAGCCAAAACGCCGCCATCAGCAGTAACGGTCTTCTCCGGTGGAACAGAAGGTGTCCTATGTCCACATGTGTCATTGTTCGTCCGAGCGAAAGAGCGCACCGGTCTCGTTGCATGTTGCGGACAAACGAGAGACTTTGAACCGAACGAAGTCGGAACGGAAGCGCAGTGTCGTGAGGTTGCTGCGTCCGTATCTCGAATGATTTCCGAGGCGAGGCTAGAGAAGGATGCGGTACACCTGGTGCTCATCAAGTGCCCGTTGCTGACTTCAACGGATATCGAGCGCACTCGGATGGGTGGACAGAGCCCAGCGACCACGGATACGTATGAGTCGATGGCTCTGTCGAGGTATGCGAGTGCTGTGGGCATCGCTATTGCTCTGGGTGAAATCCCGGAAGAGAAAGCCTTGAGTGCGCTGCAATCTGAGCAGGAGCCGGTATGGAGTTCTCGTGCGAGCTGTAGTTCTGGTGCGGAGTTGAAGAATTGTCACATTATGATTCTGGCAAGGGACTCCGTGGAAGGAAACAGTCGGCTTCGCGCACGATCAGGCTATATGAAAGATGCGATGGACGCGCAAGTGCTCTTGGATATGTTGGATGGTATCAAGTCGGAGAAGGGTAAGGTGGTTCAGGTGTTTGTGAAGGCCGAAGCGGACCCTCGCGGAGTAATCAGAGGACTACGCCATACGATGAATACGGACAGCGATATTCATAGCACACGGCATGCGCGGGCGGCAGTTGGAGGTCTGGTTGCTGGCTTGGTGGGCGATTCAGCTGTGTATGTGAGTGGAGGAGGAGAGGGACAGGGTCCACCAGGAGGGGGTAGTCTATGCATCGTGTATTCAGTATAACAAAATACTCTGATCACCAAATGTACATATTAACTGATTGAGCAAAAAAAAGGTTACTATAGAAAGCGTATATAGCCGCCTCTCCTATGTCCTACGACGCGCAGGTTTCACTTACAGTCAATGTCTACACAAAGAAAAGGGGATTCTAACACAAGATAAAATAGGAAAGCAGAAGAGAAGAATGACCCTGGATTTGTGAGATCATGAACACATAGTAAAAGTTCGCCCGATGATCGTTGATAGCGAATGGAAACGATCATTCTTGGCCGCGGCGGCGCCCGCTCAAACATATATCTTATCGCGATTATCGAGTGAGTCAAGGAGACTGAAGGGGAGTGGGGGGTCAAGGAATGATAAAGCAATCCTATAAATGGGAAAGCGATGTGCTACTAGGTAGTAAAATATCTTCCCCTATTCATCAGGCCTGCTCTAATCAGCTCTTATATTCCTCCTTCCTCCTCCCTCCAAAAGCACATCCTTCATAACTCAAGATGGGGTCCTTAGAACCTTATCCTTCGGCGCAACACAGTCTCAATATCGCAACACTACGACAATCATACCTTGACAAGAAGATCTCCCCTGTTGAAATAATCCATCAAATCTACGACCGGATTGATTCATACCCAGACCCCGCAGTCTGGATCCATCTGATTCCAAGAGAAGAAGCTGTGCAAGTCGCAACCAAACTTGTCGGCCAGTATGGGAATAGTGACTCTCTGCCACCTTTATACGGAGTGCCTTTCTCCGTCAAGGATTCGATCGATGTGGCCGAGATTCCCACCACCGTCGCCTGCCCTTCATTCGCCTACACCCCCGATCGCACTGCCCCTGTCGTTCAAAAGGTTCTCGATGCAGGTGGCATTCTCATCGGAAAGGCCAATCTGGACCAATTTGCCACGGGCTTAGTCGGGCATCGGTCCCCTTATGGCACCCCACGGTGTGTCTTTGACTCGGATTACATATCGGGCGGAAGCTCTTCAGGATCCGCCGTCAGCGTTGCCGCGAACCTCGTTTCCTTTGCTATTGGCACCGATACGGCGGGGAGCACGAGAGTCCCCTCTGCATTAAATGGACTTGTGGGGTTGAAGCCAACACTAGGGACAATAAGCACTGTCGGGCTGGTCCCTGCGTGCAAGACGGCCGATTCGATTACGGTCATGGCCACGACAATTGCCGATGCGAGGGCGGCATGGGAGGTCATGCGGGGCTATGATGAGGAAGATACTTACGCACGACTTTCCCCTCCTACACTCTCTCCCCTATGCTCATCCCGGATTAGATTCTCTATCCCACCAGCGGATTTACTCTCCGTTCTTTCACCCCAATACTCTATGCTTTTTTCACGGTCCATAACTGCCTTATGTGATGCCAATCTCGGCCTCGAAATGAATTCGACATTCGATTACACACCATTCCAATCCGCAAACGAGATGCTCTATGGGAGCTCCATTGTTGCCCAGCGCTTGGTTGCATTCGACTCTTACCTAAAGGCACATGGCACAAGTAAATTACATCCCGTTATCCGTGCTATCTTTGAGTCATCGGCTGGGTTTGATGCGGTCAGGGCGTACCAGGATATATTCGATCTGGCAGCTTACAAGCGCCGAGCAGAGAAGGAGTTCCAGAAGAACATTGATGTGTTGATTGTGCCATCGACGGTAACTCATTTCACGGTGGCGGAGATTGAGGAGAACCCGATTGCCAGGAATAAGTTGATGGGGAGCTTTACGCATTTTGTGAACCTCTTAGACCTTTGCGCGGTGGCGGTGCCGACGGGGCAATGGAAAAATCCGAAGGGGAATTTGATGCCCTTTGGGATCACATTAATTGGACAGGCTGGACGGGATAAAGATCTTTTGGATTTCGGACAAGCGGTCATGGAGCATATGAGTCTACATCCACAAGTTGTATAGGGGACAAGTGAGTTAACTGTCAAGCTTATTAAACTATCAAGTTTGATTGGAGAGAAATATTATATAGGCGGATTACACATGAAAGAAGGTTTCAAAATTGAAGAAATATGAGACTTAGGAATTAGGTATTATAACCCTCGAACAGTTTGTCTCTTACTTAATTGTTGATCCTGCTCAGCTGTTTTTGACATGAAAACCTTTGCCAAAGCATATGAAGAACAGATTGCCCATCATAATAAAGGTGATGGTTAGACCAAAGGCTACATAAAACCAACCGAGGGCTGGGGTGCGAACACAGGGATAGTAGAAAGATAGTAGAAATAAGATTGCGAACAAAAGTGACCCCGAAGTGAGAGTCCGCGACGATAGATTTGAGTTAGTGAACCAAGGTAGGTACAGTACATAAAAAGGGGCTACAATAATAAATGTCAGTAGGAGCATCGGTTAGGCAAGTCAAAGCCGTATTGTATGCCACTTTGTGACCGTGGGATCGTCATTTTATTATCACCCATAGCGGAATATCTGGATATCATTGATCAAATACACGTAAGAGCCGATACCTATAGAGCTACTGGTCCGAAAGATGGTTGAATGTCTTCTCCAGATCATACCTAGATATCTATCTACCTAGGATCAACACCCGCCGCCTCCACAGCCAACCCCGCCAGCACCACCAGCACCTCCATTGCTGGACACGGGTTCGAACCCTCTACCATGATGACGCGTCTCGCTCGCACAGCCCGCGCTGAAGTTCGATCCTCCGCAGCTTCCCGAGGCCATAGATGCTCCACAAGTGTAGGCAATGCAGGTCCCCTCATCTTTACTGCTCACGGTTAAGCAACCCGGATAGTTGACATAGACATCTCGATGCAACGGGGGATCTGGTTGAAAGACCGCCAGAGGATTGCTATCTTGAGATGCCTGAGTATTTTCCGGCTCACCCAATTTGTTGTCAGCCCGTCGTTTCATGGCGCGTGCCTCTTTCTTCTTGTACTTGTTGACCAGTTTGTTGAGGATTTGTCGTCGTCGACGTGTCTCCCCGCCAACAGCTCTGACTGCATTGTGGACAGAGATATGGGTTGCCTCTCGGTCCGGTTTGCCATCTGTTGGACTTGTACTCTCTCCTTTCCTTCGCATCAATGAAGATCTTGAGGCTTGGTGCAGCAGCGATTTCCCCCCCGCAGTGGCTTGACAGTACCAGCACAAGCATTCACTGTACATCTCTCCCTTAGTAACTTTTCGATATTTCTTTACGGTCCAGGCGAACGAATGTGACAGCGGACCCTCATCAATCTTGTCGTTGTGGTCGATGAATCTCACGGGCTTTCTGGCGCGGGTGGTGGTGATGGAATGGATATAGTATGCTTGCGGGGTGAGTTGATGGGTATGCCACACTAGATCGATATCAAGGGTGGGAACTACCATACGGGATGGATTGTTGACAATAATGGACCAGAAGACACCGTAGCGTTGCATGCACTTGTGTATGAAGGCAGACAAGTTAGGGAGCTGCAACCAGTTCAAGGCCCGCATCTTCTGGACGAACGTGCCCTGTCGAATGACAGCACCAACGAGGTCCATACCAAAAAGAGAGGAATTCCCACCCCAGTACCGAGACATCATGCGACGGAGCGTACCCCGACCTTTTCCCGTGGTTCCGCCGAACATTCTCCTAGTAAGTACGCTCGTTTTGATATCCAGGACCTGAACTTTTCGTGTACTACGGTAAAGATCTTTCTCTATGAATTTCCGGATTTCATAAATAGAAGCTCGCCGATCGTCGACTTTTTGGTCAATGAGCTTGAGAACGGGCTCTCCAAGACTAAGAAAATAGTAATTGGGGCTCAATTGCGTCCAATTCGCGGTCCATCCTGCCTCTGTCTTGATAACCCCGTTAGCGTTGTACAGGGTACCAGGCATCGGGATCTGCTTTTTCAAGAGGTCCATATTGTCGAAGTGAAACTTGTACATGGATAACATGTTATGAGTGATATTCTGTGGACAGTCTGGACACCGTCTAATGAATGCCCGATCGGCGTATCCCTTAGCTCTTTGGAAGCCCTTCCAAGGTTCATAGTGCGTAGAAAACATTGTAATCTTCGCTGTGGTCCAGGGGGCTTTTAACAACTTCCGGCAACGTGGGCATCGAAACGTATAGTCGAGTGGATCGTTTAGGTTGTCCCAACTTCGTTTTGTCATTGCTTCCCAGTTTGACGTGTTTCGTCCCGGACGATATACATATTTTTTGCCATCCTCTTCTTCCTCAATACACTCTGCAATCAGGTCTAGCGGGAAGGGGGTTGCCCATAAGTTCATTCTAGCCTGTCGAAAACAATCTTCCAGATAGATCCGCGGATTGAGCATGAACGAATGCCACACCATTAGGACGTCTAAGTACACTCATGAGCATCTAACCAGGAGGAACAAAGTATTGGATTGAGGGTCCAGTGCTTACATACCCAAGGGCGGCAGGTTATCCCGGGTCAGGGGAATACCCATAGTCGTTTCGAGCTTCAAAGGGTCCAATTTAAAGCGTTTCAGCGACATGACCGTCGGTTGTTTGCCGTATGTCGGAATACTTTTCCACCATTGCGTGAAACGTTCTACTGCGCGTGAAACGTAGACTTGCCATTTCTTCTCACGGACCCGGCTCTGAACCTCTTTGTCGGCGAGGAGCTCAGTGTCGATTTCTCCACCGTCAATTCCGAAAAGGCCTGGCTTTGAGCTAACCGACTCACGAAGTTCGGCGAGGGCCGCCAGAAACTTAAGATGAGCGGCACACTGCGTGTCTGAAACAGGTGTACCTTTGAGTTTGTCTGTCGGATATGTATCTCCACCGGCTGCGCTTGGAGGATCGGGCGCACCTTCGGGGGCTTTATTTTCGGGTAATGATGAAGGCAAAGCATTTTCGCTAGACAGATGCTCGGTCTTCTGCTCCGTTTCCAGAGAAGGTCCGATCTTCATTGTTACATGAAGGGATATTTAATCAACCAGCCGAGTTGTATGTTTGAAAAGTAACTGGTATCTGAAGCCAAGGACTTGCAACCCTTTATAAAAGTAATTCCCACTATTGTGATGGTGGCGCCGGGCGTCAGCATATCCCGGGCCTGTGCTTCGCCTAGATTTTCCGAGTTTGGAGAGCCGGCATCGGAGAATAAGCCTTTGGCTAAGCCTCGCATTGAATCTGAGCTGCAGCCTCACAATTGGGTGGGAATTAACTCCATATTGTTTGGTTGCCAACTAGAGTTCGTGTTCGGGCGTCTTCCCTATCCTCTCTGGTTGCGCCCCGTAAGCTTGCAGCGCAGTCAATTATTCGACTGACTCAAAGTGGTGTGCGGAGGATTTCTAAGACCCACCATTTGGTGAGGTCTCATGACTGTTTCGAACAGCCAACGCACGATGTTATTTGTTGATCTGACTCGTCCTGCCGGAATAGAGCCCTTGCCGGAGGATTAGAAGGCAAGATTCGTATTCGGAATGCGCGGAAACTACGCAGAGCCAAGGAGGAAACGAGGCGGTCATGAATAAATATCCATACAATTGGTGTGCATGATTGAGTCGCATCAGTGTGTTGCGAGAAGGTAGTCCTGGGTGCTGTGAAGAGCCATTCGTGGGAGGATTGTGCAGGATGCGATCTTCTCAACTTCATATGCTTTTTAATTGGTCTCCATTCATTTCAACCACGATAGTCGACCGTTCTTAATATTCCAATCTGATCTATACTTCTATATTTCTATAGTCGTGGCCAAAGCTCAGTGAAATGATCTACCTACCTTCCTGCACCTAATACCCTAATGCTTCCGTCTACGAGAAACTTGACACATCAATTTCTCTGTCGCAACTACCTAGTCTTCCCTCCACTCTCAACCAGTGTCGGCAAGAAATAGCCCTCATCAATGCAGTGCCGTCCAGATAATCCTCCATCATCACATGAGTCGTGCGGCGACCCGGTCAGTCATGTATTTGCTGACATCCCCAATAAACACTGCTAAAATGATGGAACAACCGCCGAATGCAAGGGAAACCAACCATACATGTTGGAGGGCTGACGAATAGCCCCATCTAGATCCGATCGCGGCGGCCTCAATCACCTCAGACGTGACGCCTGCGAGTTGGCCGACACTGGTCGGGTCCGTGAGGTAGGCCGCAACGAACGACTCGACCTTCTCCGGAGATAGTCCCGCCTCAAGAGTGTACTTGGCGACATAATATGGCAATTTCTCCTGGAGTCGGCTACTGAAGACATTATAATATATTGCTGATCCGATAGCACCGCCTAGAGAGCGGACAGCGATGGAAAGCGCAACGCAAGTGGCGATAACTGTGTCTGGGACCACAGTCAGGGCGATGGTGATAGAGGGGACAAGAACAAGGCCAATGCCAATGCCGGATAAACATCCTATGGCAATTGCGACATCCTCTCGGTCGGGGGTGACCGCACCAAGGGCGCCTGTGAATCCGGCTTCGGGGGATGTTAGTTGTGGTTACACTGATGATTGCTTGAGAAGCTTTGAACATGAATGAAAGGAGACGAAAACAGGATGCGGTATGTGTACGTACCCATCATAACACAGGCAACAATAATCAACTCTCGATTACGACCTTTGAACCAGGTCAATGCCGCGTTGCCAATGACAGCACCCATGGCGGTACCAATGCCAGCTGGAAAGGCCCTCAACCCTACGCGAACGGGATCGGGGCTAAAAATCATTCGAAATTCGACTGGGATAAAGTTGAGGGCAGCGTAGAAGTTCATGCCTAATATCACTTGTCAGTACTAAGGGATCGGACAGGAAACTTCTAGACGAAGGAATTTTGGCAGAAAACGATTACATACCAGCAATAAACGCCACGGCGAACATCATACCAGCGATCCTCTGTCCGGCAAACATCTCATGGGGGATAATAGGCTCAATGGCATATTTCCATTCCCAGACGACGAAGGCAATAACAAGGGCGATCCCAATGAATAGCTGGGCCAGGACGTAAGCGCTTTCCCAGGGGTGGTCATATCCGCCCGCTTGTAGGGCAACCAGTCTGTCGTTAAAGAACCATCAGCTGATATATACATGAGGCATACCATATCGCGTCCTGGCTGCATCGGCTTTTTGCCATATTGATTTTTCATAACAAGCGCAAATTACTCACATGAAGGTAATTCCTGAGATTGAAAGAGCTCCGCCGAGGTAATCTATTCTCTTTATAGTGTCCTTTACGGATGCATCCCCTACGCGGGATTGGGACTTGGGGAAATAGAAGAAAAGAATGATTAACCAAGAGAGACCGACCCATATTCTGCACTTCATCAGCGTTCATACTCCTCGAATAAAATTGCTTGGCGTAAAAGAATAAAAATATGAAACGGGAAGCCGAGTCAAGCCAAAGAGAGCAACTCACACGCAAATCCACAGTCCCCAGCGCCACGTGGAATGTGCAGCGAACAGCTCACAGTATAAAACGTATGGGGTAAACGGTATGACAACGGCAGTCACGAAGGAAAGGTAGAGTCCTCGACTCTTCACGGGTACGAGTTCCGCCGTTCTAAACTTTACTGTGAGCAGCAAATCACAACGCGCATCGATATAGCAGAAGAATAAACTGACCCAGCAAGCGCCGTAAGCTCACCCATAGCCGCCCCCGCCCCGGAGAAGCACATACCAACAATGGCCTGTCGAAATGTGTGGGTGGTCCCCATGAGAATAGTCCCCAACAGGAGAGATATCCCCCCACCAAGGGTCACATAACGTCGTCCGAAGAGATCCTGAAGGTAGCCACAGAACGGTGCCACAGCGGTCATGGGAAGTGCATAGGCCACGGTGATCCACGATGCTGCTTCACTGCCTCCTATGTCCGCCACAATATCTGTGAGAGATCCGCCCACAAAGTACAGTGGGATCTGGGAGCCCACATAGAGCCCTGATAGCCCCACGGTCGCGATGATAGCCTTCACGGTCCATACCGTTCCTTCCGATTCATGTTCATCGAGATGAGGCGTGTCTTTCTCCCTGACATCGGTGATACGATCTAGGCTGTCGGACGTCTGTTCTTGATGTTGGAACTTCGGCTCGCTATCTTTTTCGGAAGTAGTTGAGTTGGTGCTTTCGGGGGGAACCGCGCTCATGGTGCGAGGTAGTTGGGGCTGCGGCGATAGAGAAGATTTGTTGCTAGCGACCGCAGAGATGCTTGGATTCCAAGTGGTTATCCTGTATCGATGGCACGAACCAAAGCCCAGGTGGTCAATTGTGGATGCCAGCGCCCTAGAGCAAGATTAGACCCGCCCATCCAAAACAGACCCATCGATACTTCTTTATACATTGACATTCTAGCTCCATCAGTGGATCTTTTCTGGAGGGGACGTTTAGATGGGTCCCGATGATACAACAAGATGGGTCCAAAGAAGTTGACTGTGATGATGTGAGGAGCCCATCACAGTAGATCGTTCCGTCTAATTTCTCACCGGTTGTAGCATAGTAAACTTGGCGTGCCTCTTGATGGCGGGGAACTGCGGGGTTGAACTGTCCGGGGTAATATAAAATGAGGAGTTAAGGAGCCATTGGCCGAGGGCTGGCATCAACCAGTCAGATTAGCTGCCTGGTGACGTCCTCGGCTAACGAAAATGGGCGAGACATGTATGTGCAACCTATTGTCTTGCACAATGAATGCTCGTCTTTGCCTTCATCCATGATGAACACTCAGAGAGAGGAAAGAAGTCTCGTTATTCAGAACCACCTATTACACACCTTTGGTACTTGGTTTCAATCTTCGAGTCAGCGCATTTAGAGTGAGCTCAGCTCAAAATAGCCTTAATTATTAGGTCTTTAGGGTAGTGTTTATTGCAGCCATAGTTTCCTCCAGGACCCAAGAGAGTCTCGTCTCGGTTAGATAGTGAGGGGTAGGTCACGGAACTTCCTTATAAGGATTTGATGTTTCTGTATGCCTCTTAATCTTCTGCCTTGGCGTGTGTATGTTGGCTTGAGTCGGATCTAAACTTGTACATGCCTTTATTATCTCTGTGATAAGGGTCTCGAACACTGAAGCTCCTCACACGTAACTTGCCAAATCATGGAATTCCCAATTCTGTCCATTGAGTTTCAATTCCTATTTTGTTCCCTGCGGAGTAGCAATGAGTATTTGGCCGAGCCTCGTCATCCGGCGATTACCCGGCTATGAGAATATTAATCATCGAGAGAAATCACTCGACTAGTGCGAGTAGGGCACGGCTGCCTAACTCCGATCCTCCTCTAAACTGTTTCTATCCTCTTGCATGAGGTGGAGAATATTTACCGGCTCTTGTTAGCTTATTAACTTCCAGGTTCGCTAATGCCAGACTTTCTTCCGGATAAAGGAAGCAGACGCCTACTATACAGCGACTTAAGGCCAACACCTTTCTAGCTTACCACGCTACATCCTACAAGGTTTAGTGTATAGTGAACAAGGTTTCCACGTTCCAATTCTGTTTCGGTTTTCTCTTGTTGGCAAGGATTTTGCCTATATCGAATAATGCTCTCGAATTGCGATCCAATAACTTGTTTGTAGTGGATAGCAAGGATGAGGTTTTATACAATGCAGAAAACTACTAACACTTAGCTTTGGGATAGAGTGTATTAAATGGCTTTTCGGTTCTATATCTTTATTGATTTTTACAGTACAAAAATATATACCCTACATAGAACGCACCATCTTACTACTTCACTGGCGATATACCGACCCCAATCTAGATCCAAAAATGGAAGGGAGGACGGTGACCGTGGCGCCCATGAGAGTGGTGGTGAAAATGTGGGTGATGGGTAACGAAAGTCTCTTCTGGTTCAGTAGCAACCGAAGTCTCAGACTCCGTAGCGATATTAGACGAAGCAGTAACCGCGGGATCGACACTTATGGCGGACGAAATGGTGACGGCAGAAGAAGAGACGACAGAAGATTCGCTATTGATAGCACTGGAGACTCCCACGCTAGAGCTTGCACTAGGGCTGGGACTGGGACTGGGACTGGGACTAATAGCACTGCTAGATGAAGCCACAACTTTGTCGGAGAAGCTAGAAGATGTCGCCGCAGGAGTTGTGACTTGGGTCGCCGGAAGAGTAGTAGCTGGCACAACCAGGTTTACTGGAGATGACGAGATGGACACCGCACGAGGAGATTCAGATTCAGAAGGCGTGGGAGTAGCCGCGGCGGAGCTGGTCGTAATAGCGGTAACTGATCCACCAGCAACTGGGCTATACGGAGCAACTCCGGGAAAGAAGGATGCAGGAATGGTTGGAATGGGAATTGATGAAGACAACCCAAATGCCGTCGAAAGGTCTTCCTTCATGGTGGTCGCCGAATAGCCACTCGGGGGAGCGGTAGCCGTGAGAGTAGTCGTGTAGGAGACAAGGTCATCGCCATCCTGCAAGCAGAAACCCTCTCCGTAGGCGCTCTGGCAAAAATAGGTCTGCAGGTCTCCAGTCTCTGTCCACATCGCAAAGTCTTCGATTGTGATGTCGTGGCAAGGGTTTGCATCGGGACAGAGAACTTTGATCGGCCCGCGCTGCTGCCCATCTGCTTCGGTCCCCTTCCAGTTCGAGATAGTAATATTGGAAAACTCAATTCCGTCACCATCAATTGTATCCATACTACTCCAAGCACTATCGATATCCAATGAGTACGCATTTCCATGACCTATAGCACTGGTTAGGCACCGTCGTTGTGAAATGCTAGCAAAGGGCTAAATTATACCAATGAAGTTCTCTAAGAGCAGGTTCTCAAGGATGCCACTACCTCCGTTGCTCTTGATCATGAACATCTGATTGGAGCTCCAAGTATAGACATTGCGATATATCACATCCGTGATGTTGGTGTCAGTCCCGAGTGACCCAATGGCGCAACCACCACTCCAGTTGCAATAGATATTCTCAATCAGTAGGTTGTGTGATGGGTTCTAAAATGATTAAAATTAGCAAAAATCATTAATACTTCTTATTACTAATAGTCATCTTCATACCTTGACCGTAACGCACTCGTCCTTATTTGTGACGGCAACCTGGGAGATATGGTGTTAGAATAAACTCCAGGTATAGCGGTTCCAGTACAATCATAGCTCACATCATGGACCCAAATATTCTCACCCCACACGTCAATACCATCGAGTCCACCAGAGTCACCACCTCGAATGATCACATTGTAAACCTCACCATCGGTCACGGTATCAAATGAGACATGGAACGATGGCGAATCCACGAGGATGAGATCATGCAGCGAAAAGGAGGAAACCTTCTGCAATCTTAACAAACGAGTGTTGGTTGACGTGCCAGTGGCATGGAACTCATATCCAAGTCCTTGGATTGCACCTTTTCCATTACTACTAAACATTTCAAAGTCGGAGGCATGCTCAATCACAATCATATTCCCGCCATCTGTCGCATTGCGGTAGATCACACCATCAAGTTGCAAGGCCCAGGCTGAACCCTTGTCCAGGAGTGCCCACGTCGACAGGGCGTATTCCCCTTCTGGGATATATACCAGGCCTCCTGACTTACAGTCGGTGAATGCATCGACCAGCGGTACACCCAGATCGGTTGTCAGATCAGCTACCGCTCCATAATCCAGGACGTTACAAGTCTTTATGGCCGCTTTCTCTGCTGCGGATGTAAGTGGTCCAACTGTGCCTGTCAGTTGAGCTGAAGTGATGAAAGGGGCCAGCCCTGTCATGAGAAACAACAAAGAATGCATAATATGAAACCTAGAGCATGTAAAGCTCTGATGAAACTGGAACAGAAAAAGGAGCGTATGAACAGAAGAGCAAAAGAATGAACATAGAGAAGTGAAGGTAGGAACGACAATGTGGTGAATCAGGACCAGGGATGTAGCCTTAATTATGGGTTCTGACTTGCTCCATTGACCCGCAGGAGCCCTTCAAAGTCCTTCATTTCGAGGAATTGTTTGAAAAGGAGCTTCTGTTGCTTAGCTTGCTTGTTTGAAACTCTCTTGGTTCCACTTAGACTAGGCCCACCGACCCAGAGTTTCAGCTTGGCGGCCGAGCCGGATTCACGACTCAGGATTGAAGCCAATAATAGGCCCAACTGGCACTAGTGGGAGAGTGGGTTTCTGTCAGGTAGGAGGACGGTTACTGTTTCTCAGTCAATGTAGAGTACAGTCTTGAGAAGTAACTAGCAACAGAGTCCATAGAATATGTAGTTGACACGCTCCCACTGCGAGGAGCACCCGAGCGACTTCAGAAAGATGGGCGACAACAATCAATTATAATGTGATTACACATATCGGCTTTCGCTTGCACTTCCCAAGGCCGATCGGCAGAACGCTGAGGATCGGGAAAAGGAGACCTGGACATACGACTCCTTTAAATGCCAGAGTGCGTAGCACCCAGCTATCTTCAATAATTAAATATTCCGGAGAGCCAATCCACTGAAAACATTTCATAGCTCGAGAATGCCGTCGCTTTCTGTCGGGCAAGCCGGGGTCAGTCCGTCTGTTCAATGAGTTGATTTTAGCAGGGGATTATGTCGCCTAGCTGCCCAAGACTGATCCAAAATACCCCAACTGGATTGCGGGCAGGATTTTCTGGCAGTGTCGCAATCGGAACAGAAATGTGACAGCAATGAGTACTCTAGCAAGCAACCTGTCCCAAAACGTTGTCAAAGACGATGTTACCGTGGGAAGTATAGAGCTTAATCGTGATGGTATTCCCCCAGTTCACTTGCTATTGCAAGGCCCGCAGATGCACATATAGGGTATTCGCCTCTGGTGATTTAACACTCCCTGTGGCCACTCTATTTGATGGTTAGAGACGTTCTTTACTCGCCTATCCACGGCAAAACCATATGGTACTACAACCATTCAAACACGAGGCAAGGTATCCCAACCGGTGGCCAATGTCGCTCACGATTGGGGGAGAGAGGGAGGGTTTACTGCGCAATCCGTAGTAGCACTAGGGGGGCATTCAGGCTAGGGGCCTACAACTTCAGGACTGGTAATGAATTCTACTTCTCCTCCACCATAACTATTAGCTGCCAGAAAAGGCCACATCTCTATGATTCCAGCAGATTCTCGTCATTCAGGAGTATGAATCTTCATCTGGCGCATTGGCCGGGTGGCCACGAGATGCTGTGTTATCCTTATCACCACCGTCCAATTGCAGCCAGGCATCCTGAAGCGTCCCCTAGGTGTTGCTGTTGTCAACGGAGCAGAAGGCCGTTTTTTCTCCACGCAAATTCTCACATCGAGCGTCTCGGGCGCATACAGTGATCTTAAAAAATTGGTAAACAAAGCTTCTCATATGTGAGTCGAGCCCACCCCTCTTCAGATAGTCCACGACTGAGCAGGCACCGACCAGGATGGAACTAAGTCTAATGAGGAATTTTCTTTGCAGAAAACCTTTTTTGCTTTTTTTTCTCCTCCCCCTCCCTCGGAGTGTCCATAATAATCTTTCAACCTATCATTCTATCAGTTCTTGTCTCGTGCTGCTTTGCATAGTACTGTATCTTGGATGATCTGTAAAGGGTATCAAGATAGGCTCAAAAAAGTTAATTCGCCGCTTCTGGGAAAAGGGCCTACTTAGGCTGTAGTGTTTTTTTAGTGGTAAAACTACTTTTGCTCACGACCTGTGGGTGCTGCATGCTCCTCTCTATCTAGCCTTCTCTCCCTTCGAGCTCAGCAAGAGGGTGCACAGCTTTTTGCATTCTTCACAGCAAGTTGATTGGGTCTTGACCCTGTTGAACTCGAAAATGAACTCCCTCATTTGTCCAACATGCGGCATGTTGTAAAGATCCCTAGTGGAATCTCGATCAGATTATGGAGTAATGAATGATATTATGCTATCTGAGATCTGTCTTGGCGCGCCTAGCTTAGGTCATAACCGGCTGAGGCAATGAATGGCACGTCTTCCACCTGTGCCTTTCCCCTAACGTCTGCCAGCCAGCCACTCCAGAAAAATACACCCTGGCACCATGACCTCTGCTTATGATTACATCCCAGACTGGGGACAGCTGCCCGCTGAGCAATATTTGATCGTAAGATATTTACGGTTGTAACCAGGCTGGCCATAAACGCTAACCCTCCAAATTAGAGATTCTGGGACCCCTCATTGTCTGAATCCACCGACGAACAGCGAGTCCGCCTGATCCACCAGTTCCTACAACTCGATGAGATTCCTCAAGAACTAGATCCAACACTCTTTACATCACAGCCATGGAACAAGCCTTCGCGCATCCCAACCCCGGAAGAGGTAGCCACTATCTTACGACCCTGGCGGTCAGATCAGATGCGGTGGAGGGCATGGAGGCTCTGGCAGGAGGGGATTGAACAGCCTGTTCTGCTTCGCACTTACTATAATTCCGATGACGATGAACGTGTAAAGGGCTGGGCGACTATTTCAGAGGAATACGCTGACGTCTCTGATTGGTCCGTGTTGGATGATCCGCAGCTGTTTAATAGTGCTGGAAGTTCAAGTTCAGCCTGGCTGCAAGTATTCTATATCCTACCAGAAATCTCGCGCCCGGTTGAAGGGTATTCCCGACTTATCGACTGGGAACGGTTTGGCTCCTTTCGCGACGACTTCAAAGATGGGCTGGAAGAGGTCAAACGAAATCATCCAGCTACATGGAGGAATAATCTTAACCTCTTGCTTACTGAAAACAGCGGTGCCACTACCTTGCTACACTTCATCTCAACCACGCAAATGTTAATTGCTGACAAGGAAACTTTTGAAACTAACCGTCTTTTACTAGTTTACCTGGATGCGAAGCAAAATATTACCATGCAGGGCCGCATTGATATCAGTAAGGAGAGGCTGAGCCAGCTTGGCGTAGACTGGCATATGAGTGAGATGCCGGGCGAAGTGTGGGAGCAAGGAAGCCTTGGGGAGAAGTATATGGTGGATGGTGAAATGGGCCGGGAGTTGTATCAATGGACCAAGGAAGATCTAGAGAGTGATCCACTGTTATCTGATATCTAAGAGGTTGCAACCTCTATCTCGCATCTTAATATCTAATATAAATTCAATATATAAAGTCATTCAAGACATCCTGTTAATCTATATCATGTCTTTAAATGTTATTGATACAGAATTTTATGATAGATAAGACTTCATCTTCTGTAAGAAAAAAAAAATAGCTGATTAAGTTGAGATACTTTAAATATTTAGTCATATTATTTAGCCCAAGAAGGAACTAATATTGATTTTAAGACTTGCAAACAAAAATTATACATATATTATACTTTGATACTTTCCGGAGGAATTAGTTGTGTATTTAAAATGTTGGGGCCGGAGTGTTTTGGGGCTGCATAAGAACGTAAAATAGACCACATATAGTAGTACCAGATTTAGCCCTTACACCCCATATACTATCAAACTGGTTTATCTATAAAGTTATAAGTTTATCTTTAGATTATCAGATCCCAGGCCGTTATCCAATCCCTGCTTGAATTCTGGTTTCTTAATCTTTAACACTCAACCGAGCATCCGAACTATTTAATAAAGTTTCTTGCATAAGGGGGCAATATAATCAAATTCAGCTGGGCGTTCCTGATTTAAATCACCGCATAGACAACTAACATGTTTGATCGCTAATAATAATCAAAGATATCTTCTAGACTTTTTATCGAGCTAGAATGTTTCAGCAAGCTTCACTACTCTAGTTATTACTTGCACTGTTAACAAAACATACCGAGGCTATATAGGTGGTTAAATGAGCCTTGAAGGCAGGTCAAAGGATGAGTCAATCCTCCCAGCCCGGGAAAAAGTAATGATGAGTGAAGAAAGGAACAATAGGCTTGATTCTCCACGGTTAGTAGAAAAAGAAAAAGAAAAAGAAAAGGGAAAAGGACAGGGAGAGAAAGTCTAGTACTTATTTAGATATAATAGGGTAATAAGTTGACTATGAGAGATTTTAATTAGTTGGACCCGGTGGTTCTCACCTCATTCTGTGGTTCTTGGTGTGCTTATAACGGATCTGACATTTTGATTTTATGTAAAGAACTCCAATAGAAACAAGGGAAAGCCTAAGGTCATGTTTGTGGAAATCGCTTCAGAGCGAGCCAGACCTCCCAAAGGCCCAATGAATGTGAGCCTTATGTCTCCACCTGACGTGGACCAGCCCCACTCCATATCCACCTCTTGTTTTAGAGATTCTTGAAAATGTTATATTAACCATCATCTCCTTAACCTGACGTTTATCCACCAAGCTAGGGTTCCCACTACTATCCCAAGCAGACGAAGGCATTCAGTCATTCAGTTATAGGCAGGGCGGGTAACCACGTGCCCCAATCCCCGTCCTACATGGACGTTAGAATTCAAGTCGTGGACCGACCGTGGTCTCACCCGGATGGAGAATATCTCCGACAACTCCAACGCGAGGAGATCGCAGCAACGTACGGCCGACCAGACAGTGAACCGGGCACCCCACCATCAGCAGACGACATCGTGGTGTTCGTCGTGGCGTATGTTCAACCCCCACAAGAGGCAAATGGCGACAAAACTGAACGATTGGACGCCATTCCGATTGCCTGCGGGGCTCTTCGGCTCATCGCGAACGACAGTGAAGAGGAAAGGGTCGGAGACGTCGAAATCAAGCGCATGTTTGTCCATCCTGATTATCGGGGAAAGCCATGGGGTGCGGCCCGAGCGGTTCTCGCTACACTCGAGGGAAAGGCTCGGGAGAATGGCTGGATGAGGATGGTGCTCGAGACAGGCCCCTTGCAAGCAGCCGCAATCAAGTTTTATCAACGGGAGGGTTATGTCGCGATCCCCAAATTTGGAGCTTATCTTGCTGCCGATTTGTCGCTGTGTTTTGGCAAAACTTTGGAGGTGGATTTGGTAGTGTAGAGAGGGAGAAAGAGTAATCCTGTCTATTATGAAAAGGGGGTCGGAGCTCTTAATCGTCGTCCTATCATGGACTGCGAATATATATAGACTATATAGACTTCAACGACAATTTCAAATGTAATACTTTCAATAACGCGCAATGAGAGCAATTCGGTATGTTTTGGGAACGGCAAAGAGAGTGTTAGGTAAGGCCGCAACCAGAAATATTTACATTCCCCTTGAAAAGGACAGAAAGAAAAAGCACAAAAAAAAAAGACTGATTGATATTGAAAAGACATCGCTACTTAGTGGTAGCCCCGAGAGAGCCACACGGAACAGAAACATAAATGATCTAATTTGGTTACATATGTACAGTCACGGTGCATGACGGTTCCCGAGCCCATCACTTAGGCACCAGAGGGCCTAGAAAGTTCAGACCAAACATCTAATCCATCAAGGAGAGCCAACGACATGCCCCCCTCTTGGTGCGTGGCAATGTGACAATGCAAGACTGATGCGAATGGTCCCTGGACGTGATAACGGATTACCATCCACTGCCCTGAGTCAACCCTAGAGTCGAAGAAATCCAACGTAAACGTGTCGCGTAGCGCTGGTTTGTCGAGGTAGAATAGCTCCGGACGAGCCTCCATAGCCTCCGCGGCTGTCGTCCAGTTGAATTTTCCTATCCCGTGTCCAATTATATATGCACGATTGCCGTGTTTATGAATAGGATGTGGGGGGTGGATTGGGTCGTTTGTATCGGCATGGATCTCTAATATGATGTCAACCCATGTATCGTTGAGTGTATATAGGGTGTAGTTGGCTCCGAGGGCGGAGAGTGGATTGCTTTGATATAAGAGAGGAGTGTTTTTAGTCATCTCCGTCTGGTAGAGGATATCATTTCCCAACGACCAGGTGTATGAATGATTAATCCGTTTCATCTTGGTCCTGAGCGTCTTGTTCACCGAGTGTGGGGGTAATGGAACCGAAAATGCAGGAAGATTCTCCGTGAAGAGTAATTGCCTCACACTTGCTGAAGTGTTCTGCCCTCCGTAGTCCATGTATCCCTTCGACCTCGGACCTAGTGAGGCCTGTGGGATAGATGTAGCGTTGTCGGCGTGGGCTCCCTTATACGAAAGAATGGCATAGGCACTCATCACCTGGTCGCCCCCATTATCTGCCACTCGAATAGTATAATTGCCAGGCGTTTGGTCAAGCTTAATCATCACGGCGTACCGAGCCCCATTGAACATGCCGACCATCTCCACCTGACGAGGCTCAACAAACTGTCCATCCACCTCATAAACCCACATCGGATGATCATCAATTGAAAAGGTGAGGCCTTTTTCAGCCTGAGCTGCAATAAAATTTAGACTTGCCCAGCCTCTCTGCGGGTCTACATGAATGACAGTCGTGTTACCCTTCGAGGGGGTGCAGTCAAACTCGATTTGTCGGGGCACGGCGCTCTCATTCTTTCCTCCAAAGGTTCCCTGCACGTTGAAAAGGTTGGGTACCAAGCAGCTATGAGTATATTAGGCCAAAATATGACGGCTTTTCGATTAATCCTTTACTCACCCTTTCTCAGTTAGGTTGGTTCCCTCGAGCACCAACTCAATTGCAGGTGGTGCTACTTCATGGAGAAATTTTGCCCCCGGACAATATGTTGAGCCCCGGCCATTTACTAATAGACTATCCACGCAGCTATCAACTTTACATTAGCTTGGCAGTTTACACGGGATGTATCAGGCAGGTAGTTATACAAGAGGTTAAAACCTGATTTGGCCTCAGCTTGGTAGTAATCGCATGACGGCAAAGACGTCCAATCTGTGATGACCAAGAGATCGGGATGTGCTTCAGCATGGCGCATCTTAGCTATTTCTGTATGATTCTTTGTAATAAGTGAGTATGGTCGAGTCGCATCTGGCTTACGCCTGAAATCTTTGGTTAATTGGGCTAGGTTGCTGGAGATAGGGCAACTGCAGTCCTCACCGGATGTAGAGTCCTCCAACTTGCCCGTCTTGCATCAAGCCTTTGAAATGAGAATGATACCTATCAGTTTGATGTTAGACATAAATAGGTTGATGAAGTAAGAAGCGGGGCAGGACGTACCAGAATGTACCCGCAGGCGACGCTTTGAATTTGTAGGTCTGAGATGAATTTGGTGAAATCGGCGTCTGCGATAAGCCAGGCACACCATCTGCCCACGGTGTTTCCCTCATCCTGTACACAATTATCATAAGTAACAAGCCAGTGAACGCGACCGTCGCCTACAAGATACGGTCTTACTCAAGGCCATGCCAATGCACGGTTGTATTGAATGGGAGGTAGTTGATAACGTGCACCTGATCGTGTCAACAACAAGTAGAAGATTATTCACAAGGAGAGGCGCACCTCGACATCATCCCCTTCATCGAATATTAAATCGGGGCCAGGGTATTGATTGTTGGTATATACCATTGGGCGTGGTGAGGCACCATTAGGTGATCCAGAGCCCCATGTGAACTCGAGAGTCTCACGAACGAGCTTGGCGCGTGCATGTCCAAGCAATAATGACACTAATCCGAGGGTATGAAGATACATTTCTCAGAAGGATTGAAGCGGCGGGATAGTCTCAACATGAGGTAGTTTCAATTAATGGAACTTCTACGATACGTACCTTAACACACCCGAGTATCGAAAATTCTAGGAGCACAATGTGATAAGTACTCTGAAAGATTTATCGTTGCACCCCTTGCCACGATCCTGCGGAATGAAGATTAGGAAACGTTTACCTGATGCATGCGGGCTATGATAGGCGCCTTGGAAGGAATGAAAAGGGCAGCCCCTCGGTCTCATTGTCAATCAACATTCTTTCAAGTGTCAGGAACGGACTAAACTCTACATTTCTCCTCTAGGCTTCTTCCCAGCGCAAACGAAGCTCATTCCCACCAACAATAGTCGATCGACTGTTTTAAGAGAGATTCATTACTTAAATGGTATCACGTCACTCCGGTCTAGATCCCTGGCAATCCCTGCAGATGACCAGCACTGTCAATTCGTTGTAAGAATTTCCTATCGTAATACCACCATTGTCCACCCCAGACTTAAACTCAATGAAGGATAAAGCTTAACTGCTAGGTATCTTGCAACGAGCATCATGTTGTTTCATTGTAAGATTCTTCTCAGGCAGGGAGTTAGGAGCTCATTTATCGAGCCTTCATGTGCTCCAAAGGTGCTATTATAGTTTGTCTTTAGATGGTTGATTGCCTGAAAATTATTGCAAATAGCAATAATAATTAACCCTGCTTTGATTTGATTATGCAGTGGGTTGACTCCGAGCTAGAGCTGGTTCAAGACCCGATGACAACCTCATTACCCAGTTTCTGAAGCTAATTTAATAAAAGTCCAAGTTGCTCCTGCGGGGGTCCTTTTGCCCAAGGGGCTGGTCCTTATTTATTTTATTTTTTTTTTTACCAAGGAGGGCTGAGGATTGGAATGTGACCCTGCCCGAAATTTTTACTTGAATGACTCTCCTGGGTGGAATCAACAAATAAGAGATGGATCTGCTTCATACTGATGCACTAATCGCCAAAAATTTATTTACTCATATCCCACTGCCGAACAGAACACCCTAACGATGAGGTGACTGGGATTCATAAAATCCCACCCCTTGCTGGCTGCATGATTCGTGGAGGCTATTTCGAAAACTCCCGAATCCAAAACATACAAGGAATCTCAGCTTCAGAAACACAAACTAAATTTAACCTTCCCCACCTAATGATGCAAGTTTTCTTACATTAACATGCCTCGCGGCTTTTGTACCTGCTTGGTGCTTCCCACCTTTTGAATAGGCAGTAGATCAATACCCATGGTTACACACTCATCTATGACACTTGTGGCTTGCCTCTAATCGAGCACACTGATATTATTGCTGTAGTTAACTAATTTCTTGTAGTTACTATTTCATAAGACACTACGTTGAATTTTACTTAGATCGATATGGAAAGACTCGATGATAAACTAACAGCCGTGATCATGATTCAAGGTCCAGAATGAAATTGTCAATTCCGGGATGAGTATCTAATACCATGCCATAGTGAGGTTTCCAGCCAGGAAAACCTTGAAATTCGTCATACGCGACCGAGACACAGCTCTTCGTCGCCTTTCTCCTTGAAATGGCGCCCCGCGCCACGCCAACGCGCCGGGTATCGTATCCACGCAAACGAAGATGGAGAGGCAGGCGGAGTGGCATATCCGTAGTACGCATAATAATATCGACTCCCTACGAAGAAAAGCCGACAATAGAGAATCCACAAGCAAAATCCTGCGATGCCGATCACAGCGAAGCCGCTCAATGTCACAAACTGCCAGTGAGCCCACATCTATGAATGGGAAAATTAGCTAGCGTACTTGAGATTCGATTGGAAAAATAAAGAAGTGAGGAAAGGTTAAATCAGACATACCCAGAACATAATCTTTGCGTCATCCTGGTGCCAGCTATTTCCGAGATTGTGGTAGAAGAAACTCCATGGGTTGTGCTTGTACTCGGTCAACATGAGGACGCGCACCCGGTCGGCCTCGTTGGGCCTAGTATTCATGTACTCCTTCCAGATAATGGATAGAAAAGAGGGTCCAGTCGAGAACAAGACGGTGAGATACGGGAGCAGGAAACTGTGGTTACACGACTCCAGTGTGTGGATCACTCGGTGGAAGAAGGCATGTCCTGGCACGGAACCCATCACATCATTAGAGATGCCAATGGGAAGAGTTCGTCGCAAGAAAGCGGGGTATACTAGCAATGGATCGAGCCGGCGATTGCAACCCTAGATTGCCATTAATTCTTCTGTTCGGTTGTATTTCTGCGAGGCTTAATCGGTGACTGATGACTCACATCGTCTAGGTCTATATATATTCCTCCATAATGATATAGGACAAAGTATCGAATACTGTCCGCTCGCTGGATTGGATATTTATAGCCATCGAAAGTTTTCAGAAACCAAGGGAACTGAGTCGCGATGAAACTGCGAGCCATATCATCGGTCCATAGCTGTATAAGTCAGAAGATGTCCATGAGAAAGACAGTTACTTTTGGAGGGGAGGGACGCCTGATGTACGTACAATATACTCATAATCCGGGTGCAAATCAATACAGCTTTGCTGAGCCTCTCTCCATACCTCTGGGATATCTTTATGCTTGTAGGTTTGATGGATAATTTTGGGAATTAATTGTGGTCCGGTAGTGACATGGGTAGAGTTGAAGTTGCGTAGACCCCCACCAGGGATGGCGTCGGCCGATGCATCTTCAAAAAGAAGTGTTAAGATCGTGAAAACAGACCGGAGTACAAAAGTAAGTATCACCAGGATGATGAGAACGAAAGTTACTCCTCTGCATCTCATCGTCGTCGCTCGTGAACCTGAAGAGGGAGTAAGATTCCAACGAGGCTCTCGCAACAGTTGAATAAGGGCGTGGGGGACTTTCAGCGACTCTTAAGACAGTCGCTGCCCCGGATCGGCGCTACGACATCGATATTCACGATAATGGTACATGATCATAAGCCCTTTCTCAGACCGTCGTTCTTGTCTTCCCCTCCAACTCTTAGTGTTAGTAGGATGGCGGGCAGTGTCATACGTCCCTGATTGGACCGTTCTCCTCAAAAACAAGTTAGGGGGATGTAGTTCTTAAGTTCAGGCAATTGATTCCATTACCGCGGGGACGATCTACCATGCTTGCACATGTTAGCCTTCAGACGAGCGTCTGGGGTAGTTGAGGGTTTAACTCTATCGTCTGTTTCCAATCATCATACCCTCGCTCGTCATCGTCTGACCCTACAAATGTGGCTTGAATTTCACAGTAACCAGGGGAGTTTGTAAGACGCAAGTTACTCCTATCTGCTCCTCCCTAACGACAATAATCATCCATCCCTTCCAAGCTGATCATGTTGATTTCCGATATATAACGTCTGATTGTTTGTCAGAGCATCCTTTTGTCTGTGTGGACGCGTGTTCACCTCTAGTCGCTCGCACTAATTCCGGCCCGCGATAAACAGCGCGGGGCTGGAAGTATAGCTGATGTTAAATGGTCTCGCGTGAGTGACGAAATGCTTGAGTCGACCTGAGCCTCGGAGATGAGAGTTACCGCGGACCTACGGTGATCCTATTTGTTGGTGATCCGGCCGATGTGATAGCCACACGTGATGGCACCGCACCCTAGTTGCCTCTACATAGTAGCGAACTCGACCATCGACTGATCACTTTCTCCAGTTTTCACAAGCCTGCTTTCCGAAACGAGTGAAGGATTGGGTGTTTTTGTCTTGGTTTTGTCGAATATTGTCGATCTTAACCCTCCAAGGGCGGGGGGCAGCCACTGGGTCTCAATTCTCTCCGCTGATTAGAGTTGAGTGTTTTGTGGAGTCGAATGCTGCTTGGTTCTAGATGGCAAGGCTTATGAATCAGTTAACTGATAGTTATCCACACTCGACTTGATTCTCACTTCGTTCCTATGCACTACTACCCCGGAAAGAGAAGAAAATACCGTAAACAGCCCGTAGAATTTTGCATAAAAAATGGTCAATAATTGGTCCATGCAGTCTAGGAAGATTGGCAAGACATTTGTGGGCACCCTCCAGGGCTCCACGTCGCGTGATGTGCTTGCAGCTGCAGCGATATAATAAAATTGTCACTATTGAGATATATTGGAACAAAGGCTTTGATATTCTTGGCATAAAAGCACTTACTAGATACCCTATTGGCATCCACCCTGCTAGGTAGCGCAGGGATATATTAACCCTATGATAATATCTGGGCTAATATGCCGAGTAGGTAATCTACCGGCTTTGTGAGATTAATTATTTAAATGTGTGAAATGTTCGTGACCCTTTTTATATTTTCAAGTAATATTGAGTCATTCATTATATCTTTATTGTAGATTAAAGCAATTTTCAGGTTAATTTAAGCGCGATGACCTGCTAAGCGACTATGATTTTACATAGTGCACGTAGTGGCAAAAGACACGGGCAACAGCTCACGCAATTATCGCACTAGGAACTCCCGAAGACTTTGCAGGCCCCCGTCGAATTCCTCCAATGTTCTGAAGGCAAAAAAGCTGAATGTAAGTCAGCAGACCTGAACTGAGACGAGCCGATTAATTAATGTCTGCCACACCCATCCCTATGAATTTTATTGGTATGGAGCACGATAACAATGAAAGCAACCGTTGTCTTAGTGTTACACATAATGTATTTGCGAATTGCCCATAAAATAAAAATGCGAGGACTATTATTTTTTTCTTTGGACACTTGAACTTGAAACCAAAAATATTTCTGTTTTGAAGTCCCACTGTGTACATCCGTCGTGGCTGCAAAACCCGGACGGAAGAATGTTCGTACTTTTTGTGTTGTCCTCCTTGCATGCAGAGAAGAATTACTGATGAATGCCTAGAACAAGTGAAGTTCCTGGGTCTCGGTCTTCATTGTTGCAGCCCAATTGAAGATATGAAAAAGGAGGGATCCAATAGCATACGTATTGGATCATCCCACACTGCATGATGAAGCTTGTAGGCGATAGATTTCGTACATAATGCGTATAAATTTCCATTTCTCAGCTTTCCGACTAAGTTATTTTTGTCGATGAGGCGGGCCAATTCATTCCAGAACTTGCTGAGGACTACTTTGTTTGCACTCTTGCTTGAGGGAAATGCTTTTTGACCCAGCCTAAGCCCCGTGGAGGCCGATGGGTCTTTGCAAATACGTGTTACTGCTCCGAGTGAGAAGGGAGAACTGGATTGAGTTAAGTGCACCCGAAGAGCGGGAGGGGTAAGCTAATTCTACATATCTCTATTTTTTATGCTTATTATATCTCTCTTTACACTATTTCCACCTAAATTATCCTTAACGTTACATCTTTGTAAAGAGCGATCACTAATTTCGGCAATGTGATAATCAACGTGATTTGTCATTAATGTGTCCATCCTTATGTTATATTCGTATGACAAATAATAATAATAAAAATGAAGCCAAAAGCAAAGAGGAAACAAAACCGAGGGGTAGGATGAGATTACGCCCGCAGTCCTAGGAGAAAAGAAATAATGGATACCCTTGTAAAGTTCTAGATATTAGGTGACAAATAGAAAGGTTTTCTCTATTATGCTTGTTTCGTATCACAAACTACCTCTATTGAGGAGTCCCTGATTACTGATTCCTCAGACAGCATTTGCTGTTGCCTTGAAGATGATGTGAGAAAGGGCCAAAAAGATCTCGTCTGACATCCCCATCAAGTGGGGTGTGTGGTGTAAAGCATCGTCGTCTCATTCCTGGAATTGTAGCAGATATGTGATCTGACGTGCATCTTAACCAACCACCGAGAGGAACTCCCAGCTGATGCTATCCTACTGAGAGGTTTTGATGGAGCGTTAGCCCAGATGACCTATCTCACCCTCTATGTATCCATATCACTTATTTGGACCCTTACTTCGTAAAATTGGAGCGCTTTTGCCGTCGAGCCTTGAGCCGATTATATATTTCGAGAATATCTGGTACCATTATGAAGTTTCTCCTATTGGGGAGATAAGATCATTCACTCCGTTGCATTTGCAAAGCTACCACTGCATAATCTAGGGACATCTCGATATTTTACCTTCACTTTTTCTTTCTTATCCCATTTTATCTTCTCGGTGAAAGTGGCAACCATGATTCTTTCCAAAATTGCATTGTTAGCGTCGCTTGCCATTGCCAGGGCGGGAAATGTTCCCCCAAATTTACGTTCCTTCTACAACACTGTCCGTCAAGGCGGAGATTGCATGGGTATCAATCTCCTTCAGGGAGGGTTTTATGACCAAGATGACGGCACGCCGGCAAGTTGGGGTTACTGCCAGAAAAATATGAGTGGCAAGGGATTCTATCTCAAGGGCCCAGGAACTCAGTTAGCCAACATGGATATTGATTGTGACGGCCAAAATGCCGAGGGCGATGGGCGGTGCGCCGGTTCAGATGACACACAATATGAGACCCGTTGGAAGGATCTTGTGCAATCATATGGGATCCCCGATCTGAACACTTACGTTCACCCCTACGTCGTTCTGGGCAATGAGGGCAACTATAGTCCGACTTTTGACCCTCGCGAGATGGGCATTGAGCCCCTCTCTGTAGTAGCTGTTGTATGCGGGGAGAAGCTAGTCTATGGTATCTGGGGAGATACGAATGGGGATGATGGCGAGCCGCTCGTTGGTGAGGCAAGTTTAGCACTGGCAACCGAGTGTTTTGGCAGCAGTATGAATGCAGATTCAGGTCACGACGCAGCTGATGTTTTATACATCGCTTTCTCCGGAGCATCCGTACCCGGCAGCAATGCGAAATGGGATGCCGATACCTTCGCGGAGTTTGAGCAGAGCATCAGTGCTATGGGGGACAAACTAGTGGCCCAGCTGGGCGGTTAAACGACAAATAGTCGCATTTTTGCGGCAGATATAAAAAGCCTTCATCGTGTTCTATTGTGTCGCTCAGTTCTCTTGCCTGTGAGTTGTTGGATAGGAATGGCTGACGTGGAAACTGTTGGCATTTGGTGTTGTCATCTTGCATTGCATCTCCTCTTTAGAGATCCTGCAGAGGATAGTATGATTATTGATTCGAAAATTAAATTTCAGCTTCTCCTTTTCTTCCACTTACATTGGAGTTTTGCTAAAAAAGTAATTGTTCACAATTATTTATTCCTGATGTCATTTTTTTCTGGGCTACGTTATCCTACACGATTAATTAAGACATATGGCTGCGCTGGAGTAGAATTAAAGGTAAAATTGTAATGCCTCTTTCCCTTGCCTTCGAGGAGCGCATTAGAGTATCGATGACGCCTAAAAAGGAAATGATGGAGATATCCATTCTAGTGTTTCAATTATAGTCACAGAACGGTGTTAACGTGGATTCAAGGTGCGGGTTATCGGCTGTTCCTGTCTCTATACTTGATCAAGAGCATCACAGTCGTGAAAAACGTGTCCAAAATTACACTTGGAGGTGAGGAAAATGGTTGTCACTGTTAAGATATTCCGAGCCTCTTACCACACGGATACCATTTTGTTTGTTGCCTCAACCTCCTCCCACCACAAGGGAATGTGTAGATATATTTCCTATCATTTAAGGCGGACGCTCCACTCCGAAACTGCTGATGTGTCAAGAAGTATCTATCTATCGATCTCCCACAATGACAAGGATTTATTTAGCCGAGTGACGGAAACCGACGGCTCGATTTGGGCCAATCATTAGGGCTACGCCGAGTCTGGTGGGCGGGGGCGTCAAGCTGAAACGAAGATCGTTATTTTCTCCCATCTACTCGCTTAAATTTGCCCAGTTGAAGCCAGACACCTCGTTTCCCCAGAGAGATCGGAGGCACTCCTTGGGATCGCTATCCTTCACGGGGCAACGGGCCGCTGTGCCTGACGAATTCCTTCTGCGGGGGAATGATGAGGTAGAAAAGCAAGCTTATCCCCGCATTGGGAGCGTTGTCCAGAACTAAATGAATTTATATTCGGTTCAATTTCAGGAGGCGCCACCCACACCGTTTATACCGTTTTAACCACGGATCATGCGGCTCCGACGATGCTCTGAAGCGCGGAATCGGAGTCTGCAATGGGTCAATTTGGGACATCCCGCCAATAAGTCCACGCCGAACTCGATTCTGCAAGGAGCCCTGTAAATTACCTTGCAGTTATGCCGTAGCCCTCTTTTAAACTCCCATGTTATTATAAACTGAGGAATGTTTCCTGCGACGATTAGAGAGTAGTCAAGTTCGGATTGTTGCTCATCCTCTCGCATTCACCGACCCGACACAACGATGACTCGCAAATTACTCTCTGTCACGGCAGCCTCTCTGACCTTGGGCATGGGAGCCAATGCCCAAGTATCTCTTTATGGCCAGTGCGGAGGTTTGAGCTACACAGGCTCAACCTCCTGTGTCTCTGGGGCCGTTTGCACGTCGTACAACCCTTATTATTGTGAGAACTCCCTGAGAAGAGGAGCAGCAGCTCATGAAATCTATACAAGCTAATTTGAAGCTTCATGAGACAGATCAATGTGTGCCCGGAGCCACCAGTACCTCCGGGGGAGGAAGCTCGACTACAACTACCACCAAGGTGACGACGACGACCACCACGACCACCACTACTACTACTAGGGTGACAACCACCACCACGACTGCTGTACCAAGCTCCACAACAACCTCGGTTCCCCTACCCACTGGCACAAAGTATTTCATAACCTTGTGAGTTCCACCCCTCGTCTACCTAATCCCTACCACAACCCCCTCGCTAACTGTTCCAAGTGGCGACTCGTATTCACAAACCGGGTTCGACATCAATAGCGGCTACCCTTCTGCCGCAAATATCCTTGGTAACCCAACTCTGCCCGGCTGGACTACGTCTGGAGGGCTCAACTGGATCGGTTACCTCATCTCTGAGTACAACTCGTCTTTGACCTTGTCATACAACTTTGCCTACGGCGGCGCTACCACAAACGCCTCCATCGTAGCTCCATATACCTCCACAGTGCTGAGCTTTATCGATCAGGTCGCTCAATTCAGTGGTAGCATTGCCTCCAAGCCATCCTATGCTCCATGGACTGCGCAGAATACTTTGGTCGGCATCTGGATGGGTGTGAATGATGTTGGCAATTCTTACTGGCTCTCTAATAGGGACGCTGTCAATAACCAGATTATGGACAGCTACTTTGGCCAGATGCAGATTCTCTATAACGCTGGTGTCAGGAACTTCGCTCTGCTTAACGTTCCACGTAAGTCTTATCTTCCATGCATGATCCGCCCTTCTTCTAACGCCACTAACCATTGTCGAAATTAAATGCAGCAATTCAAAAGTCTCCTCTCATGATCGGCCAGGGTAGCGATGTGATGGCCTCGGAGGCTGCCGACATTGCTGCTTATAATGCCCTCATCGTCAGCCGCCTAGCCAACTTCAAAGCTGCCAATAGTGGTGTTACTGCAACTGTCGTAGATACTCAGGCTCCTTTCAACCAAGCGATAAATAACCCAACCGCATATGGAGCAACCGACGCCACTTGCTACGACGATGACGGAACAACCTGCCTCTGGTGGAACAACTACCACCCTGGCCTCGCCATTCATGACTTAGTGGCCCAGGCCGTGGCATCCGCGCTCCCCAACTGGTTTTCTTCTTAAGTCAGGAACTCGATTGCTAGTAGGACAATGAATTTTGGGAGATATATTTCCGGGAATAAAATGCTCCTATGTTTATCGCTCTTTTCCAAGCGCTTTGGTTCTGCGGAATGAATGTAGGCCCTGATATAGAAAGTGCGATTACGTTATTGTCCCTGGTCCGGTTAACCCCGACCACCAGAGGTATAAAAATTGCCACCTCTTAGTAGACCATCCCAATAGAGAAGTAGGTATCATGCATTTTCCTATAGAGAGGCAGGAATAACTTTATATTGGGTAGGTATCATCTAAGCTATTTATCTACCATACTTCTGGGGGACAACACAATTCGTACATAATATAGTTTTCCCTTTTTGTCAAACAAACAAAACGAAAGGATAATTTAAAATTTTCAACCATCAAATAATTCCTAGTGTCTCATTTGGGACCCAAAATTCAAGCAATTCACAAACACTGGGAGTAATAAAGGTTCTGCTGTTGGCAGGTGTATGGCGAAGCGCATGCGGTCGGACCAGTATAATACTGTCCTCCACATTGACCCCAGTGGGTTTGCGTTGCTCCCGATGCGCTCGTGGTCGTGGAGCGGATAGTAGTAGTTGTAGTAGTAGTCTTAGACGACGTTGTAGTAATGGAGGTAGTCTTAGTGGTAGTGGTGGTAGTGCTGGAGCTGGAGCTGCCACCCGAAGGGTTGGTGTAGGTGGAATCGATATCTCCCCAACGAATGTTAGAGAAGACAACGTGTGTGCCTGGGTTCTGTTGCGCGATGAGAGTTGGGTTTCCCTCTGTAGAACTGCAGGGTCCAGAGCTTCCACTGTCCAGCCAGTTCATATAGCCACCAGCGTCATTCCAGATGCTAAAGATGAGGACCATACCGCGGCCCAGAGCCTCACCCATGGTGGTTAAGCCTCCAAAGGTCGCTGCGGATCCATCCACAGACTCGCACCATGGCTCGGTAATGGAGTCAATGCCGGCGGACGACTTAGCGTTGGCGATAAGCTTGCCGTTCTGGATGTATTGGCGGCGGATCTCGACAAGATTTCCAGTTGTTGTGCCGTCGTCGGTGATGAACTGCGTGGTGATAGTGAAAGGTTTGGAGGTATCGACAGTATAACCGGGGCCCCAGTAACTCTGCTGGCCGATTGCGTACGGGTTAAATCCGCAGCCGCCCTTGTCGCAGTTGTTGGTGCTGCAGGGGTGTGGGGTGAAAGAATTAGCCCTAGAATTGGCTTCCAGGATATCCATCTCATTACAGCAGTAAGAGGCGCCACTGGTATTCAGGGTTCCGTTCTTCCATGTTGGCACGGGGCACTGCGCATCACAGTACCCGGAGCCGTACTCAGCGCCACCAGTGTTGTACTCATTTCGGCCACCAGTGGCGCTCATCTCGGACAGATAAAGGGCTCCGTTCTCACCACAGGGGAGAGTGGACATGTCCACATCAAAGGTCAGCTCCTGCCCGAGGAGCTGGAGCATGACGTAGTCGCCATCGGGGCCGAGAAGATAGAGTCTCGGGGAGGCATTTGTCGTGGTGCCGCCGCTCTGAATATATTGGTACATGGTTAAAGTATCACCCGACGTGGAAACTCCAGCAGAGGTATAGTTGGCGGGCTCAATGACACATTTCTCGGCACAAGTGGCTGCATCAGGACACAGGCTTGAGTCCACGCCGGAGGATGTAGTACAAGAGGTATATCCGTCAACGGTATGGATCCAGTGGTAGCCCCAGTCCAGGACGACAGAGGTGTCCTGTTCCACACAACCACCGGCAGTGGTGCATTTCCACGTGGTCAGGGAGGGGTTGGCTGGGGAGCTCGTAGCAGGTTGTTGGGCACGAATAAGGGGGAGGAGGGCCAGCCCTCCGGCAATGATGCTTGTCCCTCTATGAATCATGGTAGCAGATGCGATGAGGCAATTAACGTACAGAGGCCATGTCCTCCCAGCAGTCCAAGGTCCAGGTATTTATACCTTGAGAGGCCTCGTAGCATTGCCAACTTTCCCAGGGCGAAACTAATTAGGCTATTCGAGTCACTCTCTGACGGTAGTCGTTATATCCGTCGGGGAACAATTTCCATAAAGGGTAGACAGACTAAAGGGGCGAATGTTATGAATAATTCAAGCTGTCTGGGCGTTTCATGTTAATGCTATCTACTCACAGAAACACCCAAACAAGCTCTGACGGGCCGCCAATCCGGGCCTTGCGTCGAAGCACTCTAAACCGCTAGGGTTTCCATGCCCCGCATCAGATCCTGGTCAGTTCTCCTCAATCTCCGGAGGAAGAATGTTGCAACTCGTCTATCTAACCTCAGTTCAGCAGTCCGTCCTCCTTTGGGATTGCAGGGTCCCTAGAGCACATTAAACATAGCCCAATAGCATGCAAACACTCGGTCGGATTCCGGAACATGGCCAATTACCCCCTAGCAGATGCCACGGATATTAGCCCGATCTTATTTTGGAAAGAAAAGCTTGAGGTGGGGCAAAGCAGTAGCGCTTCTTTAGTTGTCTACACGACGCCCAATTGCCGGTCGCAGTGACGTAGCCATGTAACTTAACCGACAGAAGGATGTCTTCATCTAGACCCTTGTAAATGCTTTTCTGCAGCCATGATCAAGGTATGAGTCGACTACTCCGTATGGTTGTAATCAAAGTGGATCGCTCCGAGGGGACAGTGCTGGAGATCCCTAAACCAAAAATACAATATAACTGCCGGAAGAAGCACGGGGAACGTTCTCAACATAAGCTTTAATTTTAATCTCTTGCCCCTTTTCCAAGTAGACTAGAAATCAAGAAGTTAGGTATCGTTACCCCGCTCCTGGGCCTGTACCGAAATGGTTCCCCTTGAGAATAGCCGGTAGTCGAGGCTGTTTGCACGAGGACATTATGGTTTTTCTAAGTCTGCGGATTCGATAGCCACAAGAATGTCAATTTCAACGCTTTGGAAATGAGTTCAATGTAGGTTTTGTGAGCAAAAATTAACTGGGTGCGGTGGGATCGAGGCGGAAACAACCCTCAACAGCCAAGGGTTTTCACGCGATGTGACTCTAGAAAGCCTTATAATAGGCAAAATCACTTCGTAACTACACACGGAATATTCACCGACGGGGCACTTGTTAATTCACGTGCCCATGTCTATAGTATGCTAACATCGTGTTGGCGGAGGGTAAGTGAATCTCCCCGCAGATGTTTATGCATCTCTACCGACTGAAACTATATTCGCATTTTCCCGGTATTAATGAAATTAAATTGTATGTACGTGAATCAAGTCTTTGTTGAGATATTTCCATTGTTTCTGTATTGGTTAAGGAATTAGTGGGCCTACCAACCCGGATGCTAGTTTAGAGGCCAGAAATAAATCTCCCTCGCAAGGGCAACTCAAATTCCAGCAAAAGAGTTAGTTTTACTCAGACAAGAATATATTCAAGCATTGTCTTAGAGATCGAAACACATGAGCCATTCCACAGTCATAAATACTCAAGCGTTCGCCTCCTGACTCCCGTACAGCTCGGAATTGAGTTCACAGAGTAGTTATCTGAAATATATCATTGAACCGAATCTGACTTCACTAGGAATGTGAGATAGGAGGTTGATTCTTAGTCAAATATTATGAAAATATCCTGAATATACACACCATCTGTCCCAATTTAATTTAAAAAATCTAGAAACTTATACCATCTTCATACAACCAGGACCGCATTGATGTCTGCTTTCCCTCACGCAACAAGTGGGCCATGACCAAGGCTTGATTAATACCCATTGAATGTCCAATCTTTTCCATTGTGGTTGAGATCCACTGTCGAAGTCCCTTTGGGGCAAATTCGGAATGTGTGGCGATCAGCAGAGGCCATACCATGGTGGACCCAATTCCCACAGGAACATCCGGGATGCTTGGTAAAGTTGTTGGACTCTCCACGTCCAATCCAGTCAGTTGATTGTCCTCCATCCGAGCGCCCAAGTGGAATGGAACACTCGCACAGATGTCTTGAATCAATTCTCGGCAAATTTCCCCGCTTTGGGACCTGATACGCTGATCTTGTCCGCCCATATCCTCTAGGCAATAATTCATAGAATGGCTTACAGCATCAATAATGTATTCATGAATGATCAGTCGTGCCGAACGATAATTGTTCCAGAAACCACTCGCGGTAGCACTGCGGTAGATATGGTAGCTGTCCCCCCAGATGCCCTGCGAGATGGGCTCCCCGTCTGTCAAAGGGACTTTCACGGTGCGATAGCTCCAGGGGAGCGGAATCACAAGCGCTAGTGATATGAGCTCTGCATCTAGGCAGAGGGCCATACGGATGATTTCTACCGGTTCAGTGATTGCTCCACGTTTGGTAGACGCACAGAGATCGCCAAGCCGCAGTATCACGGCGCAGATTTGGTCGAGGATTTGGTCATCTGGGTCCCTATAGCTCTTAGCAACCTCTGTAAGTTGTGAGAGCACAGGGGAGGCGTAGTTTTCTTGATATATTCTGCCAATGATCTGCCAATGGCCCCGGTTAGTTCAAAGCACCACTAATCCTTCAATTCCCAAGGAGCACAGGGGCATACAATTTGCGCCCGTAAGTGACTGAACAGACGCAGCCCCTCAGGCCTCGTTAATTGCTCTATGCCTCGGATTTCGAGGAGCTTTGTTGCGCCCTCCATGTGGTTCATCCAGCGTTCAACAAATAATCCATTGCTACAGGTCATCAGCTCAAACATTCCTAGCAAAGCCACTGTCGCCAATGTGCTGTCTGTCTTGGACAAGATCGGGCTCCTTAAAGCTTCATTGGTTTGAGATAGCGCCGAGACATATTGCCGACGCGCTGCGACCATCAATGATGGGCACATTCGAATGTTAGACAGAGCCGCTAGGCCAACCGCTGTTAAGGCGGGATGAAGCGCTGAACTTTGGGGGTCTTGTACGATTGTTGACAGGCAGGAGAGGCAGCCTCCCCGCGGACTCTCTACAATGTAGTTGGTAAAAAGATAGCCCATCCCAAGATCTTCCATTGAACAAGACAACTCTTGAGGAAGCTCTATCAATGAAGACTGGGATTCTTCTGTCCTCATCACGCTTTCAGTATACACCGATCTTTCGCCGACCCTTCTGCGGCTTGAGCTCTGAGCTTTCCGAATTACCTCCTGGCTTTGATCACGGAAGCGGAATGCTAAAGGATCTCGATATCCAGGGCAGTTGACCCCGGCCCGCACACACTGGGTGCAGGCGGGTTTTTCTTGATCACACTGACGCGAGCTTCAAGGTTAACAAGAAAAGCAAACTCATCATGGGACGGTCAGGTAGGTACCTTCAAGCGGCGTGGCCGACAGCGCTCACATGCTCCACTGGGCCTTCCATAGTACGGCATGCCAGCAACGCTATCGGAAAGGAAATACATCGTAAAGTAGCCAGGTACGTATAATGTACTAATTGCTTAAAGGCGGAATCCCGAGAGAGGTCAATTCGATGGAGATGGACCGTTGTCAATAATACCGATGAAAGTGAGTGTTGCCTACACCGAAGTCGGGGTAAGCGTAAGCATTCCATTCTATTTAGGCAGACACGTAATTATTCACCCCGCCCAGTGTGTTACCAAACCGGGTGAATTTACCTAAGTAGTACAGTAGTAAGTATCTGGAGGCCTTCTCCTAATTGACCAATCGGAACATTATATCATTCTCACTTGGAGAAGATATCTAACAAAAGTGGAGTCATTAATGGCTAAGATTAGTATACATATTCTTTTAGCCCCCCCATCGCAAGTTTGTAGACGCTGCCAAATTGTCACCCTACCAGCGTTCACGCCAGATACAAAGGGGGTCTCCCAGACTATGGGTAGAGGAGTCTGGTGGTTGAAGAGGCTAGGAGTTAACATGACAAACGCATGCCGATCAAGAAGCAATTCCAAATTTATCCCCCTGATTGCCGCATATTCTATAGGAATAGTACCATTTTGAACCTTGCACCGATTGAAATGGCCACCATGCAAGCACTATGGGGTGAGGCAATGAGATGTGGGTTCGTCGCCCCATCTGTCGCTAGTATGTGCTCATAGAAATCGTATGGGTATTAAGTGATCGTGTCTTATTCCTGCCATCATACTAGCAGACACCATGTCGTAAGCGCTGGTATAATCGGGTTTTTCTAGTTTTTTTTTTTCATCTTTTTCCCCCTTATGTCTTGTGTATTAGCCGTACATATCATCCATTTTTAATATACCACGCCCTCCAAAAGGTATTGCCGAGTCGCTAAGTAGATTGTGCGATGGGAGATAAAGAAAAAGGATCAGTATTATACTCGTACGCAATATGAAATCCTTTATGAGACGTGATGTAGAGTGCTCGAGAATAAAGTCGCATATATAAGAGATGAAAGGAACACTGAAGATCCTAACAGCTAAAGGCTCGGTCACTTCTACAGTAAACCCCACTGGATCTCTCGTGCTGCAACGGATATCTGACAATTTATATTTGCCCTTACTGCTCCAGAGATGATGTTTCAATACACGCGCGATCCAGCGGCAGTGTAATTAGGGCAGGCGAGCGGGATGACGTGGGTGGAAGGGGTGGGATGCCAGGAGGGCCTCTTGGCAAAGCTCAACAATGCAATAAAGACCTCTTATTTTCTGTAAGGGATGATACGGAGCTGACTTTGCGAGTCAACTTGCGTAAGCTTTTGAGGCACAAGAGACATCCTGAGCCCCTCAGTCGTCCGCGGTGCTGCTCTCGCATCAAATCATTTAAATATCGACTATCTGAGAGATTCCTGTGAAACAGTGCCAAGAGAAGACGAGATCAATGCCTGTCCAGACACGAAGGCCCCTCGAATAGATCGGTGAAGATCGGAAACTCCCAATTCGGTGAGGCTATCGGACTCGGTAAGTATGTCATTCGCGGGCGGCTTTCCATGTTCGAGATACAGGACGTCGATTCGACGGCTATCAAGTCTTCGTTGCACAAAAGGAGAGAATCCAGCGGCAGTCTCTTAAATTGTTTACGGCATGATCGACCGTTTGAGGATCGACCACGGTATGTGTTCACAATCCAAGGAAATGAGTTGTGGACATGCGTTCAGATCAATGCGACTGTATATATATCTTTTCAATGACCAGTCTCTCAAGATCACCTAAAGAGATGATGAACCTCATTCGTAATGACGATATCCGAGGAGACTTCGAGTACCTACAAAACCGCGCCATGGCGATCTCTACAACCATGGTCTGGGCTCATATCCCTTCGAGATCTTGCTATCGATCAATGGTTTCTCGTTGTCATGGGTATTCTGATTGCCTTTGCCTCTCAGGTACAGGTGCCGCTAGATCAGCAAGAGAAAAAACGAACGGCGGTCAACTATCTTGCAGTCTCCCTCATTTTTTTCATCAATGGGTGTACAATACCAACTCAACTACTTCTTGAGAACATACGCTACTGGCGACTACATCTCTTCGTCCAAGGCCAATGTTACCTCCTAACTTCGTTGATCACCTACGGAGTGGTGAGCGCCGCCGCCACCGATCAGCACTTCATGGATCCGGCATTATTGATTGGAATCATGATGCTGGGCTGTCTGCCCACCGCGTATGAATAACCACTTTTGATAGATCATAAGGCGAGATGTCTTAGGCCTATAATAGCTAACAATCAATCTTTCTTTCTTGCCCATCAACAGAATCGCCTTTAATACGACCATGACCCAGAAGGCCAATGGAAATGCCGCCCTCACTATGGTTCAGTCTATGATTGGAAATGTTCTGGGGCCTTGCGTCACAACCGGACTCCTCAACATGTACACGAGCACAGGTGCCTGGTACACAATCCTGCTACAAGACAAAAGGGCACCGTTGGGGGAAACGTATAAGTACATTTTTAAAAGGCTGGGGCTGTCTCTGTTTCTGCCCCTGGTATGTTGTCATGCCCAGACAGTTCATTTCCTGTTCTATCATATACTAAATATTTCTAGTTTGCAGCACAAATTCTCGTGAGGTTTTTCCCTGACCCAATCCACAGGGTATTTGTGCAGTGGAAGATGAACAAAATTGCCTCTCTCGCCTTCCTTCTCATCATCTGGGACACGTATGACGGGGCGTTTGCGTCGGGAGCCTTCAACAGCATTCCACGCAGCAACATGATATTCCTGGTGTTTATCTTGCTATCAATATTCCTGTTGTTGCTCGCCGTTTCATTGGTAACCTCGCGAGCGTGGCTTAACCGCCAGGATACCATCGCGGTCGCATATCTTGTCCCCACAAAAACACCAGCCATGGGCGCACCCTTAACAACCATCATGTTCTTAGGGCTGTCGACTGCAACACAATCGAAGATGCGACTACCCATGGTTATTTACCAGGCCCTGCAAATCGCAGCTTGTGGCCTCCTCACTATCCCGCTACATAAATGGGAGTCTCGTGGGCGAATAGAGCTAACGGAAGATAGTGAAGGCTAAGAGAGAAATTCAAGCAACAAAAGCACAATATTGAGTATCGCAACTTGTACATGAAACTATAAATCCGCCATTCAAAGACAGCCATGAATGCTTAGCCAAATAGATTTTTATTCTTAACAGTATGATTCACCAGCCATGCGAAAATCAATCAAACCACTCCAAAAGTTCCACTGCCACCCCCAGTTGACTAGCAATCTTATCCCTCTACATCTAGATGCCAAGTTCAGTAATTGCAAGAGTATATAACCGAGGAAAATTCCTCCCTTCAGCCTCTGTCCAATTTTATGCCTTCCTCGAATCAGATAAAGCGGACTCCATGTATCGCGATGACTCCCCAGACTGATGACCTCCTCTGGGAAGATATGGCCACAAATTGTCCCTACAATGTGTTGAACGTATCCATCCCGGTAGTCTATCTAATCTACTACATCTAGGATTATATTCGCCGGTGACAGACCAATGTTGTATCAAACGCCTTTATATATGAACCCATTCCCTTGCCATTGTCCATTAATATCATCGGGCAATAGCCCGTGCCCATTCAGCGCGCGAATGCTATAGGTAGTGTATCTAACAAGAAGGAGGGAAACAATTTCCATAGACGCACTCAGCCGTGATGGATCTTATGTAATTACTTGGGCAGCTTAACCGTGGCTCTATTTGCTGTGTGTTGTCTGTTCCATCCCCTCTGACTGGTTGGGACGCTTAGCTAGGATACAGGAAGTCCAGTGTGGATTATCTATTATCGGGCCCAATATCCAACCATCGAACGGAGCAGCATTTTCTACACTAGAATTTGTATGCTTTGAAATAGCAATGTTGAAGGCCTTATTCCTCTCCGAAACTGCCTATTCTAGAGCTTGCTTAAATATATGAAGCTTTATGGAGCTATTTTATACTATTATAAAGCTATATTGCCACATTGAGACACTGAATATCCCATTTTTCAAGCCAAAGGGTTACTGTCGTGTTGAGGTGTCGATGTTCATATTTGGGGACGGATTCGGGGGCGCTTCGTCGTTCCGACATATTAGCAATAGAATACTATCCAACTAGAAATAATGATACATATTGGCCTTGCTGGAAGGGAATGTAAGAATGAAATATTGGGAAAATCTTTCATGTGGATGTTTCTGGAAACCTAGGCGAAGCTCGTGTGGATCTATGCCAAAACAATATTAACACCTTAACGCGAAAGAAGCCGCGAAGGAAATATTGGACATTCGGTGTCCCGATACGGCTATATAGCTTGTCCGAAAATGGAATGTCTTCAATAAATCTTCATGCATATAAGCAAGCTCTCTATGATAGTCGCTATGTTTGATTGGCTAGGGTATTCCGGTGGCAACACTAGCGTAGTGGTCGTAACACAAATGATAAACCGAAATTGACTTCTCAAATGAGCTTTCCGTGGTCCAAATAGGTAAATAGTCTTTTCTCACCACTGAAAAGGCTACTGACATGATGGACAGCTCTTTGTCCTAACTGATTATAAATCTTAGTTTAAAGAAGTTGCTTATCTTCTAGAGACCTCCCGGTTTATATGCCCTTCCCAAGCTTCTGAGTTATTCAGAAAGAAAATGTATTGAAAAGAAAAAATAAAATAAAATAAACCAAAATGGAGCTTCACTGCTTAGACCTCGGAATTGCACGTTTTGCAGAATTCAGTCTTCTTTTGGTCCTTCCTGGACAAGCAGATTTGAACCACCTTAAGGCCAGTGCAAAAAACCTTCTACATGCGTGGCCAATATTGAATATGAGAGTCAGCTTATTGGTAGGTCTAGTCTTGCAAATGAGTTTTCGAACTGAGGCTAAAGGGGTCTGCCAACATGAAGCGTGGTAAATTGTCCAACACGCACGCGAGGGACAGCGAGAGATTTTGGCAATTTGTCTCATTAGACCATTACACCTTGAATGATATCGTTCCGGATTCTGACAACCAACAATGTGTTCTTACTCGTTCCAAGCAGCTGGACAGCCTTCTTGAGACTCGGTCATCTTGGACCCGTCCTTTTCATCCTCCTGTGGTTTCGGTGAAGGCTGCAGTCCTGAAAGATGCTTGTATACTGAAGTTCATTGTGCAACACGCCTTTTGTGATGCTACTGGTATGAACCTTTTAGAGTTAAACTAACCCACATTCCACTGACTACTTACCTAGGTCTTTACAACATTATTCGGGCCTACTCATCCCTCTTGGAGGGCGGAACTGTTAACCTTCTCACTCCTCGACCGAAAATTCAACTGAACCAAAGCTGTGATGTCCAGGGAACTTCAGCAGCGCAATACCCTCCAGACCTTGGGAAACTTCAAATGAAATCTTTAGAAGTGGGATGGCAGGGTCCCCTCAAAATCATCGCCAAACAATGGTTGTCGCCTGCCAACTCGGTTACGCGCAGGGTGCTAGTTTCCGGCTCAAAGATTGAAGAATTGCAAGATAAAGCAAGCGAACTGGGGGTGAGAGTTACATCCCATGATTTGGTCCTAGGATGCATATACAAGGTCTGTCTGTGATGAACTACGCGAGCGTTATCAGCACTAAATCAGCTCCAGGCGTCCATGGCATCTCATTGCGCAGATTTAAATAACAATACGAACGGATTCCCACCTTTTATGTTTGCTTTGAACATTAGCAGACAACTCAAAGATAATGCCGAGCTCCATAATCCCTTTATCCTTGTAACTACGCCAACCCCGAAAGTCACGGCCAGTTCAGAGGCCGAATTCGTCGTTCGCCTAGCCGCCCATATCCGTGCAACTATTGTGGGTGCCCGCTCGGTTAGCTTCCTACAGCAAATTGTTGGCATGCACAGAGATGCAAAGAGACATCCAGTCACCCTTAAGAGTTTATCTACAAAGGCTACAGGGATCATGGTGAGCTCTTGGACGCATATTCCGTTATCCGATATTGAACTTCAGGTTTGCACGCAAAACAGGGCAAAACCAACTATTATTGAGCCAGATATTGCGGCAGCCGATGTATTTAAGAATATTGGCTTAAAAGTAGAAAACATGCTTTTTACCGGGAGGCATGATCATGGCGGATTTTGGGTCCAAGGTTCGTTAGAAATGAAAGTGTGGACAGCACTAAGTAAGGTGGTGTCAGATGATTCTTAAACCTTCCTCTACTAGTGTCTGTATTATGTGATAATTCAAAATGTATAGAACTAAAATAAGTTATTTTAAAAGCGCTTATAAAAGATACCCAACTTCAAAATTAGTGTGGTACGATAAAGATATGTTTGATTGATATTAAACCGTATGCCAACCCAGGAAATATTACTATACAGTACAAGATTTCAGAAATCAGGATTAGGACACTTTAACTGAGAAATTATTTCAGTTTCAAGGGAAACAGACTGTAATGGAAGCATACGCAATATACGCTGTGCACACCTAGTAATCGGTGGCTTCGTAATAGGATACTAGTAGATTAATCTAATTTAGATATGCTATACATATCAAGAGGATTTATAAACGAATAGGAAGATATGGATAGTAAAGAATTATAATAAATTAAGGGGCCACACTACCTAGGCTCTGGACAAGCCAGGCTTATATAACCGGTTCCTAAGCTTGAGTAGAACCCTTAAAACATCAAACAACCCACTACAACTCCGGGTAGCCAATTCCAAGTTCTTCATTGACCCAAATAAGACAATGAGACAGCCCTTTTAGCCAAGATGAATATTTTGATTCCCAGAACTCAATTACAAGCACTGATAATACCAATTATTGATCACGGTGCAAGTATATCCACTCGCACACACTGTCGCACCGGTCCAGCCAATACCTCCACATTGACCCCAGTGGGCTGCAACACTTGTCGAAGTTGAGCCGGAGGAAGTCGTTGTCTTTGTACTCGTTGTGGTGGCAGTGGTAGTGGCAGTGGTCGTGGACGAGGACGATGAGCTGCCCGAAAATCCAAACCATTCCATGTCCCGATCGCCATGGATAGGAACAGAATGTCCAACCCCAGTGGCGAAGATTCCCTGCAGATTGGGACCCCAGTTGGTGGTCTGATAGTTTGCCTCCGGGGTGTTGCTCAGGGTTGACTTGGGTGTGTCATAGTCATACCCAAATACACCAGCCCATTGCTTGCAGGTTTCGTAGTAATTCTGTGGGTAAAGAGTAGAGTCGGTGCTGCCATGGTATATCTGCATGCGGGGTCGCGAGCCCGTGTAGCCTGGGTACATGTTTTTAGCAATGCCTCCCCACACCTCGGGAGTGCTGATGACACTGCCCGTTGCGCAGCTACTGTTCCAGCCGTCTACTTGGTTGGTGGATGAGTAAAAGCAGCCCGCCGGGACGCCCGAGTAGGCTGTGGCTGCCGCAAACAGCTCAGGGTATGTCGCAGCCATGACATTCTGTATGAACGAGTTAGAGGCCACAATCTTCTTGTTGATGTAATCAGGGAATTTTTCGCACCGTCATCATGGCACCAGAGCTAGTTCCGGTTACGAAAACCTTGCTAGTGTCAACATTATACTGACTAATAGTCCAGGTAACCATGTTGGCAATTGAATTGCTATCACCACCTCCATTATGGGTCAGGGCCGACTGAGAGCTAACATCCCAACAGGTACCGCTATAGGGGCTTTGAGGGTAGATGACAATGAAACCGTATTTCTCCGCAAGTGTCGCATAGGGGGATCCAGTATAGTATGCTTGCGCGGTCCCAGTGCCTATCTTCCGGTCAGTTCCACTCTTGCCCAGGCACTAGGTCTTCGAGTTACTCACAATAGTGAATCGCAACCACTATTCCAGGCTTTGTAGCTAGATTGTTTGGTACGTAGATGTACATGAGGGTACCAGAAGCATTGTCACCGAAGTTCGTTACTTGTTGAAGCGACCCGCTAGTGACTCGCTTATTGATGTACGATGCTAGTGTCCCCGAGGAGCACAACACCAGGGAGCACAGCAAAGTAACAGCAAGTGATAGAGACCTCATGATGCTATTCTAACCAGGACTATGCTCTTGGAAGTTTTCCTTCCTTTTTTTTTTTTATTATAAAAAATTCTATGCTGGTTTTGAGCGCATTGTCCTCGAATTTAAGCACCAGTCGAGTATTACCCCACCCGCGGGCCATAGAGGCTAGGCATGTATTGGCATGCGAATTGAGTCGCCAGGGGACAATTCTGGCTAAATACAAGCAGCTCACAATTTAATTTGTTTCATCAGACTATGTTTGTCGGGTGAGCGGAAGGCTAAGGGTACGTAGGAGCTTAGCATTCATGAAGCTTACTACAAGGCTGTTTCCCCGCATTGAAAATTCCGCCATCGTTTCTCCAGGCGCTTTCCTTGACGAATTGCAATTATCCAGAATACGTGACTATAGTAAATCTGGTTCTGGAATAGGAGTTCCAAGTAGATTAGTGACAAGGTACCGCATGTTTTCCCACATGATGCTAGCATGGTGGATAAATTGTTGCTACTCGTTCGCAAATTTTTCTCCGTGCCAAATTAGGGTTGACTAGGGAGAATCGGCACCTGTTTTTTGCTAAATTGACCCTGGCACCTACCTAGCACCAATCTGGGGAGCTAAAACAGCAACTGATAGTTCGAGCGTACGAGTAGTGCGATCAAGATAGGACAAAATGAATTCCAATGCCATGCCTGATAAATACAGTGGATGGACTATGCCCGTTCCCGAATCCCATCCGGCCGGCTCGCACAAAAGGCGATGCGCCAGTGCGTCAGGCATTGAACCTGAATATTCACTGGAAGTGCTATTTCTTGTGCAGGAGGATTATCTGAGTATCCAGCTCTTTTAGATTGTCCACCCTCCACCTGCTGAGATGCCGGCGCGAGTTCACTACGCACTTAGCTTAGGATATATGAGAATCACCCCATCTGTTTCACCGTCCATATATTCATCCAATTTATATTTGCAGCGGCAATATGAGAACAATCTCCATTGTGAGCTGCTGATATAACGAACACCGCTAGTATCAATTGCACCGCAATTTCATGGGGCGGAGGGTATATGGGAAGGTTTTACTCGACAAGTAGACCCGCAGTCGTTTTTCCGGAGAGAATTGAGCACTTCTTACGGCTGTTTCGACTCAAAAAACGACCCGGTGCGTTGGTGTATGGTAGACCAGAAGGCGTCGTTTAAACCTGACAAGTGGTATATATCATCGTAAAAATTGCCTAGGTATAGTTGATCCTAAGGCTAACAATTACTCTCGGTCGCAAGATCTGTGAAGGATGATGAGAGGGGATGGGTCTGGCAGGTAATATGGAAATATCTTTGGCGGTGCTCCAGGCTACCCTCATCGTCCGTGCGAGTGCAGGAACAGAAAATGCAAGGGAAAATCTCTAAACATGTTGATCCCAGGCATAGATTATCGGGTGCAATACAAAAACAAAAATTAAGGGGCAGCGATGTTGTTGTGTTGTTCAGGATGCTCTCCACCGCCTTCCCATTATGCTCTGCATTCTCTCTTCTCTTTGCTGCCTGATGGAATAGGCCTTCATCGGCTGTGATCCCCCCCCAAAAAAAAAACCTATTTTGACGATGCGCATACAAAACAAGGTAAAGTTAAATCATCACAAATATAAACTTTATATTTAAGCTTTAATAATACCTTAATCTTGACAGTTTCAGTGTTATTATTAAGTGCTTACTATATAGTCACTCTGGTTGCGAAAGAGCAGATATATATATATTTTAACATTGGGGAGGGCTAATAGTTACCACACAGATTTTATGATAGCTTTAACGGTATGAAAGATAATACGATTAAAATAGAAATTATTGCCAGTAAATTAAAATAAAAAACGAGATATTGCTAGATCAATCTATCGATAATTTAATCTTTCTGCTTCTAGATGAGAGTATAGAGAAGAAGCGGAGGAGAGTAGTATAGGTAGTGAAGCATAGAAGAAGACTTTTTGTCATATTATGTCAATGTTCAGTAAGTAGCTGACCCTCTCATTAAGTATTCCATGAAAATATGTTATCATACCTACCTTCTCGAATCAAATGGTTAGGAGGCAGTGAAATTTGTTGAATTCAAAATAGATGCCCACGCTGATTGGCCCAGCATCTCAGTTACCTGAATAGGACTAGCGTTTGATTTATGATCAGTGGAGAGAACAAGTGATGCTGAGCCAATAACCACGCTCAATAACTATTTAGTTCCAAGTGTGTGGCTGTGAGCCAGACAGCGGAGATTCTGGTGAGATACCTTCGGCTCAAGCGTAGATCTGCAGTGCATTGGTTACAGCGTGGGGCTTTTGGGAGCTATTTGGGCTTTTAGTGCACCACAGAAATCGTCATTCCTCGATCTTATCATTTATTTAAAGTTCAGCCCTGGGTTGCCAAGAGAGAGACCATTGAGTTATGCACTGTGTTGCGAAGAGCAAGCACTTTTAGGGGCTGTACGATAAGAGCTTGTTACTAAGATTTATTTCAGCTCTCGTGAGCTATTAACAGTGCGATTGAAAAACAACGCGCTTCAGCATTCTTACCTCCTCTCACTCATTATTTCTGCTCCTCTTTCCTGTTCTGTCTGCTGACAGATAGTTCGACATGTCGACTCCTAATGCATTGCGCCCAAGAGCATCAAGAAGCTGTGGAAACTGCCGAGCTATAAAGCGACGGGTGAGTTTTGTCTTCACATGTATGACAACGTCGATTTGTACCTACTAATAGGCGGTCTAGTGCGACCAGCAACTTCCCAAATGTGGACAATGCATTCGCCTGCGTGAAAACTGTACTGGATATCGAGATGAATGGGAGCTGGTCTTTCGTGACCAAACGAAGCATACGATCAAGCGGTCAAAGAAGAATTCAGCGAAGAAAGCGGCCTCGATAAAGAAGGGTACTGGGGTTACTTGCTCGAATTATCCTCCTCGAGGCTTAGCTCCAAGTCTCGACGAAATAGGTGTACACTATTTCCTCTACGACTTTGTCAGTGGTGGCCCTTCTCCTTCACGTGGATACCTCAACTATATCCCGACTGCTTACAGCGCCGACGCTGAGCATCCGACACTTATAACGAGCATGGCGGCCGTTGGCCTCGTTGCGCTGGCAACCCGACAGCCCGAGCTTGTCAGCCACGCGCGCGCCAAATACTCAGAGGCGATCCGCCGGGTGAACTCTGCATTAGCATCTCCTGGAGAGGCAGTCAAAGACAGCACATTGATGTCTGTGATCTCCTTAGGGGTCTTCGAACACATCTCAAACTTCGAGTCGTGGGTTCGACACGTTAAGGGAGCTGCAGCATTGGTGATAGCCAGGGGCAAGTCTCAATTTTCAAATCCGGCTTCAATTCTCATGTTTAATCAAGTCCGCGCTGATATGACGGCGGCCTGTCTCCAAAGCATTCAACCGTTTCCGGATGATTTGCGTGAGCTACAGGAAGAGGCAACCAAGCACGTAGCCACTGCGAGTGCGTTCTGGCTTCTTGGGGTGCTCGCCACGAAGTGTGCAACCCTGTTTGCTAGTGTGGCTGAGAATAATGGGATCTCTCATCCGTCCGTTATCAAGGTACCTTGGTCCTTCTTCCTGGAAGAAGCTCTTGCGCTACTGGATGACTTTCAACATGTGACTACACTTCTCACCATGCAGGAACCGTATACAACAGTCGTAGGATCTGGGGAAGGAAGGAGTTCGATGATTTACAACGGTCGATATGGCCTCTACCAAACATGCTGGGGAATAAGGCTTTGGAATAATGCAAGAATCATTGAAATAATTGTTTGCGAGATTGCATGTTGGCTCATCCACAAAATCCTTGCCACAGACCTGACACAAGCGGCTGAGATCCATTTGACGCTCCAATCAAAGCTACAAGAGTTACTGCAAATCATGTCAAAACGTGGAGAGGATGTACTTGCTAGCGTTCCGCAAGGCCTCGGGCTTCTAGGAAATCCATTCGATAGTCCCTCCCACATCTGCGTGTCAGGCGGGTATATGTTGACTTGGAATCTCTACACAGTGGGGAAATCCCCTGTCGTTAACGATAAAACTCGGCAATGGATCATCGAGCAACTCAAAGGTATCAGCGAGAGCGCAGGTATCGCAATGGCACTGCAACTTGCTGAGGATATAGTCAAAGTAGATTTAATGGCCGACTAGGTATTATTAGGGGATACGCTTTACGGGATTTGAATATATTATCTCATATATCAAAATGCATAAGATGCGCCAACATGTTGAGCTGTCGAGTTGATTTGCAATTGCTTCCCGGCACCGGACTCCATAATGACACTCTTCATCAAGGGTGGTGCCTGTGGGAGAGTGGCAACAAGAAATGCGTCCTCAGCACCAGATGATTGGCCAAGTAGAAGCACCTTTTCCTATATTAACGGTCTGCCTTTAGCATTCTCCAAATTCGCCGAGAGATATGACATTTTTGTGAATGGCCATATTCAATTTCACATATTGGGTTGCCACCAAAAGCAGCAATATTATTTTGAACCCATTCCAAGCCGAGCAGAAGATCTTGAATACCCTACTTACCATATATTCCAGCAGTGTCAAGTGCCATAAAGCCAAGGGGGCCAAGTCTGTAATTGATTAACACAAAAATAGAACTATCATTTGGAATATTGCATGTCAAAAAGGCCTTCGAGATCCCACCTGATTTTCTGCTCCGCCATAGATCCAGACTTTGACTGGGAGATTTGAGTCATTCTAGGCATTAGGTGGAGTCCAGACGTCTAGATGAAGACTTTATTATGTTAGCATAAAGAAAGAATTCTCAACGGATGGCTTATCAATCTTGCTCGATGCCCCCGTGGCGGAAAACGCCGATCCGAACTGAACACATGATGGAGGTGCAGCAATTGCATCGAGCTTTTCACCAGGGTATATCTTGTTGTATGCCTTTGGGGGTGCGAAGCGAATATCTCCCACCGCAGGCACAGCAAAGGGGAATGCCTTATAGTAGACTGCGGACGTATTTTCACATGTTCCACCTTGAAGGATACCGGCATCAAATTCTGACAGAAGGTGCGGTCAATATCGCCACTGTCGTAGCTGGTAAGAAGACCTAAGACAGGAGCTTCATTGTCGGTAGCAGGAGAAATTGGATGGGTTGAAGAGTGGGAAAGAAGAGGTTGCCCTGCTTTTATAACTTGATAAATTCGATTTTTCGTGCTCCTAGTCTGTGTTAATACAAAGCGAGTACCTAAACTCGGATGTTAAACAAAAATACCTTTACTGCTTTATGGAAATTACACCAATGCCACAAAGTAACCTGCACTGAATTGAATGGATTGTTTTGGCCCCACGGATCTGCAGTCTTTGCCTAGTCCTCTTTGGGTGTGTGAGATGCTTTACGGCACAGCCCCCAACTCTAGGGATACTAGCACCGCATTAAGCGTTGTCAATCCACAGGCTGAGGGGACGGGTGACGTGGAATGGTAGTGTGTTTCATTATCTCGAGCTGAAAACTCTCGAATTTCCCACCGGAGAATAGCATATTCACGTTTTATTTTTTCCAGAGTAGATAGTTGGAGGACTTCTATTGTTGCGAGTCTTTAAATGCCCTTCAAAAGAAGTGTGTGTGATCGACTGATAATTTAGGGTTTCACTCAGGCAATATACGCAGGGATATCACACTTTGACAGAAAGTATCATCCTTTGAAATCAAAAGGAGACTGAGATATTTAGGGCAAGACCGTCATACACCATAGTCCGTGTCTATGACAGGTAAATATCTCCAGCTTGGCAGCTTTAAGCTGTTGGGGATTCGCATGGTCCGATTGGAGGGAGCCCCCTGTTCTCATGTCTGCCTATTAATCGATGCTTGATGACGTCGTTTGTTAACTGTGGAGCTCAATCAACGTTTAAACCCACAAAATCCGCCGTTGTGGACAATAAATCCCATTGATTCTCTTCATTTTCTTCTTTTTCGCCGTCGACTGACGTCTCCAAACCTTTTCCTTCTGCGTGCTGTATTAACTACAGCCTAATTTCCTCAGAAATTATGACCTCCATGCCTCCCACCACGACCGAACAGTCATCGCCTGAAGAAGCCCAGGAAGAACTGAGTGACATCCTGAAAAATCTTAGGCTTGACCTCACATTGACTGGTATATTTTCTCTGGGCACAGATGGTGTCTTACGCTCTCTTACCGCCGATAGAGAGGTTGTGGATGCTGTTGGTCTTCGACCTGTCCTGGTGAAAGCACTTCTCGACCGTCTGCCCTATGACCCTGAGAATGAAGTAAAATTTCGCGGCGTCAATGGTGCATTGGTGCCGCGAGAACAGTGGTTCCATCCAGACAAGAGCCTATTGCCTCCCCCTTATAACCCCCCGGAAGAGCGAAAGCATCCCTTACCAGAGGAGTTGGAAAAGAACCGACAGTGGATTGAGGATAGAAAAAACAGAAAATCCTCTTGCGGAACACGCATTCGATCCGATCATAATATAGGCTTGAAGTGTGATGCAGAGAAGATAGAACCAGCTTGACTTGCATATTTGTCGATTTTTCCTTTCTCTAAGAGTGAAGTCGGTATTGGCTGATTGTTGTGAAATTTCCTTTTTGAATGATACTGCTTTTGAAATTTGATTTGAATATGAAGTTTTTTTTAGCCATCTGGCAGCACTTGAGAAGCAACGATAATATTACTTAGTATTACTTTGGTTTAAGTCAGGACAGAGCTACTGTTAGTAATTTCAGTACCCAAGAACTCAGGATTACATAGAAGTTGTAGTAGTAGAAGTAAACATAGTTCCAGCTATTTATATTGAACTTTATCTGCACTTCCTACTGACAGTCTTTCAGCTGGAGGAATCCGGGGGTTCCTACGTGCTAGCTAGGATAAATTGTAAAAAAGGGCGCACTATTTCCTGTAAAGCGTGTCTCATTTATTGGTGGATATATCACAAGGAACTTTCTCCCCCAAAAGGCACCGCTAGCCTTGCTTTTGATTTGGCTATTTACAACCCACCCTACAGGAGGGGGACACTTCATCTGGGAGTAGTTACGAACATCTTGCCATTGACCAGTTTGGAGCCGGCTGTCCTAAATCAACCAGAGTGTGCGAAGATTCCAAGAATCGGTCCATATTGGCTCCACGGGGTTATAGAAGGGAGTGGGCTCCACCCCGATTGCCCATCTCGGTATTGGCATGGAAGGTAGGAAGGAAGAGTATGTTTTTTCTCTCTTTGTTGAGCTAGACATTCCATACAGCGAAGGCAAAAAAAAAAACAAAAACAAAAACAAAAACAAAACAAATTGACGGTTAAATATTGCGTAAACTATGTTTTTGCCTCTTCCTACTTTTAGCAATGAGCATTCAGCCACGAGGACCTTTCCGTCGCTGATACATTTGTTCATTTCACAACTCATCCTCCTCTCTTAATAGTCCTACTGTGGGCCCTTACTGGGGTCTTCAGGATTCACAGACACGAACTCCCTGAGCTTCGACTCCCTGAGATCCGTACCTACCTCACTAGAGTCAACAGACCAGGTCTGTATGGTAGAGTGTTATAGTCGCCACTGGAGCTAGGTGATCGACCCTGGTAGAGGAATTGGAGGTTGCATGGATCAATGGGCATGGTTTCGTCTGCACTGCTTCGGATGAGATCCCCGTGACTGATATCGTTGGTCCAAGTCGCACCGCTGTTGGCCTTTCCGGCGAAGGGAGCTGACTCGGTCGTGGCTTGCGCGGTCCAGGATCCACCGAGACTCGTAGCCGTAAAAGAGCGGAAGTAGCGCCCGTTAGATCCAATTGCCTCGACAATCATAAGGTACTGGTTCTGCCCCTTGACCCTGTAGACCTGGACGGCTTCAAATAGGTTATACGTCGAGTCAGTCAGCACGACTGTGGCGGAGGTACCGAAGCTGCTCGGGAAGTTGCCAATAGGCATGCTTGACCGGTAAATGTTGCCATTGTCCCCAGCAAAGAACAGATACATAGTGGTACCGTCAGCAATGAGGGTTAAATCAATTGGACCCGTGTTTGAGTTGGAGAGGGAGCCAGTAAAGAGTGGCTGCGCTGCTGACCATCCGTTTGCGTTGGTAGGATCACTGGATGTCCGGTAGGAGAACGCGCTCGCCCCCCATTGATACGCGAGTACCCAGATATTTTTCGGGGTGAAGTAGAAGAGGCAGGGTGCAACGGTTCCAGAACTCATCATATTTTGGCTTGCCGAAGCCATGCTGGACCAATCCGTGAACAAACCAAAATTCAATGAGCCGTAACTTCCAGACGAGCTGACGTCAGACCCATAGACGAGATGCTGGCCGTTGTAGGGCACATGGGTGAAATCCTTGAGAGAGACATAACCTGATTTTGGACTCGCCAGCGCACCCGTTGAGGTCCAGGTATATTTCGATGGAAGACTGCATGTGGTGCTAGAGGACGATTGACTTGAGGTTGTGGTCGAAGTTTTCGCAGTAGTAGTGGTGGTAGAACCACTACAGGGAAGACACTGGGAATACCAGTCATTCGAATAAATGCAGCATGCTCCTGAGACACAAGTAGTATCTCCTGTCCAGTTGATTCCCCCGCCTGCCGATTGCCGTCAGTGTCATTCGTTCCTCACATGCGCCGATCATTCCACTTACATTGGCCATAAAGGGCAGATTGCCCGAATACCGTCGGTAGCACTAGCAAAAGAGTCGCAAGCCCGATCAGTGCCATGATTGGAATATTGATAGACTTGTAGGCATCGAGCAAGGACTTGATGGTTCGAGTGAGCACACATTCATTTATAGGTATCGCTAAAAGAACACCGGCTTCCAAGGGATCAACTAATTCCAGACAGCCAGGACATAATGGCCAAGCTGTGCAGACGCAATTTAGGCTGATAGAGCGGTTATATTCACGAAGCACTGAATGTTAGAGATTAACAAACGCATCAGTAGTAGGGACATTTCTGCAGGACATGTTATGGCAGGTGGTGGGCAAGAACTGCCGATGCTACAAATTCAATCTGCAGAGTGTCACGGAGAGCACAGAGAAGAAAATGATCCATCCGCTTAGCTGCCCTTGAAACAAGCCACAGATGGAGGCTAGCGCGGACAATCACCCTTTGGGTAAGAATCAGAGCAGCTGGGGAGGGTTAGGTTTACATGGTGGGATAGTTCGTTATCTCAGGGCCCAGGGGCTGGATCTCGCCTTAGCCCGGGAAACCCTCAAACCCCGTCAGAACTAGCGCCGTTACAGGTAGATTTGACAGGCGGGTCCACCTGAAGACTGAGCACTCGAGGATACGAAGGTACGGAAATACGAATGAAGGATGCTGGGGGGAAGAATAAGGTTCGAGGGGTTGATACATCGCCTGTCTATCCTTGACCCGATCTCTTTGCCGTGAGGAGAGCTTGTGGAGATTTCTACTTACCCCTACTTACCACAATCGCGCGAGCAAGCGCTACCATTACTGCCACGCTTCATCACCGAGAAATATCCCGAACCTACAAGGGGTGAAAAACGAAAATGTAAACAAACATTAAAATCGTAGAAGTTTCATCGGGGAGGGTCACTCCTGGCTGTCATTGGGATGGACTAACAAATCTTTAAACCCTAGTTCTGCTAGCATCACCCCGCCCCTGTGGAATTCTTTTCCCGAGTCCTACCGGAGACACTCTGTATGAAATGAGCCCCAGTTCGCCACGGAGGCGGGCAACTTGTTTAGCGTATCTCCACCCTATAATATCTTATCGTTTTACTCCTCGATTTGGAATCGTCGGTCTTCTGCAGGCGCTCCGTCTCAGACTATTCCTGCCAAGTTGACTCCGGCATGTCACCGGAGCCGTCACATGGACATGGGAATAACATAAATTGACCTTTCTGGCTGAATTAGATCTTTGCGGGGGACGTGAATTTGAAGTTTAACGCCCTTGTGGACTTAATGGGGGTTAATCTATAGCCAGTGGTATCAACAAGGGGGTTATTGCAATTAAAGAAACCAGTTCAAAGTCCCCGCCGGAGTTGACTGCTGGATTATGATGTTGTTGGAGTGAGCTCATCTTGCGATGATAACCATGGCTGTACTATTTCAGTGGGTATTCAAGTACTTTGACATACTATTTGCTTTCACAGATTTCATAGAATCATCATCCCGAATGCGCATTGCACGTAGAAAGCCATTTTGAAACTTTGAAGTGAAAGGTTTGCGTTGCCTATGCGAGAGCAATCTATGATCGCACCGACGTTGATACCTCCGTGTCCAGATCGCGAATGACTGGCCTCTCCGTGGGTGCAACAAAGGAGATCATGCATGCTACATAGGGAAACACCAATACTAGTGTGGAGTACACACCTGCGTAGCGTTCAAGCTGAGCTGGGCAGAGATCTCTCGTCCGATATCTCTCGTCTCAATGGGTCTAAGGAGCGCCATATGCCGTAGACGCTTGATTAGCCAAGTGTGCCGAGGTTGCGGGGAGTCCTCATGCACTAGACTAAGCGTCGATTATTTCTATGCATGACCGATGCACTACTCCTTAGTGATTCGGGAACACATTAGCCTATATTCTAACAGAAGGTTACTAGCTCAACAACATAAGGTTGAGCCAACACAGAGACACCATTATCGCACTTTATCCGTGCCCACACGGAGAATCATCGTATTTGGCTAGGAGCAGTCAAATTCAACAGGCTTCTATATTCGTAAACTGATGGTAAAGTTCAGCCTTTGGTTACTTTCCTTGGCTTCTGGCATTGCTGACCTGAATTTCTTCCTAGGAGTGCTTGCTGCCTATGACTAGTCAACCCCCCTGGCTCGTCTACAAACTTCTCAAAATCGATCCCATTTCTCGACGGCACATGGGGTGGACTACCTATGCATCCGTGACGCATTGCTCGACAATACAGTACGGGCAGTAGTGGGTTGATGAGACTGCGCGCATTACGCATCCACCTAGATCACCCTGAGGAAAGTCCAACATTCACCGAGGAGGGACAGCCTGCTCAATGGAGTCAGTAGCGTGTCGATCTCACACACAACGGATTGGAGTTTAGTAAATGTCAAGTGCGGACTCGAGTACACAGAAAATCAACAACAGATGATGCATCGATCTCGAATAGAGGAAAGCTGGGTAGCTATGGCCGTGGTCGATACCCTCGAACTGAGCGATTTAGACTTTACAGGCCCCCTCGTTGGAATTTTTGCAGTTGGCACGGAAGTGGTTCCATGACCTGGAGGTTAACTGAGGGGAGGGAACTGCTAACCCTTGACTATACCTTGAAATCTAATTCTAAATAGATCTTATGGAAGGCTACCTGCCCTACGTTTTCTATTAGAAGGCCATTCAGGTGCTTTGTTTTGGGAAATTCGGATTAGACCTTCTCCCATTTTGCGTGCCATACCCCACGTTAGCGCCATTGAATGCTTTTACAACTCTAGGGGGGCGCGTATTCGAGATTATTCGGTCCCAGCATCTTTAGGATTCAGGTGAGGTGAGATATACGTGACTGGCTTGTAATTTTATTGGAATTGTTAAATGCCACGCCAGAGAGAGGCGCCAGGGTGAGACTCGGCGTAACACAGGTATCCTACATTCTGGTTTGCGGCTTTACGGTTAGATAGATACGATAAAATGTTTATTAAGGCACATTCATAAATCAGATACGCGAGTGTGCGGAAAGAACTGGAAGGTTAGTAAATAATCTTGTAACTTGATGAAGGAGCTGAAACGAGATGTCTCGGTCATTGAGGGAGCCCTAACGGACTTGAATCTTTAAGATCACCGGCGCATCTACATGTGGACGCTCTGAATCTGGGAGGCACAAAGGAGTCTCATGCCAGCTGATCTTCTGGTGGACAAAAAACTGTCGCATCCACCTGCATCATATTCCTGTAGCTGCCCTTTCAGCCAATTCTCAACATTCACCGCTCCGATATATAAGCAAAATGCATAGGTGACAGCGGCTAGGACGCTAGTAAATTGGAGTAACCATTAGGATTTCTCGGAATGTAACTCATGTCTCATGTGTAGGCCTACTGGGTAAAACCCATTTGATGGTGGAAGGGGTTGAAATCAATTCAAGGAATCAGTGGCTGGTCGGCAATTCGAAAGAAAGTCAACTGCCGCGGCAAGGCGAGGATACGAGGAGAAACAGGACACGCAAGCGCTCCTAGGGGGCCCGGGCTGATCTTGGCGTTGTATAATGACCAGATTCTATGGGTCTTGGGTGGTCCAGGCTTGCCTTTGATGGGCGCCAATTATCCTCATTTTGAGACAGGAGTGAAAGTACTTGGCAATCTCTTCCATCGGGGCGTGTCGAGTCTCGATCCGGAACGAATAGATGACGAAGGCCTCAAAGTCCAGCATGTTCAAAAAACAATGATCACTGTTTTTTGATCCTCGCCAAGTTGCGCTGGAGTTCTCGGCGGTATTACTTGGTGCCGAAGGGTTTCAAGGTCTAACCCTATCGTTCAAGGGTGGTGTTTAGTCTGACTTTCAACCTCTACAATATGTTAGCTAGGTGTGCATGATGGGTCTAATACAAATTGACTGACTACTTGAACTTAAATTGACTACTCTCAAGAATCGAAATAAAAAACAACGAGAGGATATCTTTTTTGAGCTTTTGATTGATTCACTCCCCACGCGCATGTAGGAACCTAGTCTTAGGCATACAACCCAAAGGAGAAGAGCTAATACTGGAAAGCCCACTCTAACGGCCCTGCTCCGTAGACTGGAGGCCCCCGTCCTAGTACACAAACTCATCGATAGCGCCACCTGCCGGCACCATTGGCAGAGAAAGGGCTTTCTTTGTGGTCCGCACCTCCAGAAGTGCGGGGCCACTGGTCTTCAGTAGCCATTCCAGTTTCTCATGCACCTCAGCCGGGGTCGAACACATTTGAGCCTGTATGCCCATCGCTTTAGCCGCCTTGACAAAGTCTGGATTCCGGTGATGACTGTGACAGAACCGGTCTCCATAGTACACAGATTGAAGATGGGTGACCATTCCCTGTTCCTCATTGTTGAGAACAATAACTTTTACGTCGATGTTGAACTGACTAGCTGTTACCAACTCATTCAGGGTCATATTGAACGATGCGTCCCCGTCGATATCAATCACCAGGGCATCAGGGCGTGCGAGCTTTGCACCAATCGCCGCCGGTAGTCCATATCCCATTGTCCCGAGGCCGCCCGAAGTGATTATAGTGCGAGGGTAGCGCCAGCGGAAATGCTGTGCCGCCCACATTTGGTGTTGTCCAACCCCTGTGGTAATGATGGTGCGGTCTTTGATTGGGTCTACCAAATCACTGAGATGTTGAATGAAGGCCTGTGGCTGAACCAAACCATCATCGGGACTTTTTATGGTTTTTTGAAGGGGAAACTGGGTCTTCCACTCAGCAATCTGAGATAGCCATTCAGGACGATGAGTGGATTCAATCAAAGGGAGTAACATCTCCAGACTATCCGCACAGTCACCCAGCACCGCTTCGGTTGCTTTCACCACTTTGTTTATATTTTTTGGTGAGATGTCAAAGTGAACGATCCCACCATAGCCCCCAGCTGCTGCTGCTTTGGCCTTGGGTGCAAACTTAGAGATGCGCCCCGTCACTCGTTCATCAAACCGTGCCCCGAGGGCAATTATTAGATCCGCATTCTGTATGGCCATGTTTGCATAACCCGCCCCGTGAAGGCCTAGCATATGAAGCGCTTTGCCATCCGTTTCATCGAAGGCTCCAAGTCCCTGGAGAGTTGTGGTAACTGGGATAGATGCTTTGTCGGCAAGCTCTTTCAAAAGTTTAGGCCCGTTATGGCTAGCAAGCAGGCCCTGGCCCACATAGAGGACTGGTTGTTTCGCGATGTTGATTAATTTTGCGACTCTTTTCAAGGTACGCTCGAGGTCTTTATAATGGACATTTTGCGTAGCCAAATCCACAGCGCTCAAAGCATTGGTACTATGCCCTAGTTGTGGAATAGGATTCCTTAGAATTCCGGCCGTGACGTCGGTGGGTAACTCAAGTAAAACCGGCCCTGGTCGACCACTGGTAGCAATCTCAAATGCTTCATTGATACGACTAGGAATCTCAGCGACATTCCTCACAGAGACGTTCCATTTTGTACATGGGCGGGTCATTCCAATAACATCTGCCTCTTGGAAACTGTCCAGTCCCATCTTTGTAGTTGCGACCTGCCCACAAAAGACTACCAAGGGTGTTCCATCAGCCAGGGCATCCATCATCGGAGTGATCAGGTTGGTCGCGCCCGGTCCTGATGTCACCAAGACCACTCCAGGCTTCCCAGAGGCTCGAGCATACCCTTCCGCCATATGTCCCGCTCCTTGTTCATGTCGCGGGAGGATGAAGTCAAAGTCGGTCGCCTCGTAAATCTCGTCGAAAACTGGCAGAACGGCCCCTCCAGGATATCCAACTGCAATAACAATACCGATCAGCCATTACACCTTTTTCTTTTATCAGGACCAAACGCACATATATGTTTCACCCCATGCCGCGCCATCATAATCCGGAAGATTGCACCACCACTAAGCCCGATGAACCTGCCTTGTTATCAGATTATGTACGGCCCATGCGTACGTATTCTTAATCCGACCATGGGGAAACGCACGAATCGTCAAGTGTAGTCAATCTTCTACCGTTCGTAGTCAGGGGTCGACGATAATCTCGCAAGAGGTTTCTCGGTCTGTGCTCGACGCAGAAGAGTTAATCAGGGGTGATTTGCATCCTTCTGTAGATTAAAGCGTTGGGAGGGTGCATACCTCTTAAGGAGCCTTTGTTGTTCAATGTTGGCATCATAAGGATCTTTAGGAGATATCTGGGCCTCGGTGGCTTCAGAGTTTTCTAGGAATGCAGCATTTGAGATACTTCGAATGTTGGTCTGTGCCAGTTGACTCCTTGACTGCCTCACAAAGCAATTATGAGTGAGAGGCACCCGAGAGTTCAGCCAACGTTGCATAATGACGAAGAATCCGAGATTCTATTTCTCCTTTTATGAGTCCAAAACAATTGATGAAGTAGTAGATAGAAACACAGTTAGGAGAGGAAACTCTGCACGGAGAGTTCAGTCTGAAAGTAGATGTTGTGTTGATCCTAATTCGGGTTAATTATGACTTATGACTCACTCCAGCCAACACCCTGCATCCATTCATGCAACAAGTACTATATGGCCGGCACCAATTACTTGAATTAGTGTCTTAGAATGCAGGCACTGACTATACCTTGAAGCTCTCATTTCTAACTTCCGAATCCCAATGCTAAAGGATCCTTTCGACAGGCTTCCAGAGGTGTTCCCCCGTATCAATGCCTATTGCCCAACCCTGCTTAGTTTACGAAAGAAAGGATGTATTACAGATATCACAAGGTAAGATAACTTGATGTGCCCGCAATAGAATGGAAGAGTAAAGTTATTGAGTTCAAAATCATCGAGTTTGTCACCAACTCTGAAGCCTAAGTGACCTACAGATTCACTGGATATATTTTGTGACATTGGACAGTGTTTTGAGCATAAGCTCTCCTTTATTGAACGATCTACCAGCCATAGGGAAATGGTAAGGCCATTATAGATATATACATGGTATTGTGATCTGGGCAGAGGATCTCACTATACCTTACGGACTGTACCCCAAATGATTTCAATTCTCGTTAATGACTGGAGAAGAGGAAGTTCGTGTGCCTGCCTGCCTGAGGACTCCAAATTCGTCCGCATTGGGTCACGAACCGGATCTGATTACATAATCTCATACCCTGGCCAAAGCGGTAATTTATAAGTGTTTATCTCTAGATGGTTAAGGTTACTTGAGTAATTCACCCTTAGGACGTTATTTTGAATTCTGGAAATAAAACTGTTAAAAAAAAAAAAAGGGAAGTCCTGTATTCAGTGGTTGTGTTGTGTTCCATGGAAGCATTGACTGGTACCTGAGGTGTCTAATCCAATCCAGCTCCCCGCCTCCGCACTCATCGGGACGTTTGGATCTTAATCTTCCGTCCACCTCCACTCCTCGCCCCTCGCTGCCCAAAGTACCTCACTACCCTACCTACATCACTGTAAGTACATGATCCCAAGAGAACCCTTATCCGTCACGGATAATTGAATTGCCATCCCCTCCACATCAGTCTGACCCCTCTTTCCCCAGCTCATCCCGAGCTTCGCTGCCTAGGTGCGCCCGCCACCATTTACCTTCCAGTCCCCCGCTCGTATTATCTCCACGCCCTCGTTCTCGCTACGGGCCTCCTCCTCGTCACCGTGGCTCCCTTCCTGCGTCTCTCCACCTCCCCCACTATCTCCAGACTATCTTCAGTCGTGGGCCATCTTCGCAGTTCAAGGCCTACAGTATTCGGTGTCAATCCGACGCGTCATCAGCCTCTCACTACCGCCAGCATGGCCCCCCAGCACCTCCGTCGCCCCCCTCAGCCTCCTCCCCTCTTTACCGCCACGGCTCAGTCAATCCTCGATGATGCAAAGCGTCTCATTGAAACCTCTCGCAAAGCCCACGATGGGGTCGTAGCCTCCATTACACCTGAAACAGCCACCTTTGCATCGGTTTTGAAGCCGCTGGCTCACGATGAGAATGCCATGTCATTAGAATCCTCCATTCTGGGATTCTACCAGGCAGTCTCAACCGAGCAGGAGCTGCGGGATGCATCCTCCAAGGCGGAGGAGCTGATGGACGAATTCTTTATCGACATGGCGATGCGCGAGGATGTTTTCAAGCTCGTCGATGCCGTCCTAAATAAAAATGAAACCCTAGATCCTGAGTCTCGTCGGTTGTTGGAGAAAGAACACAAGAGCTATATTCGGAATGGGCTAGGACTCCCTGCTGGACCCAAGCGCGATCGGTTCAAGGAGATCAAGAAGCGGCTCAGCCAGATCAGTATCGAATTCCAAAAGAACCTGAACGAGGAAAACGAGGGAATGTGGCTCACTCCGGAGGAGCTGGAGGGTGTGCCGGAAGATGTGCTCTCGGGACTGAAGAAAGGGGAGGGTGAGCATGAGGGCAAGCTGTGGTTGACCTTCAAATACCCAGACTTCTTCCCTACAATGAAGTACGCCAAGAATGCCGAAATTCGGAAGCAAGTCATGATCAAGAACGAGAACAAGTGCAACCAAAACGTTCCCCTTTTCCGAGAAGCCATCATCCTGCGTGATGAGGCTGCCCGTCTTCTGGGCTACCCGAATCACGCGGCGTTCCGGATCGAGGACAAGATGGCCAAGACTCCACAGACAGTCGACAATTTCCTGGGCGATTTACGGAGCCGCTTGACGGCTGGTGGCCAACAAGAGATTGCGCAGCTCATGAAGCTGAAGAAGAGTGATGTGGAGTCCCGTGGCGAGACGTTCGACGGGCACTACTACCTGTGGGATAATCGATTCTACGATCGCCTCATGCTGGAGAAGGATTATTCGCTCGATCATCAGCTCATCGCCGAGTACTTTCCACTTCAGACAACGATTGAGGGCATGCTAGAGATATTCGAAGAGCTCTTCGGTCTTGTATTCGTAGAAGTCACGGGCGAAGACCGCTCAGCTCTCGCCTCGACTGGCAAAGGTGATGATATTGTGTGGCATGAGGATGTGAAGATTTTCAGTGTTTGGGATGACGAGGGAGAGGGTAACGGCTTCGTTGGTTACCTGTACCTTGACTTGTTCCCCCGCAGTGGTAAATACGGACATGCCGCCAACTTCAACCTCCAACCAGTAGGTTACCAATGAATGGCAGGTGCGAGATATGTTACTGATCTGGAGATCTAGGGATACATTGATGCCGAAGGAAAGCGCCGCTACCCAGCCACAGCATTAGTTTGCAATTTCACCAAGCCAACCCCGAAGAAGCCGAGTCTGCTCAAGCACGATGAAGTGGTTACTCTGTTCCACGAGTTGGGTCACGGGATCCACAACCTGGTATCGCGAACAATTTACTCCCGATTCCACGGCACAAATACTGTGCGTGACTTTGTCGAAGCTCCCAGCCAGATGCTGGAGAACTGGTGCTGGACTCCGTCACAGCTAAAGTCGCTTAGCAAGCACTACTCGACACTGTCGCCAGAATACCTCGCCGCGTGGAAAGAGCAGACAAAGAGCCAAGCGGACCCACCGGAGAAGATTCCCGACGACGTTATTTCCAACTTGATTCGGACGAAGCACGTCAATGACGCTCTCTTTAACCTCCGCCAGCTCCACTTTGGTATCTTCGACATGACGGTGCACGAGCCCGAAAGCCACGAGCAGATTCAAAAGCTGCCAATCTCTGCCACCTACAACACTCTGCGCAAGGAGATCGCACAACTGGAGGGACCCGAGGCGTTGGGCATGGGAGACGAATGGGGACATGGACAGGCTACTTTCGGTCATTTGATTGGAGGTTATGATGCCGGGTACTACGGCTATCTTAGGTATTTTTTCCCATCCGACATTGGTCTGCCTCTTTTGTTTCCAGTGCTAATAATACCCAGCTCCCAAGTTTACTCCACAGACATGTTCTACACCGTTTTCAAATCGGACCCAATGAACCACGCAGCTGGCCGTCGGTACCGGTACCAGGTGCTTGAGAAAGGCGGCAGCCAGGATGAGATGAAGACCTTGACCGAGTTCTTGGGCCGCGAGCCGCAGACGGATGCCTTCTACAAGGAGATGGGCTTGGCATAAGTATTGGGGTTTTTTTAGCTTGTACTCTCGAACTAAGGAGGCCTTGCAGTCTACTTGACTGGATAGCATTAGACCAATAAATATATATCAGTGTGTCTGTCAAGAATTATAGCAACCCATTTCTTTGTATTTCTCAGCTTTTCCGCCCGGGTACATGCGCTTTATTCCAACCTCTCAGTTTCCCTTGTCGATTTAGATGGAGATCGAAGAAGCGAGAGAAGCGGAATGAAGTGGGTGATGGTCGCCAAGCAAGATAAAGGTAAAGCTAGCAGATGTACCGATCCAACGTCCCCTCAACTTCCTCCCTTTAGTGAGCGCAGCGGGACGGTTCTAATTTCTGCTTTGCTCCACAAAACTGATCAACCTCTTCTCCTCGACAACGTTGTGGAGGCAGGTGTGGTGCCCTGAAATTCCCAGATCTCCAATCGGAACCGATAGACATCATAGCCTGCTTGGCTGTTCCATACCCGTATGTCTTGGCCTTGCTTGGTAGGAAAATTTTGGTCTTGGCAAACAAACTGGTGAGCTGGGGAGGTTGTCTTGCGAGAGATCTACAATGAGCCATAAGGGTTCGATGGAATCGCACATCCTGCGCGATTTCCCAATCATCTGGCCGTGCGTCGATGTCCCGTAGACTGACCTTCTCCCAGTCGGCGCCGTAGTGTCCGAACTCGCCACCCACACGGTACCAGCTATGGGATATGGGGCCATTCTGGCGATTTGAGAGTCTGGGGGATTAGCGTAAAGACTGGTCACGGCGGCGATTTCCTTACGGGGGATGTAGCCGGGTGGTCACCACGCTGATAGATGTACTTTTGAATCGGGCGGGAGCCGCTCTCTAAGACGAAGAAGGGACAGAAGATGGACGGGGAGACGAAGGAAAGGACGGTTATGCTCGGGCGAGAAGGGGGGAGGGACGGAGGTACTAACTGCCCTCCATCGATGGCTCTAGTCACAGCGTTGGGTAGTTGGGTCGATTGATGTGATATATGTTGCCTCCGCCCAAGGATTCAATAGGCGTCTCTCCTGGAATGGGCCTCCTAGGATGGGCATTTGGATGACATGATAGATTGGTTGGTTGATGTTTGTGCTATCGTATTCGGCACATATATGCTGACCACTATATTAACTGGCATGATTAATCGAGTATTCTATCCTGCTATACAAGCTGAGCTGCAAGGCACGCCTTCACTCAGAGGGACCCAGCAACTTTGGTAGTTGGTAGAGAGAGATATATGTACGTTGCCTTCTTTTTTATTTCCCCGTAGGGATGATGCGTGGTCATTTAGATACAGTACTACGGCAAACCGAATATTCTATGACAATCGACACCCGAACGCCCAACTCATCGCTATTAAAGAAAGAAAAAGAAAAAATCATGAATACAACGCTCGTACGGTCCATTGCCAAAACCCGAGAAATGAAGGGCGATCCCTTGTGCATGTCCAAGAAGAAATATGGGTCGTTTCTTCATCGAAGCTCGGGTGTGATGGTTTCATTTCACGGTGACGTGACGGACGAATGCTTTATTAGGGTAGCAGGGATATATGTTCCCCTCCCCCCCGGACGCTGCAAATCCTATGCCTTGCTCGGAGGCTCTTCTGGTTTCGGTGGTGGTGGAGGTGGTGGCTCTCGACAAGGCACCCCCCACAAGGCGTGGCATCGTGCGCTCTCGACAATGTTCTCCGTGAAGCCCATCTCCGTCTCGACCTCGACGACCTTCCGGTCGTCGCCCGAATTGACTAGACTCCCGGTGACACCCAGATTCGGCGAGGGTTGATAGTGCCGAAACAGCTCCGGCAGGACGGAGATGCATTTCAGATCGCGCTCCCCGCAGCCCCTCATCAAGGCGATATCGAAGGCTTCATCTTTCCCGGCCCCGACATCGAGCAGCACCCTCTTGGCGCCCTCCCGGGTCAAGGCGTAGGCAAAGGTACAGATGGGGGCGCCGGAATGGAAGACGGCACGCTGGCCCTTGGGGAGGCGGTCGACGGGGCCCTTGGCCAGGCCGACGTACGCCGACTTGGGGCACACGGTCTCGTCGTCGACAAAGACGGTCGTAAAGCCTTTCTCCCACCGCTCGGCGCAGAGTCCGACCCAGAGCACGTCCCAGTCGCGACCATAGGGCGCCGTCTCCGACGGGGCGGTGTTGGTCAACTGGCGGACGGCCTCGGCGATCGCCCGCATCTCATCGCGAATGGCGACATCCCAGTCGACATCGTCCTCGACAATCAAGGCGGTCTCGTACCCGGACTGCACGACGTGTTTGATCAGGTCCAGGTGCGCGACCCAAGCGAGGGCGGACCCATGGTTGGGGTGGATGGCATCCCCGGAACCCAGGGCGGCAAAGGCATCCACAATTTCGGGGTGGATAGGGGGCTGCGCCGGAATTTGAATTTCGAGCCCGGTGAAGCGTGCGGCGGCCTGGAGACCGGTCGTTCGCCAGGATGGGAAGGGCGAGAGGGCGAGGATGGCTTCAAACTAGGAAATCGGGAACGAGGGCTTGATTAGTGTGTGTGTCCTTGGGGGGGGGGGGGGGGGGGGTAGGGATAACCAGGAAAAAGCTCACCCCTAAGGTTGCATTTTGCGCCGCGGCCGCTGGTGGGCCGGCTGGAGGCCCGTCGGCCGACGGAGGGCCCAGTGAAGGGGCTGCTGGGGGCGGCGCATTATTATTATTATTGTTGTTGTTGTTGTCGAGGGACGTGTGAGGTGGATGGAGAATGACTCGGGGTCTCTCCTGGGTTGTGGATAAGAAATACAGCGTCCAGAGGAGTGTGCAGGCGGCTACCGCGCCGCCGAGATACCATCGCCAGCGATTCAAGAAGGCCTGGGCCACTGTCAGCCTCATCGTCGCTGAGGAGGACGAATCGACCGGCGATGAGGGGGGGTGGGAGGAGGAGGAGGAGGAGGAGGAGGAGGAGGAGGAAGAGGAGGAATGACTGCGGTGATCCGATGTAGGACTTTTTCAGGGTCCACCACAGGTCCTATTATCCTTATAATTATGGTTATTTTCTTTTGATAGAAATGATTACTCGACTACGGTGGTTCCAACCCAGAGGAGAGCACTAGAACGACTCGAAGGAAACAAACTAATTCGGATTGGGACATCATGTGAACCCATTCGACCCAAAAAGCAGCAGGAAAAGGGGCTAGGCCGGTCAGCCCAGCGCCCATGGATCCATTATATAATAATTGCGCAAGTGAGACAGGCGGTTGGTTGGGAGCGATTGGCGGCGATAAGAGTGTCCCCAACCCTACTCTGAGAGGTGAAAATTGTCAATCTAGGACTGGGCTGTTCGACTCTTAGAAAGCTAGGGCCCGGGGAGGGCAGTCGAGAACTCGAGGATATCATCGTCCCCATGGTCTTGTTGCCCTCGTAGACACTACCGCTGGCGCCGCTTGGTTGGTGAAGGGGCTGTTTGACTTTTTCCTGATCCTTCTGATTTTTCATTCTTGTCAGATGCTGACGGACCAACCTAGTCGCCAACGGACAAGGCTGCGATCCCGATTCGCATCCTCGTCCAGCATGGTCCAGTTTCCATTTGTGTTTGACTCCGGTGGTCGTTCGGGTGGAGCTCGGATTCAACAGCCACGTTGGCGATAACCTTATTGGCCACGTCCAGCTGTTTTGACTCGCTAATGGGAACCGGATGAATTAACCGCCAGCCAATGATCCACCTGACTCAGACTGGATTTGTCAGACGAGTGGATCCGGGCCGTGACCATACCTGACCGACCCAGGAGAGCGCGTGCTCAAAGAGGCAGCCCTGACTGGTTCCAAGGACCTGATACCTTCGCTGCAGCGACGGCGATGGTCACGACTAGTATCCTAGCTAAGCCTAACCAGGCCGGTGTCGCTCCCTGGCCGATCAATTGCTGGGAAAACACGGACTGGCACCTTTCTCTTCTGGCTGCCAGTTTGCAATCACGATGAGAGGATGACGCTAGGAGGATTTGGTATAGGAGCAAGCCACGCAGCAGGAGGAGGGCTAAGGCAGGTACCGACCGAGGATTGAAGAAGGTCCTCCTTCGCTCTCCGGACAGGTAGTTATATGAAGAACTCAGATGCCTTGAGGTGAAAAAACACTGGCCACCGCCTCGTTACGATCCACGGCTCCACTGACATCGTTGTCGGCAGTCCCGAGGTCGGTGGACTCTCCTTGCCATTGGGGGGTTAACGATTGATTCTGAGACCAGAATTGAAACATCCACCCTATCGCTTAGCCTCTGCCACGAGGCCGGTTAGCGGCGCCCCGCAAAGCCAGAATAGGAAATCGATCAGGTGCCACGGTGGGAGTTATCGTGTCCGGCTAAAATTCATAAACGAAGGGAATCCCTCGGGGGAAGTGAAGCGAGAGGAACGGAAGTAATTAAGAGCCAGAAAGAGAAGAGAAGGCAAGAAGAGGCAAACCCTACACTGTTTCCCCCAATTCTCGTGATGGAGCCTGTGCAGTGCTTTCTAGATGCCGTCATGCGAGGCGATGTGACAGGCGTGGAGAAGGGCATCGACAAGGACAAATCGATTCTCACAGCCAAGAATGCCGAGGGGAGGACAGCTCTCCACCTGGCCGCCCTGTATGGGCAGCCAGAGGTCGTCCAAGTCTTGGTACGCCGTGGGATTCCCCTGAGCACGACTGACCATCGTGGCCAAACAGCTTTACATCTCGCTGCGCAGGGCTCATCCGCCGAGATCGCCAGACTCCTGCTGGGGAGCGGTGCAAGCTGCTCCCTTCGCGACAAGGATGGGAAGACGCCCCTGTTCTACGCCTATAAAAATTCCTCCCCCGAACTGTTGACCATCTTTCTCGACTCCACGCCCATCTGCGGTGGTGGCTGTGCCCTCACCCCGGAGATCGTGTTGGCGCCGACGAGACTGTTTTCTCCGGCGACGAAACCCACCCCGATATGAGTCGGAGGTCCCGGACTGCAGACGACAACACGCCGTCACCACCTTTTCTGCCCGACTGCACTCCCGTCAGACGACCCGGATAGATGTTATATGCGCTCTCGACTCGGAGGGGGTGCAAGACTGAGATCATCTGCCACGGCGAATTCATAGACCTCCGGTACCAAAAAAAAAAAAAAAAAAAAGGCCAAACCGGACTCGGCCTCAGCGGGTGGCCTGTACGATGACGAAATGCCCCTTCCAGTGCAGATATCCAATTGTGTGTCCCTTCAATGCCATATGCGCCCGGTAGCTCAGCTCCTGCCACGGACAAGCCTCGTCTCGTAGAGAGTATTGCTGATCTGGTCTCTGAAGAGGAGACAACATGGAGTCGGACTACCAACAAGCAGGGACTCTCTTGTCATCGCGCTCGCCCGTTCTCGAGGGACTATTGAATGTGACGATAACGGGTCAACCTCTCCGATCGACCCCTGAAGCGGTTGGGTAGAGATCAGGACATCCGCCCACCGACGCTTCGCTTCCGGTGCTGGATTCTACGACATGACAAGGACGGATGTACATATTTATAATAATCATCACAATAGTACTAATAATAATAATAACAAGAATGATTGATTTGTTTGTGGTTTTCAATGACAGTCCGCTATTCACACTCCGAGCCTGTAGCTACTCCTTTGATGGTCGACTCGTAAGCTAGGGACCACCACGTGTGTCTGTCTATACAGGTCAGGATGCGCTTCCACCCTGAATCAAGGCATCGCCCCATTCCGGGGCAGCCAGCCAAGGATACGATTGGCATTGTATGCCACAATCAGGACCATCGACACCACGACCACCGTGAACGGCGTGGCCACCTGCCAAAATAATCCTTGCCCCATTTGCATATCCCGGATGTCCACCGTATTCATCCCCATGTAGCTCGTCACAAAGGAAAGCGGCAGGAAAATGGTCGAGACGATCGTGAAAACGAGAATGGCTTTCCCATGGTCTTCTTGGATGATATCGACCCGTTGCACAATCTACGCCACCGAGTTAATGGCCCTGCGAGCGAGCGACTCGGGGAGTACAAGGAGAGGAAAGGGGTCCCATACCTGTCGCTCAATCCGATCGGCGCGCGTGATCAACTCTTGTAACACATTGTGTCGTTCTTGCAAATCGGCCTGGATCTCCATTAAAGTGTCGCGAGTGGACATGTTGACCACGACGTGACCCTCATCAGTAGTGCAATAAAATGATTCAAAGACGGTTGGAGTGTGAATGTCGTCGTCGACTTCGCTCTCGTCCTCCTCGCGAGCATCCTCGGACCGGCAGAGCGAGTTGATGACCTCAAGCTGCTGGTCGACATTGGCACTGATAATTTCCAACTCTTCCCGGAGCAGGTTCATACTGATCAGAAGGTTTTTGCTGGGCCGAGCTCGTGCTTGGAGTTGCTAAAGGTAAAAAAAAAAGAGAATAGAAATAAATTCTCAGTCAGCCCAGGCTATCCTGCCTTATCAAACAACGCAGCACGGGACGGCCTACCATCGAGGTCGTGTAGGTGGCATATAATTCCACAATGTCGAGGACAGGCATTGAGGCACAGGAAGAATGGCCCTGGAGAACAGAACGCATCACCAGACTGACGATCCGGCCGCAATCGACCCCAGTGTAGGCACTCTCCATCTCCTCCCTCGCAGAGGACATGAGACAGCATTCACGGCGTGTTTTATCTAGATACGTGAAGATGAGGTCGGCACGATTGTTTACCTTACTGAAGAACCCGTTCTCCCCCCTCTCTTGTATGTTTCTATCGAAAACGGACGGCGTTTTTGTCCGTTCGCGATCGTATCGGGGACCTCGCCGACGCCTACTATCGCTGTACCAGCTCCGTTCATCGTCCTCCCAGCTCGAATCATCAACTACGGCGTATTCCCCCTGCGTCCGGGTGGGTTGGGTTTGACGCCGGGAGGTTTCTCTGTTGTCCGAGCCAACCGGGTTATCAGGTCCACTCGCGCTGCGTTGGGATTCTTCGAGGAGTTGAGTGGCCTGGGCCGATGTGTCCGCCAGGAGCAGCACAAATTGGACGAACGCTCTCACTATGGACTGGGGAATACCCGTTTGCTCTGACGCTCCATCTTGGATTTCTTGCATTCGTTTCATGAGCTCGCGCAATGGGAGCGAGAAGACTTCGCAATGGAATTCGAATAGAGCATCCGACGGCGGGGGGCCAAAGGTCTCGCGAGATTCCCCGTGCATGTTAGACTGCAATGACGACCTCATGCAACGCTTGACGTGGCGGACAAACTTACCTGGAGCACCAATTCAACCGCAGCCCATACCTTCTTCTTCACGAGGCAGTCGTAATCGGCTTCAATAAAGTAGTCAAGAAGATGACCGACGCGGCGCACAAATGTCGAGAGGAGGGCGATGATATGGCGATTTGTACGAGAATCCTCCTGCAGCTTGCTAATTTGTCTTTCTACGTCCGCTCTCGTCTTGGTCTGCAGCGCATTATAGTTGCTTGCGGCACGACGCTCAACGTTCAAGAGGATTTCGCGATGCATATGCGCCACTAAACTCCTCATCCGCTGCAGCGGCGTAGCTTCGTTGTCAGCCGGCGTCTCTTTTTGGCTAGAGGTTTCCCTCTGTGCTGAAATTTCTCGAGACAGACCAAGGCTGCCCAGGGTAGCGATCGGGTCCGGGATGTGGATTGGCCACTTGAAGAACGGTCGAAATTTTGTCTCTGTTTTTTTTTCACCTCTCTTCTGCACGACCTCATTCCCACCCGTCATCTGACGATCATGTGCCTTGGCCCTCTCCGTCACGACTTGGGACTTGATCGCTTCCAAAACATATGAAGGGGGATTATAATGCGGTTCATCAATGTCAACTTCCTTGTTGTCGAAACGGCTCTCGAGATCGGCGATGGCGCGCAATCGCCGCGTGTGATTCCGGAGGATTTTCTGATCGAGATCTGTGAGTGCTTGCGCAACGATGAGGTTCTCTTGTGCCTAAGACAGAGGTCAGGTTCAGCTCTTTTAGGGATGGCGGTATCGGGTTCTATTGGTAGCAAAGGCCCTACCCCAGCATTCGATAAATCCCAATAGTAAGGTAGTTTGTATTCATCCAGTGTTTGGGGGCTCAGGTCCTTTGTACTGAAAACAGTGGTTTGGGGATTGTCCCTCCCCGAGTTCCAGGGATAGTTTCCCTCCAGTGGAATAGGGATAGGTAATCGTTGCTTGGACTCAAGCTCCTTTGGGGAGGCCAAGATCAGTAGCGGTTCAGAAATGGGGTGGGATTGTAGGATCGAGTGCCAACGGTGTGCTTCAATGGGTTGGGTTTCGTCCTGGAGCCGGAAAAGATAATCGTTCTCTCCGATGGTAATGCTTAACGATGCTTCCAGTGTGCACCGTACTCGATGCAAAAAGCCCTGTTTGATTTGTTGATTTAATATAAGTTTTTCTTTCTTTCACCCTCATTCTGGTGGGGTCACAAGTGAGAAGCAGATGGGGAGACTGACAAACCAAGCACCACATGCATCACGCTCCAAACAAAAGACAAACCCAGAGCTTAGAGTGACTCGGATCGTCGGCGGGAATGGATTTCTTCCGATGGTGCAGGTGGCGATCGACGATTGCCGGTCATCGTATAACGGCGTCGGCGCATATGTTGCGATAAACTCTAGAGGCTTGGTTTTAGCCAGGACGACACCTTTGTATCCCTGAAGAAGCATGCGGCTCATCCATCCAGGGACAGATGGAGTGTAAGGGAGACACACTATCACCGATATTGAGAAGCCACAGCTGAGGAACATGGATGAGATCCGGTATGTTGGTGCGTGAGCGCCGGATTGCTTGCTGATTTTCTCGGCTCATGGATGACTCCAGATGGTAAGCCGATTGCACCAATGGCTGCACCCAATGCGTTTTGGCGCTTTCGGGCTCCCTCGGTTGGCTTGCCTGTTGCAGCAAGAAATATGGGAGAGCGAGGAAAGTGATACTGGTTTTTCCCGAATGGCGTGGGAGTTGAAGCTGCAACACGGCATTATTCGGGCGAAATCTCCTGCCCTGAAACGCGGAACCTTCAAGCGTAGTTATCAGGCGATGTAATACCTTGGAGGCATCGCCTTGTTTGCTGAGTCCGTATGCTTCGAGAGCGCAGGTCTAACCTCGCCAGCGATCGCAAACCGGATGAGTATCGATCCGTCCAGGGGCATGAACAATAGTCTAAACCTACCACAAAGGTTTCGAGCTCCATCTCCTGATCGGTCAGATGCCTTGTAGAGCCGATAGCTGTCAGGGTCGATGGACGAACTGCTAGGTCCCTCGGAAGGGGAGACTTACATCCATCGTAGCTGGTGCGGTTTTTTGATGTCACTCGCCCAGTTGATTTTTTTGACCCCGAGGAGAATGCGTTCCTCGCCATCTGGTCCGACCTTCTCGTGTGCCGTGGCTTCTACTGAGAAGAGCAACGCCGCGGTGGGCGTCCTTGTTGGAATATTGGTGGGAAGCACCCCCTCTGGATCGGGTCTGGGCCTCGCTTTGCGTGTTCCCACTCCGGGCAGTCGGTGATCAACCACGCGAAGAACCCAATCCGGCCAGGGCATCTTGTGTGGAATTCCCCTTCGTTGAAGTGACTGCCTTTGTCGACTTCGCTGGGCGGGTGTGGTCCATCACTCGCGGGGCTGGCGTGTTTATTCCTCTTTGGGCTAGGTTACGCAGCGCTACGGGATCGACACGGTCGCATCTATGCTGATGGTGATTCTAATTCTGTTTAGGGAGGTGGTTGTTGTTGTGTGTTGAAGAGACTTAGGGGACATGACTATAGGAATAACCGTAATATCGAACGAGGAAAGCCCAGTATACATGATGATCTTGTCATTTGTAGACCCAATCTCTCCCTGACGCTCCCTTCTTTCTCTTTCTCACCAAATACATCTGGTCCTTCTTCCAATCGTACCCCCTCTGTTCGGTCGTTCTCGGCTCAACCAGGGTATTCTGGAATTCCCGGTGTTTGGATTCCCCCAAACGGCGCGTATGGGCAAAGAGCTCTTCCTGGAAGTCCTGCGAGATCCATTGCTTGATGATGAGGTAGTTGACGTTTTTCTATGCCCACGCGCTCTGGTTATTCCCTGCTGCGGCCCCGTCCGAATGCATTTCTGCGCGATGATGACCTACCTGGTCCCACTCCCAGGGCAGTCGGTACGCGTCCAATGTCTCGGGCAGTAGATGCCGTCTGTGCACTCGAATCCAGGTTGTCTTCTGGCTCTCCTGTGCGAGACGGTTCTGTTCTGCCAGGACCGCTTGAATGTGGTCGTCCGTGTAGCCCGCCGCTTTGAACTCGTCCGTCAGGGCATCGGTTAGTGGGGTTTTCGTGTCGTCGGTGGCCATTCTCTGTTGGAGCAGGGCTGCTTATGCGACCGTGTCTAGATGTGCCTCCATGCGTGTCGATAGGTGTCGAGAGTATGTCCGGCATGGTTCATGAGGGATAAAACGAGATCAGCTCAGCCCCGACCGGCGTTTTCCTACAATTTCCCGAAATGGATAGTCACCTGTGTCGACTCCACATTTTCGCACCTGCGATCGACAACCTCAGGTCAAGTCAAGGAAATAATAGCCGGAGAGAAGACATGCTCGAACAAGACTCGTGGATGGTGGTGCATGCAGGTTTCCATTAAAGTCGGAGATGGCCTGTCCCCCCTCTTTTTTCTTCCGGGGTGGAGAAGAGCCTGGACGCACGTAGTTGGGAACCAGTGGGTACCTCATCGGTACATCATGGATGAAGACACAGATACGAGAAGCAGATAATACTCTATCTACACGAACTACGATTGGATCTAAACCTACTTCCGAGAACCCACGGTTGAGACTTGTTCTGCAGCGTCTGTCCGAGTATCCCCCCTCCTCCTGACAAGGTGTCCTTCTGGGGAGGGTTCATCAATTTGCGACCTCCTTGCTAATCCCACCATTGGGTGATCAGGATTCATTAGGCACGGAATTCCAAATTCTTTCCTCTCACTGAAAAAAAAAAAAAAAAAAAAAAAATGAAGTTTACAGTTCTAAAACGTGAAAGTGGAGATGCCACGCCATGGGCCTCCCGTCGAGACCGGACACTTCTTTTGTTCTTCATTCCGTGACAGACGACAGACGTCCAGTCCGGAGCAAAGGACCACACTCCTGCGCAATGGCTGAGACCAATCGGATAATAAGGAGAGAAAAGAGGGGGGGAACGAGAGGCGATGAAGACGAGAGGGGAGTGGATGACTCGGAATCCCGTCAGTCAAGCTCGTAGGTCGGAGGGGCAGCGAAAGGGAAGAAAAAGAGTAAAAATAAACACAAAGAACAGGTCAAGTCCTGTGGCTGGCTGGGAGGAAGGAACCTAATGCAAGACAAGACGCCTGCAGTTGCAACTTTTAGCTTCCTTCACCAACCACACAGACCATCGCTCCTCGGTTTCACGAACCCCCCTCCCCTGGATCATCGTCAAGTGATAGGCGTTATTATATTATTATCATCGTCATTATTACTCTAGTTGCATACAGAATACTGCCAAGTAGCCGCGCCTACCCCTCCAAGTGACAAACAACTCGCCACTCGCTCTTCTTCACCCACGCTTGACTTTGCCGGCACAAACTACCCACGGAGACGAGCCACTCATCATGCTCAAAACCTTCTCTCCCCTGATTTTAGGTGATCCTAGGTGAGTTCTCGCCGGACTTGCCGACAAAGGATCACCCCACGAGCTGAGAAGGAAGCTCTTGGTGGGGCCCAAAGTTTTCTCTCCGACGACGACGCTCATGACGGGGGAACTTGCAGCCTGATTATGCACCGCACGGCAAGGTGCCATGCTGCTGCAGGGAGGTCAAAGAAAGGCAGGCCCAATAGGCGGTGGTGTGTCATGAGTGAAGGGACGGCAAGACTGAAAAGAGAAGAAAAAAAGAACAAAAAAAGGAAGCATACAATGGCGGATGGACGAAAACGGGTCAGGCAGAATCCCAATGCCAACAGTTACCGTGCAGATGAGAGCAATCATCAGTACTTTGCTGCACAGCCTGGGATCTCATTGGACAGAAAAGGAGAGGGAAGGCCCAGCCAAGTGCCGGTTTCGCTACGAATTTCGGATTCGCTGTCTGTCTGCTTGGGTCCAGACTGCAGTTTGAAATCGCCCTCCAGACGCTGAGGGAGGATGGCTAGTAATGGGCTCATCTTGGATTGGCCTACGGACATCGCCTCCACTAGCCATGGTGTGGTGCTAAACCCATCCCTGGTCATGGTGGTGCAAGGTATAGGGCCTCGAGCAGCCAGCCACCAATTCTCTCTGGTTAGTACCTCAGGAGGAGAGACGACAACATGCAGAACCTGCTGTGGAACTCTTGGTGTTGGGACATAAGTAGGGAGCACTCCGGTGTTTGTACCCGCCCCGTAGTCTTGTTAACTATGTGCTGCCGCCATTCAATGTTTGTTTAATTATCTCAACCGCCACACTGCCGTCCTTACACACTCTGCTCTGCTGCTGCTTTGGCTGCTACTCTCGTCGCGAAGCAGTCCCAGAGTCTCCTAAACCTAGGAGACCAACCGTCCACCCCCTTCCTCCTGCCCAAGACAGTAGTAGACCTGCTCAAGGACCAGAACCCCCCCAACAGAAATCGCATCGTAGTCAACCACATTCCAACATGGCTTCCTCCATCATGCCTCCTATGTCCCCTCTACCCCCTCGGCTGGGTAGCCCATTCCACACGAAGCGGCTCTCGAGCTCTCGACAGGTTTCGGGCCTGCAAGAGGCTGATAATGCTTCCACCGTGGGTCTAAATCACTCGATGCAAGGCTCGCGAGTGACCTCGAGGAAGTTCAACGCCTTCGGCACCACGAACATCACCACTGTCGTGACCTCTCTCCAGCGTCGGAGCGGCGAGGAGCTCGGTGCCAGTGTCTCATCCCGACTGCTGACCAACACCCATGCATCTCTCTTGGACTGGATTCGCACCCAACGGATGAGCTTGCTGCCACCCGAGGGCAGCGACTACGATAAGGTGTTGGCGTGGGCACAATTGTTTGTTGAGAGACTGCATTCCTTTGATCTCGCCATCGAAAGATTTGCGGGTGATAGTAACCTGGCAGCGCAGCTCTCGTACGGTTATTGTGCGATGCTGCTGGAGGTATGGAACCAGCTCCACCCTAACCAAGTCTAGATTTTGCCTTGTTGCTGATAACCCACAAGCTAGGGAGAGAGAATGCGGGCCCCCTGATGATCTCCTTTGGATTCTTTTATACATTGTCCATGAGCCTGGTGAACCTCCTTGAACGAACCGAGCTCTTCAGCGTGACACCAGAAATCCAGGAGCAATTGATCCTGGCGCTGTCCGATCTTGTGACACTGGTTGCAAGCGTTTCAATTCACTTCCACAAGACCCTGCGTAGTGTCACCAGCGGAGCCTTCTCGGTCAACATCTACCGTACTTTCCCAGGACAGATCCAGACCTTTTGCCAACGCTGTGAGCGCATTTCTGAATCGATGTGGAAGAACCAATTGCTCAAGGAGCCGTTGGATGCAGATCGAGGTATGTGTTGCTGCCCATTCAACTTGTCTTGGCCATGGCTCATATCAGAACCTCATAGTGTGCGAAGTCAAGACTATCCGAGCTTGGCTAGCGCCAGAAGACAGCGCTGTGAGCAGCCTAGAGGACGGTGCCTCTTACCTGGCCCATGACCGGGAAGAGCTGACCTGCCTGTGGATGGCGCCGTATCTTACTCGCTTCCTCAAGAGCCCAAAGAAACACCTCGCCTTTACGGGCGCCCCAGGCTGTGGCAAGAGCGTACTGGCTTCGGTGATCATTGACCAGCTCCAGCACTCCCACGCCGGCGTTTCCTACCAAACCTTATTCATCCCCATAAGTATGTCCTTATCGTCGCCTTACCAGCTAAAATAGTCATTGGATCCTCGCGTGTGGGACGCAGATGGATGCTAACTTCTTGGCAGATGCGAGAATCCCTATCCAAACATCATCCCATGCAATCGCGAAGGCCATCCTCTTTCAGCTATTAGAGAAGCGCATTGGAAACGTTCCCCTATTACGCATTCTGAGCGATGGTTTCCATCGTACGAACAGGGCAGCTGATCAAGGAACATACGAGAATCTCCTCTGGGCTACGGTTGAACAAGCCATGGGCACCACTCTCCAAGGGGCCAAAGACCTCATTGTGGTTGTTGATGGCGTCGATGAGACTTCTGGAAGCGAGGCAGACCTATTACAGCGACTAAGTATTGTCATCTCCAAGGCACCCAACACGAAGCTTGTGACCCTTGGCGCTCAGACTCCGGTGGCCACCTCGGATCTAACCCACATCCAAATCACGGATGATCACATCTTTGATGACATCGCAGCCGTCGTACGCGGTTGCTTTGAATCCAGCCCCGCCTTCGCGGAGCTTGATGTAATGGACCGGGATACCATAGTGGAGCATATTACTGCATCCGCGAATCAATCGTTCCTGTGGGCGAAACTCATTGTTAAGCTAGTTCGTGAAGATTACTCGGGGGAAAATATCCTCAAGACCGTGGAAACCCTGCTTTCGGAGGAGCCAAGCATTGCCGACTTGGTGCGCCGTACTCTCCAGAAGAAAGAGGTCACCACTGAGGCGAAGCTGATGCTGCTCTGGCTGGCCACCGCCAACCGCCCTCTCCATTCGCAAGAACTGTCAGCCCTAATATCGATCCAGTCGGACAAGTTGACGATCTCTGATAAGCCCATCGATCCGTCGCATGTCCTAAAGCCCTTACATTCTCTTGTCTTCTTGCATAATGGGTTCTTCCACCTGCGCCACGGTCTAATCCGCACGGCGTTTTTGGATATTTTCTCTACGGGAAAATTGATCCCATCTATCAAAGATAGACACGCTGACTTGACGACCCGTCTCCTGTTTTATATCAAGGTCAACCTTGTAGAACAGCACGAGCCATCATCAGTTTCCTCGCTAGATCACCATGATGCCAAGGCCCTATTGGATAAACACTCACTCCTGCAGTTCGCTCTGCGCTACTGGGTGATTCACTTCCGCCAGACCTTTACTTATAGCAAAAGCGGAGAGGCGGCGGCAACCAAGGATCTCGCTCCTGTTCTTCCGGCCCTGACTACCATCATCCTTCTCCAGAGAACGGTGTTCGAAAACGCCCCTCCTCCGCAGCTCCTGTCCTACCAAACGATTATCACCAACGTCTACCGCCAGATATTGACGGTGGAAAATGTGGCCACCCTCCAGGCCATCATCTCCCTCGCGCATCTCTACCGGCAGCTGGAGCTCACCGAAGCACTCCCGCTATTCCACGAGGTAGCTATTCTTAGCCAAAAGCTCCTTGGCGTGCGTCATACTGTCACCATGCAGATGGTTAACATTTTCCTCGACATCACTCGGACTCGTATCACGGAAACTAAGACCGATATTATGGTCAAGCGTGAGGAGATGCTCCTTCTCCTTGTGGAGTGTCTCAAAGTGCAATATGGCCGGACGTCAGAGCAGGTGATCAGCGTGCTGAAACAGTTGGAGGAACACTACAAACTTGTCAAAGAGATCGAAAAGGCTGAGACCATCACCTTACAAATTCAATCTCTCAGCTCCACTGAGTATAGCTCGGGCGTGTCAGGCTCTCTGCGTGTTCACTTAGTGAATCGTGGGGGTGTTGCTGTCAGTGAGAATGGATACGTCTTCCGCCTGGATATGGAGGAAGAAGACGAAGTGATCGAAAAAACTGAATTGTATGATATAAGCACCTTGATCAAGTTGGCAGAAAGATACCTGGCCGAGGGAAAGTTGGAGAGCGCTGAACGCACCTATGTTGAGTATTGGCAGCGAGTGACCCATGAGTTCCGCATCAACTCATCCGCTGCTCTTGAGGAAAAGATAATCCAGGTCGTCCTAGCGTACTCAAGCTTCCTCCGCAGCCAGAAGAGAGTCCAGGAAGCCTCATCCGTGCTGCTGAGCTTCTGGCAGGACCACCAACAAGTCAGCGTGGCAATATCAGCCACGACAGTCGCCCACCTGCAGGAGGTTGCCACTGTCATGAAGGAAGTTGGTCTCTCCAGCACCGCATTAACGATCTACAAGCATTGTTCCGAATACTATCACAGCACCCGCAGCACCGAAACTTCCTCTTATCAGGAGTTACAGGAGCGGATTCAAATCACTTCTCGGGAGCTCATACAGTCTGCGAGTAGCTCATCTTCATCCTATGTGTCTGAAACGACTATCGAGGAAATGATCTACGAGGCTTCATCCTCCCGGGTGTCCACAGATCAGAGTTTCTACAGTGCCACAGAAACAATCATCACCCAATACATCGCACAGCGTCGATGGCAGGATGCTACCCGGGTTGTGACCAAGGTTCTGGAGAATACTTGGGCATCTCTATTTGCCTCAACTCTTCAGGACGTTGTTTTACCTTCGAAGGACGTTGAAAAGTGTGTGAAACTAGCGGAAAGTTTAGCGCAGTGCTATCACTCTCGCTGTCGCCTGGTGGAGGAGCAGGACATTCGGCTCAGGCTCTATTATGCCCTCCGCTTGGGGAGGGGTGTTGAGGATGAACTACGCGTGCATTCTATTCAACAACTGCTGTCTCTTCTAGAGCGAACTCTCCAGACTGAAATGATTATCAGTATCCATCAAGAATTGTTGAACGACTATATCAAGCACTACCAGTCAGAGGAACATACATCTGTCATTAAGGTCCTCTGGAAATTGGCAGAGCTCACTCGCCCACGTCCAATTTTCTTGGACTACTACCAGCGCATCATTCGGGTGCTTAACAAGAATAGCGAGTGCCACCCAGACGCCCTGGAGCCACTCAACATTGTTTCTGCTGAGCTGTGGAGCCAGGGTCGCTACTCGGATGCGTTGAACTATTCTACGATCTTGTTCACAGCCTTTTTGACACAGCCGACGCTCAGCTCCAAATTCAAAGATCAGGTGTTTATCCAGGAGATATTCAATCGCCACACGCAGTGTCTCCGCTCTGTCCGCACCGAGTTTTCTGTACTCCACAAAGTCACTCTGGATTATCAGGTACAGGTTAAGAAAGTGTTCAGCGCCACCGCGTCCATCACAATCAGGGCGACGCTCACTCTCGCTAGATTGTGCCAGGAATCAAAACAATATGAAATCGAAGCAATCACGCTTTACGAGGAGCTGCTCAGGACAAAGTCAGAGGAGATCAATATTAAAGAGATTTCTGCCACACTGGAGGCACTTTACGAAGAGCAGTCCTCAACACTTACCCGGTTGGAAACGTCCGAATCAGTTTCGTCCACACAAGTGGAGCAAGCAGTCAATGTGCTTCGTAAACGCGTCACCTCTTTCCGTGAGACCTATGGCTGGGCCCACGAAGAGTCACTCACTAAGATGAAAGAGATCGTCAGCTTCCATGCCAAACACAAAAAGACGGAGCTAGTCGTCAAGGAGCTCCAGGAAGCCACCGTGCAGATTCTGATGACTGAGACATCCGCATCACGACTGAGTGAGGCCGCTACGACCATCGCGTCAATGTACAGTGCAAGCCACCAGACTCAGAAGACGGTAGAGCTCACCGAAGAGGTATATCGCCAGGTTGTCATGAAGGACATGAGTAACGTGAAATCATCCAATTTTGACTTGTCGACTAAGAGTCGTCAGAGTCTCATTTTCCTCGCCCAGCTAGAGTACCATCTCCATCGCCAGTCCTCCAGCGTAACACAGATCCTAGCCTCCCTGACTACTGAGTCGGTTTACTTCCAGCACTTTCACCAGGAGATCCGATCCCAGTCAGCCACACTAATTTCAGTAGTCAGTTCCGCCGCACGTCTTCATAGCGTGCTAGTCGCAAACAAGCGTCAGTCGATCGCTGCACGCGTCTTTGCTGACTTCACCGACTATTTCCTCGGCAAAGTGTCCAAGCATACTGGGTTCAAACCCTCAGCGCAGGTAACCGTCTTCGTCAACATGGTTCTCCAGTATTTCAGTACACACAAGTCTATTGATTTTGCCCGCTCCGTTGGCATTGCCAGTAATGAATATGTAGCTTCGCTGCTAAAAGCCCAGAAATGGGATGAAGCGAGGGAGCTAGCGATAGCATCCTACAGATACATGTCTGCAGAAGAGAGCTACCACTCTAGCCCATCACTTGGCAAATTCACCTTAGCTCTTGCTATTAAGGTGTCTGGCTATGGAAGTGTGCGAACAGCTAGCGAGGAGGTTCGAAAGAGTCTCCTTAATACATCTGCAGTCATACTTGCGGATGTCTTTAAGGTTCTTTCAGAGCTCAAGGTCAATCTAGCTCAGATCGGGCTAGAGCACTTGAACACCTTGATTGCGCTACTCGGAGCTCAGCGGAACTATAAGACACTGGAGTGGCTGTTGACCTCTCTTTGGAGCAGTCGCGAAGCACAGCAAAACTGGGATCCATATGTTACCTTCGCCCTAGGTCGTCTCTTCATCATGGCCCGCTACATGGTGGGCAACACATCGGCAGCAATTCGTCTAGCAGAAGATATTGTTTACAATTGTCGCAGGGTCCATGGAGCTCGCCACTCTAGTACCCTGGAGGTTTCGGTGCTTCTGTCACAGCTCTACACCGCCGTGGGCCAGCGATACCAATCCCATAAGAAGGGACACGAGCTGGCAAGTCGATACTACAAGCGTGCTACGGCAATCCACGAAAACATCCTGCGTGCATTCAGCGATCCTGTGCTTGCTGAATTGGAAGGGAACCTAGACAGCAGCATTAGTTTCGACGGGTCTACCTACGAAATGGATATGGCCGAGTCCTCAAATGGTGTGGCACCAATTGGTGACTCAATCCGTCAACACCTCCAGTTGCTGAAGTTATCCGTACAACGACTTGGTGGTTGGCCTAAAGCCTATTCCGAGTACGAGCGGCTTAACGCTGATTTGTTCCGCGAGTATCAAACCGAACTCGAGGGCGTTGAGGGTGTTGAGAGATGGGATTTAAAGGCCTTTGGTTCCGGCAAAGCAGAGAGCAACGCCGACCTGATCAATGCGGATTTTAACGATTGGTCTTTGTTCCACACTGAAGAGATTGCGAGGGAACAGCCGGTGGAGGAAGAGCTGTAAACATGAGTTTCAATGGTATTTTGTTTTATTGTTTCTGCTTAATTCCACCTAATAGTGTATATTGACTGCAAACCTTGCTTTTTGTTTTTTGGTCTCTCTCTCAATTACTATTATATCTCTTATGTTAGGACTCAATACTGAATTTAATCACACTGTTCGTAATTTGTTCCAGCTAGAGAAATTACAGTAACGGGTCTCACCCAGCCAATAATTGCCCCCATTGCCGAAGCCCTAGGTGGAGCAGGAAATGCCACTGGGGACATTCTCGCAACTGCCGTAATCCTTACCACCAGTGACCTCAACATTCTCCCAGGTCCAGTTAGAGCAGGCCCCGCTACCACAGACGATGGCAATGTTATAGCCACTCGAGGCGACAGCACCGGCTCCCGAGACGTTCTCGATAGTCAAGTCAGTGATCGGGATACCTGAGGTGGGGTCTCCCTTTAGATCACCGCCATCATAGTTTTGTTCGATGAGAATGCCGTATCTTTGTATATCTAGATTAGCAGCGAGAATAGCGAAAAGGGGGATGGGAAGACAAACTTGTTAATCGAAGCAAGGGTGATTTCAGAGTAAGTAACTCCAGTAATAGTGCCCGTGTCACCCGCCGAGGCCTTGACCCGGATTCCTATACAGATGAGCGGCGAATGTCAGTAGAGGCTCGTCGTCTTGTAGTCGGATGAGCGAGATTGGATAGGGGAGACTTCTTCTTACCATTATCCGAATTCTTTACTTCACAGTTCTTGAAAGTGACTGTGTCGACCGTGTTGTCATCCCGACCACCAACGCTGCCAATCGACAGGCCGTGACCACCGGAGCAAACCGTGTCGCTCACCGTGATGTCGGTTCCTGAGTTGACAGCGACACAATCATCCTGGTTGTAGACATTGGCGCCGGTGATGACGACATTCGAGCTCTCTCCGATGTCAAAACCATCGGTATTGTGACCACCCTCGCTGTCACCAGCGGAGTTGTCGATAGTCATGTCGGTGATAGTCAAGCCATCGCAGCCATTGACGCTGACAGCCTGGACTGGGGTATTCTGGATATGCAGGTTGGTGATGGATGAGTCGGTGAGATCATGGGCATAGAAGAACTTGGGCTTCGTAGTGCCTCCATTGCTACCCTCACCATCCCACCAGCGAGCGCCGCCACCGTCCAAATATGCCCCCGAAGCACCCTGAACCTTGATTCCGGTACCTGAGATGCGAAGGAGAGGACCAGACCACTCCTCATAACCCCAGGTAGTTGTGCCTTCAAAAATCACCTATAAGAAACCCTTTATTGTTAGCACTTCTATTACCCCTGGTCGCCGACTGGCGGAGGAATTAGGGCAGAAGATGTTCTTTACCGTCGTGTCATCGGCAAGATCACTCAGATCAAAGGTGGTTCCAGACGGTACCGCGATATTGGACAAGACCATCGTCGAGCATGATTTCTGCGAAACACTAGCAGAGGATGCACCATTGGAGCCTGAAAATGTACAGCTAGTGGCCCTCTTTGTGAGGGTGGGAGCCTCGGTGATGGCTGGCTCAGCCACCGGGTTTGCAATAACACCAGCCGCTAGGGCAGTGAGAAGGAGAGAAGCTAGGATTTTGGACATAGTGACCGTAAGGAATAGTGGAGGGATTGATTGTTAATATCTTCCTTCTTGACATCCCACACACCGACATTATATAGCCGGCCGATGAGATCTCTACAACACGCGCACACAACAAAAGAACGACTCATGCACACATGCTTCCCCACCCCGACGATCCTTGCAGAAATAACAACCAGTACGCTCTATGTCTTCCTGGATTGTCCTCCAATCGCTGGGCTGGGGAATTTCCCTAGGACATTGCGATTGGTGGTAAATCTATTCTGCAGAAATATATCGACCACACAAGGCCCGAGCCCAAAGCTTAGTCTTCGGAGGAACCTCTACAAGATATCTCAAAAAAGCTTTTCTGTTCTTGTCATGGCTTGGAATTACATGGGCCCCCTAACACGCAACGGTGGATACAGCTGATGCACGCCGGAGTTTCATCTTCCTTCATCAACACAAGTTCACGTCTCCCCTGATGACCAAAATGCCACTTCCATGGTGTTTCCCCAAAACTGTTCTCCACAGTATAGACCTCCTGATTCTTGGACAGAGTAATTTGGCCCTCGTTCGTTATCTTCTTTTTTCTTTTTTTTTCCGTCAATCAGTTGTAGTGCGGGGATTCACATCCGGATCGAATCCGGGGACGGAGACCGAAATGGACAATTTGGGCGGAAGGCATCAGACTCTGTAGCAATAGATCGGAGGGAAATAAATCAGGAAACTGTGTTCATTCGCGTGGAGTCTCTTCTAACCCAGACATAACCCAGACAACTTATGTCTCAGGCTCAAACGTCGTGGAATGTGGGGTACGCTGAAGGGATGCTAAACCTAAAGCAGCAAGCCTCAGAAGATCCTCAGGGATAGCCGGAATAATTTTTTAAACATTTTTGTGCGTTATTTTAGTGTTTGGTCGGGGAGTATGGGAGATTGAGCGGCGATGAGCGCCCGAGCTAAGCATCCAGCTCATGAGGGAGGGAGAAAAAGTCTCGGATGTGGGGGGTTTATTCATATCAACAAAGCTTAAACCAAAAAAGAAAAGGAAGAGGAAGAGGAAAAGAGGGAATGAAGATATGGAGTTTTAAATAATCCCATATACATGCACGCCACAACCGAAACCCAACTTTGACACAAAACATCTCTTCGCTTATACTCGCCCAGGGCCGTTACGAGAATTTTGGCCATGGGCTTCACGAGAATAAACAGGGAGATGAACACTCGATTCTGGACCTTCGCGCCGTAAGGATCCATTCGAAAAGGCTGACAGACATGACGCTTGCCGTGTCGCTGCGTGCTCCCATTTCGCCCATTCTACGGCACCAATAGCCAGTGAAGGTGGTCTCTGATGTGAATGACCATAACGGCCCAAAACCCCATTGACTACTCACTGGTAGGACAACCTCAAGTTGGCCGGGTGGAGATGCCAGAGAGAGTATGGCACAGGTGTCTTGATCCGTTCGTGCATGTAGTAACCGATCGACCAGCACACAATCACTGCCATGTCGAAGGCTTGGCCTAGCGATTATCAAGAAACTTGCATTCCCGGGTGCTTTAGTATGCTCCCAGCCGGATTCCGATAGAGCAGCATCATCAATGAGTTCAGCATCTCGCTACCGGCACCCACACCGAGCCATGAATGCGCAACCAGTCCGGCCGGATGTTTTTCAGTAAGCCTCACGAGTTTCTTAACTCCTTAGCGCCTGCTTCCAAGCTGTCCCATCGGTTAGCCAATCGTAGCACCGTGTCTTGACGCCGGCTTTTAGCGCCCACCTCCAGAGCTTGGATGAAACACTCCCGGCGGCAAGAGTAAATTCGACCGATGAAAATAGAAACAAGCAGTCTTCCTTTCCTGTTTCCATCCCCGTCTGAGTTGCCTCATTTCTCGTTCTGAGTTACTGAAGCAGCTCGCGACCGTCACCAAACACACACACACACACAGAGGGAGAGAGAGAGAGAGAGGGATTCGGCGTTGAGATGCGATCCCTGATCCTGCTGGCGATGACGCCACTCATATCGGCGACGTGCTATTACCGTGATGGAACGATCGCTGAAAACGATGTTCCCTGCCCGAATTCGAATATTTGTTGTCCCTCGGGAGATACATGCATGGATAACAATATCTGTCGCGACAAGAACAACTTTGCGAACGGGTCAACGGTAACTTTTTCGCCCGGGCATACGTATAACTACACTGGCCTGTACTATACAAGTTCATGCCAGAGCAAATCCTATAATGATTGCTACATCCAGTGCACTACCTGTAAGGCGCTTGCTCCCTGCGCCTGAGAAATGGGCCTTCTCTAATGTAATTCCAGACGGTTCGAGTAGTGGCCAGTATATCTGGGCATGCAATAGCGAATTGACGAGCTATTGCTGCCATTTGGATTCGATAGGCCTAGGCCAGTTCGATTGTTGCTCAAACGGGACGTTCGCTCTCCCTTCGCCAGTGGCCCTGATCGATAAACAGAGCACAACCTCAGCGTCCGCTTCCTCGATGACTACCACCGCCACCACATCTACCAACATGGTAACAACGACCACCACCCTATCGAGAACCTCCTCCGTTGCTCCTGCCTCTGGTGCCCCCGTAACCTCAGGAGGGCTTACCGACGAAACGATCCCGTCGGGCAGCTCACTCTCAAAAGGCGCAAAGATAGGGCTCGGAGTTGGAATTGCGGCAGCGGCAATATTGGCTATAGTCTTGGTTGTCGTGCTGGTCCGCCTGCAGAGGCAAAAGCGGGCAAATATGACAAGCAAATACGTATCGGAGATGCCCGCTCACCCAGAAATAGAGGGCCGGCGTGAGGGCCTGCCTCCATCCGAGTTAGGGTCCGAGCCACCGAAGCGTGTCTACGAGCTGGCACCGTGACCTACCAATAACTAGAAGCTCGACAGAAAATAATCAGGGTTGTGACTTGAAAAACTTCCGGCGAGGTAACTGATTGGCTAATCCCGGGTCAGCAAAAGCTCCTTTACTTGGGATGACTACGACTTTATGACGTACGTATATATAAAACCTTATTCATTTACTCTTATATATTTATATCACTCTGTGCTTCCTATCGAACCCTCTGGAACAACAGGGCAATCGGCTTTTTCCGGGGATGATAGAGGTATAATATCCTATATAAGCCTTAAAAATAAGATCTCTAGAGTGACAGAGTAGCGCTAAATCAGGAAGCGTAGGCGCGGAAGACAGAGGGGGGCTCGCTCCATGCTGTCCCCAAGGGCTGGTATGTATCTTCGAGTCTGCATTTCATGCATTAGCAGGAGGAGGATGACATGATTCGGGATATAGAGGGATCAAATCGCGTTTGGGGTTTGATGTTAAAACCTACCCAAATGCTCCGGGTCCTCCAGCCTTGAGTCCCTCGGGGGTCATCCAGAGTGGGTGCGCAGGCATGGCGAGCACCGAGACGCGGAGGCCATATCGCAGCTCGTGGGTTGCAAGAGCACTTCCACTGTGGGAATCAATGACGCTGATCAGATCGGGAGTAATACAGAGGGTACTTGGTGTCTCTTTGCCCGTTGGATCTTTTAGGACGGCACTGAAGAATTCATTCTAATCCCGCAAAATTAGTCTGGGACAGGGCCACACACGAAGCTATAGCGGACACTTACCTGGTAGCTAAGTACCAGCTGTCGGCTGCCTGAGTCTATTTCATTGTCACCGTCCTCGTCTTCCTGGGGCTCGAGAGTGGCTGTGCCAATCGTCCAGCCGCCCTTGATCTCTCGGCTGATGCCTACCACCTTGCCCTTGTATAAGAGGCGCCCTCCAGGCATGGCATTCAGCTGGGAATTATTAGTAATCAAGAAGGCAAAAAAAAAAAAAGAGAATAGTCATATATAACCAATTTTTTGTCTTACCAGGGCCTTTGTGATATCCTCTTTCCGTTGCCGCGCCAGACATATAGCCCTACCGATAAACCATGCTAGCGAAATTCCTCCCAAGCAGCAATACTTGTCCACCACCTCCCGGGACACCGGAGCCAAGCTCAAGGCAGTATAGAGTCCAAGTTCCACACATGCGCTGCGGATGATTGACTCAAAGCGGTGACTATCCTCCACGCGAGCAATAATCTGGACGTTGCCACGGGCGTCGGAGAGCACGGCAGGCGCCGGGCTTGCCTGACCGAACACATACGGAAGGGCCATGTCGACCTTAGGGAAAGCCCTTCCCATAGTATCTGCATCGACCACGGGCAGATCCATGGCTGCAGCAGATGCAAATGGCCGCATACCGTTCGAGCCGCCTATCTCAGCGGCCATAATGGCGTCATACCCTTTAATCCCCAAGAAGCGGGAGAGTTCTTCAGAGGCGAGACCTAGCTCATCACCACTGATTAGGCGCTCATTCGAGACCGAGGGAGCTCCCGCATAGGCAATCATCGCGACCTTGCTGTCGGGTTTCAGGCTTTTAGACTCTACAATGCGCATTCGCTTTTCCGGCTGGGAGCGTAAAGTCTCCCGTGAATGTAAAAGTCCCGAATAAACTGATCCGCCTCCACCTGTCCCAAGGATACCACAACCTTCACCTATGAACTCAAGATCGATTTCAGAAACGTACCACTCCCCAGTTGCCTTGGAGACTTCGGGAATATAGGTTTCCAGGTCGATACTTGAGACAGGGTTGGCCTCTAGATGCTTGATAGCATGGGAGCTTGAGTCAACACTGTCCGCCGGCCGAGACTGGATCTCTTTGATAAGTGGATCTTCCACTTCACACGGAGGAGTAAGGGGTCCCTTCTTCCACTCAAGCTCGCCGGTCTTGGAAATATTAGCTATATCCAAAGTTAGAGGAGAAGGCAGAGGTCCGTACCGCTTTAGCAATCGCTCGTACCGCGTTGTTGGTGGTATACTGCAGTGGGATCAACTCCAGTTCCATGACCTGCACGGATCCTGGCTTCGCTCCGTTACCATATGCTAGATTGGTTACCTCTCCCTTGAGCTTCTCCAGTATCTGCTCCTGGGAAAGGCCATTGGGAATGATGATTCTATCCACTTCCCCAGATACCTTGGCAATCGCTGCCCCAACGGCGTTCGCAACCTTGTAGAAGGGTGGGTTAATGCACCTGTGAACATTCTTGAGCTCACCAGTTTGAATGATAGACCCCCCACCGACAAGCAATAGGACGACATCGGCGTCAGAGGTCTTCATTGTATCAATACATCGCTCCAGCTGCGAGCAGATGTTCTGAGATGCGGCTTTGACGATCTCCGGATCAATGTTGACTTGACAACCGGAAAGACGATCACCTTGAAGCCCTTGCGCAACGACAATATCTGTCGCTGTCATGACCTCGCCACCGAAACAGAGCGCCTCTGCTCTTAACCGGTGGCCTACTGACGTAGGGCCAACAGAGACCTTGCTAACAGCATCGGTCTGCACCAGAGACCCGCCGCCCAACCCGATGCTGTGGACCTCAGGCATGCTGAACGCTGTTCGTACACCACCAATATGAGCGGTGGCAGAGGCCTGGCGTGGGAATCCCGAGGGTGAGAGAGCCGCAAAGTCGGAGGTGGTTCCACCAATATCGGCCATGATGATCTGGCATTCTTTGAGGTTGATGTCTGAGTCTTGGCGATGGATGCCCGCGAGAAAGATAGCCCCGGTCAGTGAATTCTAAGCTCGGTTAGGAGACTTGATGCCATTAGCATAGGTAGTCAGGGGATTCGTACGGTCGGTCCAGATGAAAAAGTTTTGATAGGCTTGGTGGTGGCCACGTCAGCCTGCAAGATCGTCCCGTCGTTCTGAGTCAGGTAGAGGGGACAGTGCAATCCAAGGTCTGAAATAGCCTTTTGAAAGCTCTTGATGGTGCGTCGAGCAAATTTCAATATACTTCCATTCAGGATGGCGGCGTTTTCACGCTCCACGAAGCCAACTCGACCGATATCCTTTGAGCAGACAACGTCGACCCTGGGTATTTCTCTTTGCAGAATGCTCTTCACCAGCTCCTCTTGGGAAACATCGGCCGTGTCCAGCGGGGAAAATATTCCTACTACCACTACGACTGGGATATTGCGTTGGCGAATTTCTGCTGCGTGAGCCACAACCTCTTCCTCCTTGACCGGCTTGATGCAACGGCCGTCAACTTAGCATCCTCGTCCGTTAGCACAGGGAAGTCCGGATGGTATAGGTCGGACAAAACAGTAAAAAAAAAAGAAAAGGAAAAAAAAAAAACATACTTTCAAGACCGCCATCCAGATATGCAAAGTAACCCTCAATAACGCTCCGAAGCTGGGGCGGGTAATCAGTGAACGGCGGCACTTCGCGACAGAATGGGCCGCAGAGGCGAAGGACAGCGACCCTTTCTAGATTACCGTGATCGGCTTGAATGACTGCGTTGATAAAGTGCGTTGTGCCGATGTTTACGGATATGACTGCGTCCTGGGGCACCTCTGCTGTCTCAATCACTTCCTGGATGCTGTCCCGGATTCCCGTGGTCACGTCAGGCGTGGTCTGACTCTTGCAGCTTGCAATCACCTCAATTTCAGAGGTCTCACCTTTCTCTGAAAGGCATGTTACGACGGCATCAGTGTTGGTCCCGCCTGAAAGTGACTTGTCAGTATATATACTCTGGATGCGTGCGCATAGCTTCATAGCACCTACCGACGTCAACACCAATCCTATAAAGTCGGTTGTGTGGAATGCTGTTGCTCATGCTGGTCTTGTACCTATATCTGTGCCTCCTATAAGGGTTCAGATGGAAGATGACGGACCTCGGAGCTTTTTATCTCGAAGAATAACCTGATCAGTTGAGACACATCACTGGTGAACTATGGATGGAGGTGGGAACCTGCAATGGACACAGAGCCGAAATGGTCCAGATCCGAGCGATCGGGTAATCTCGCCGTTGATTGGTGGACATAAGCAACAGCCTCGGAGCATGAACGAGAGAGTGAAGCTATCCACAGCTTCAACAAAGTCATGATTGGTGGGCATAACCCAACAGCCTGGATTAGCGGGGAATATCCGAGTGGGGCTGATAAGAGAGAGAATGAGTCGTACCAGGAAGTTGGGGAAGTCTCTAGGCACTCTGGGGTTCGAGCTCTGGATTCATATAGTCGCTGTTGGCTCACCTTACCTGGTGGTTTATCGTCTACTGCCCGCAGTCAGAAAGCAACATGGATTCTTTCCTGAAGAAACTAGAGGTTCCACATCCTCCACATGAACCGCCACCAACTGCTCTCTTGAGTCACGATGTGAAGCCCATTGAGAAAGCGCGGAGGGTCTGGAGTACGTACTTTCTGCTTTCTACACACGCCGTCATCTTGCAATCGACTGACGCCCTTTAGCATGGAAGGCCTTTATTGCGCTGTGGTCGACTGTAGCCTTCAACATGTCGAATTTCCAGATTGTACGGCGAGACTATCCTCCCACTGAACACCTTCCCAGGCTCTTCCCAGAGGACTAATATTACATGAATGCGTGAAATAGGGCTCGAGTATGCTTGCAATTGGACTCAATTGGTGGCAGTCATTCCTCACCATGCTCGCTGGTCACCTCCTTGCTGCAGCACTGGTGGTCGCAGCAAGTTTTCCTGGTCTCTACTACAAAATTTCATTCCCGGTGGCTACAAGGATTGCCTGGGGCTACTGGGGCTCCATTTTTGTGGTTCTGAATCGCATTGTCTTGTCGATCGTGTGGTGTGGCGTACAATCCTGGCAGGGCGGGCAAATGACCTATGTCTGTCTGCGAGCTATCTGGCCTAGCATCGATGCGGTTAAGAACACGATCCCCGCTCGCACCGGCATGAACCTGCAGGAGTTCATCGGATTTATCGTCTTCTTCGTTATCCAGCTGCCCTTTCTCTTTGTCTCGCCGCGAAAGCTAAGATATCTTGTGTACTGCAGTAGTCTCTGTGGATTCTTCGTTCAGCTGATCCTCTGCGCCTGGGCATGCGGTACTCGAGGGCCTGCCGGGTTTGGAAACATCTTGACTGTGACCGGAACCACCCTTTCAAGTTCCCAGCTAGGATGGATGTGTGTATATTCGATCAGTGTCACCATCTCTAGCATCACCAGTGGCACGGTCAGTGTTTGCGACTATGCCCGCTTCGCCGAGCACCCAGAGTCCGGCATCTGGTCCCAAGCCCTTGGGTTCCTGCCTGGGTGGTTGTCCAACGTTTTGGGGACTCTCACCATTGCAGCTACGCAAAATCGATACGGGGCAGAGCTCTGGAGCGTCTCGTCACTCTTGGTCGCAATTCAGGACGCGAATGGTGATTCGAAAACCCGGGTTGGTGTTTTCTTCGCTGGCCTCGGCTTTGGACTTTGTCAAATTTCCCTCAATGTCGTTGGTAATTCTTTCTCTGGGGGCACCGATATGTCATCTCTGGTGCCCAAGTATATCAACATCCGACGGGGGCAGATTCTTACAGCACTCTTGGGCTTGGTCATCAACCCATGGTATCTGCTGAACGGGGCCGTTATTTTCATATCTGTGATGTCGGGATACACGATCTTCCTTCAGCCTTTCCTGGGGGTCTTGCTGGCCCATTACTTCCTGATCCAAAAAAGAAGAATCAAGGTTTCAGATCTTTATCGCATTGGATCCCAGTCTATCTATTGGTATGGGATTGGAGTTAACTGGAGATCCGTTGTTGCGGTATGACTCCCTCCCCAGTTTCATTTCTTCCTCCGAATAGAACAAAGATTCAATACCCCATTTGACACTCATGGCTAACCCTGACACAGTGGGTTATTGGCGTTGTACCGCATATCCCTGGGTTCCTCGCCAACGTCAATCCGAACATCAAAGTTTCCCACCAGGCCTCACAGATGTATTATTTGTGCTCATTCACTGGATTTCTTTTGCGTCAGTATTCCTCACAGAACCCACGTTCACTTGCCAACAATTACTAATACTGCCCGTAGCTTTTATTGCGGTCTTAGGGCTCCATTTCGTGTTCCCCGTGAAGTGCCAAACTACATACACATCCTCGGTAACGAAGCACGAAGCAATGCAAGAGCTAGAAGAGTATATTGCACAACTAGATTTGAGCGCGAGGATGATCGACGGACAAGAACCGGCGCAGGATATACATGAGAAAGAAGGGAAGGTGTCAGAGCTTGTCGTGCCCGACAATCTTTCCTAATGTAACCACCCAGCAGCTCTGGGCCTGGGGACCCGTGTGCAGTATCCATATAGTTCAGTCACTTGCGTCAGTCATAGTAATAAATAATAAGCTGATAATATGTTTGGAAGCTTGCTCTCCTCGTAAAAAAATTAATCTATTTTTTTTCCATAGGTTTCCCATACCCTCCTCCACAGAAAGAAGCATGCAATAATCAAGGGTGGTAAATCAAAGTAAAGAATCCGGGAACTTAATCTGATGGTGGTGTTAATTGGCTATCTGATAGTCCCCCTGATCGTGATGTGATAGGCACTCGCCGGACTTGGGATGATAAGAGAGAAGACGACTATAAGAAAGATACCCTTCCTTACCAAGATAGTTCCAATTCAAATACTGCTATCGGACTCTCCGGACAAGCTACCCTACTCCGCGTTATTCTTCCTATGTGGATCCATTTGGGTCTCGGCTAAAGGGAAACCACACGAATAAAAAGGGCCCATTACTAACGACTTTACTATTCACTATTAGCTAATTTACCCAAGAAACTTAATCCACCAATCCTACCGCACATTTCCCGACCGTGACTGCAAAGGCTTTCTCACACGATCATCCTCCCTTCTCGCTCTCACAGTACTGTATGGCGGTCATGTCACCGTTGAGTGGTGTCAATGATCGGCGTGAAGCATCAGCACCGGCCCGTCGAAGACAAAGACGAGTCCTCAGCTGTCTCCCTTGTCGTGAAGCCAAACTCCGGTGTAATCGCGCAGTCCCCTGTCGGACCTGCACACAGCATGGCCGAGAGGACCGATGTCGCCGCAACCCACCTCCTGCAGCAGCCCTAACGCCGGTCAACCGCCGAGTTCTCTGCACCTCATCCACATCACTGGCACGAGTGGAGGTGCGAAGGGACGGTGTAGCAACCCCTTTGTCCAGTCTGCCAGATCTCTCTAGTCGTACTCCTAATAGTCAGAATAATCTTCACGCGACCAGTCTTCCTAGTCCCCCCACACAAGACGACTCCATTCCTGAAGAGCTCACTACTGTGGAGTCAGCAGTCCTGTCGCGCCCCTATAGTATCCCCGATAGAACCCTTCTCGATGAGCCTCCCTTATTTTGGAAGCACCATCTCATCAGTATTCTACCGTCGCGGACCCAATGTGACATCCTCACTTCGTACTTCTTTGAGAATGTGAACTGGGTTTATCAGGCAATTCATGCGCCCTCCTTCCGCTCCGAGTATACTCGTTTCTGGACCAGCGATGTCCCCAATGTAGACCTGATCTGGTTGGCACTATTGTATATGATCCTATGCATTGGAGGCGTGTTTATTCCCTCCCCTATGGCTGAAGCTGTTGGTCTGGAAGCCACAGACTTGCCAAAACTCTCGAAGCGCTGGTATTCGGCCTCGCGACAAGCGCTCCATTCCGGGGGATACGATATCAAACCGACCTTGACGCAGATTCAGGTGTTTCTAATTTCCCAGCTCTACTGGTACAGTACTCAGAACCTCGAGGGGCTGAATTCCCATCTGGGACAAGCGATTCGCAATGCGCAGGCTCTAGGGCTAGACAAGGAATCGCCGCCCACGGTCACCAACTGCCTGCAAAGAGAAATGAGGCATCGTCTCTGGTGGGATCTGGCCGCCTCAGACACGTACGCTGAACTTCCATCCGCAAACCTGACTCCGATACAGTCTAACCAGGCAATCATCACTTAGGTTTCAGTCCCTTTGTCTGGGGCGTCAAGCATTGCTCCGATGCTACCTTTCCACTGTTCCATTCCCGTCGAATTGTAACGATATTGATATCACACCCACCTCGATTCGCATCCGCCCGTTGTCGGAGCCGACTGAGATGAGTGTGCATCACTTTCGGGCTCGCGTGTTCAAAGTTTTTAACAAACTCTACATCGACAACGGTGCGAATCTTTCATCCTACGAATTCGTCGCCAGCATTGATGGTGAAATAGCGGAAATCCTCGACGAGTACCCATGGTACATGCGAGGCGATGGGCAGCGTCCGTCCCCTCAGCATCATTTACCCCCTACTCTGACCTCTATCATCACTTGGATGCGACATGTCCTGCACACCAGCATTTGCATGCAACGTGTACGGATGTACCGCCCCTTTCTCAAGCCCCTCATTGGTGATGCATGGAAACACTGCGTGGCCAGCAGCACTTCGGCGCTCTCCATCTATAAACTCCTGCGCTCCAATGACGTCGCGCGATTCCAGCGGTCACCCAAGATGCATATTCAGATCTACCAGGCCTACTCCGCCGCCGTCACTTTGGCTACGTTTCTACTCGTGGAAATGCCCCTAAACGCGGACCTGATCTGTGCCGATATTGAACTCCTCATGGAGGACCTGACAGCCCACAGCAGTAGTCTCGAGCGGATCCGCCGGGGCCCACTCATGGCAGACGGACCTCAAATAATTCGCCGTATTCTGGATATCTATCGGGCACGCTGTGAGCATACCGCCGCCAAGAAAAACACAACGATGCCCACCCCCAGTTCCCCTACACAGAGCCGTGACGACGCACCCACAGCTCTCGTACCAGCAATCTTCTCTGTGATTGGTGGCGAATCAACCGCCCATCGATATCTGGAGCGGTGCTCCGGGGAAGACATCGCCAATGCAAGTACGTCCACACTCTCTTCTACTAGAGCGCCACCACCCACCGGTGCAGCGTCTACAGGTGCTGCCGTATGGGATGCTTTTAGCGACATCCATCTTTGGTGTCAATGGGGGGATATACCGTGGGCAGATTTGGACTCCATCTTAGCCATAGATGATAGTCATGCGTTTTGAATAGTACATTAATCGAACAATTTTGTCCCTGGCCCAATCAATATATCAAACCGTAAAACATAGCACCTCGCTTTGTTCAAACGTATCCCAGACAAATACACAAGGAATGTGATATTTTTGCACCCAGGTGGTCAATTGTGTGTTCTTCCTATATGTCGGGCAAAATATATATTAGGAACGGGGCTTTCTAGAATTTACATCCATACGAAATCCATTCATTTCAACAACAGGACCATTCACTATCAATTTCATTCAGCATTAAATATATATACTGCGTGACTAAAGGAGAATACTAGAGAAGGATGAAAAGGGGGGTCAAACTGAAGGATTAACGAGATAGGGATATCCCGCAACCCGTAGCCCCAACTACTAGTTAAGACCTATATAACTATGTACAGTAAATTGTTATTACAAGAGGTATCAAAAAGGGTAGGCGTAAGGAGCACGATCCAATTTGAAGTATCCGGGCTGCAGGGTCTGGAAAACACCCTGAGGATCATACGAGGCCGAGATCTTCTGGAGACGAGCCTTGTTGGCGGAGCCATAACCAGAGATGACATCCTGGTACAAGCTGGCGTAGTTCATGTACATGAATTCATGATAGATGCCCATCTCCTTAGCTTTAGCGTTGGCAGTCTCCCAGAAGTTGTGAGCGAACTGGTATACAGCATCGTCGTCAGCAGGGTCGGTCCACATGAAGGCGGCCTGCATGATGAAAAGAGGCCCCTCGGATGCATCCAGACCCAGAGCATTGCCGCCGTACTTGGCCATATTTTTGAGCATGGGAATAGTGACGCCGTGGAAAATGATGACAGGGTTGATCGTGGTGCCATCGGTCAACGCGGGCGTCAGCGAGTACCAGTAGTTCACGACCCAGTTGGCAAATTCCTCACTGACCAACGAGCTATGGGGCCAGTAAGTCTCGCGGAGACCAAACGGATTTACACTCTCGATTTTCTCGGCATATTCCACCAGTGTCCGGGATGCTGTGTTGTCGGAAATGGCCATAAGGCTCTTGTATCCGGAGAAGATCTCGGGCCAGGACTCATTCTTGGTGTAGGTGATTTCCGCCGAGGCAAGAGGCATACCGCCGCTTTGCACGAACGCCAGCCACTGTTGGGCGTGGCCATCCTCCTCGGCGCGGTTGATCACATCAACAAAGGCACTGATGACAGCAGGGAATTCACTCTGTAGATAGATCACATCACCACCCCACAATTCCGTGGACTCGACAGTGTACATATTGAACTTGGTGACGATACCAAAGTTGTTGCCGCCTCCACGCAGGGCCCAGTAAATATCTGTATTCTTCGTCGCGCTGGCAGTGATGATCACTCCCCAGGGAGTGACGACCTCGTAACTCTGGACGTTATCGCAAGCCCATCCAACTTGATTGGAGTAGTAGGAGATGCCACCGCCCGTGGTGAATCCACCGACTCCAATCGAAGAGGTACGCGCGCCGACCACGGCCAGGCCATAGGGCTCCAGGGTCTTGTAGATTTCCAGTGCGGTCAAACCGGGACCGATGCTCGCCACGCTCTTGTCGCTGTTGAGAGACAAGTCATCCAGGTCCTGGAGCAAAACAGTGATTCCGGCTGCGATATTGGACGCCCCCGCAAAGGCAGCATGGCCGCCACCCTTGACTGCAAACGGGCAGGTCGTCAACCGAGAGAGGAGGACCAGGATGGAAACGTCCGTGGCTACGGCGGGGATGAAAATACAGGCAGGGTCCACTTCTCCCTGCTGACCCGACCAGTAGGCCCCAGTAGTGTTGCTATAGGCTACCGTGTCCTGAGAGAACAGTCGCTTGGAGCCGTACAGGAGTTTGAGCGTACCGCACTGCACGATGTACCCGTTAGCCCATCGGGACTATAAAAAAATTCACAGGGTAAAAATAACTTACAGCGGCGGAGCAAGCTGCCGAGCTGGACCGCTGAGTGAGGTCGGTGGAGAGCTGAGGAATGGCTGACACATTGACGCCGAACTGGTATAGGGCATCGGTGACATTGAAATTAACAGGCTCGGTCGTCTGGGCGAGGGCCAGGCCTGACGCAGCCAGTAAGAAGGCGGCTGTATATCGCATAGTTCTCGAGTTATCCGATCAATTAAGTGCTTACCAGTGCAGCAAGAAGGTGAAATTTTAAGCGAAGGATAATAGCCGAAGAGAAAAATGGAACAAGGCAAACGACAGACGATGGGTCAGGAACCCTGGGGAGAACGAATGTCAGAGCAAGGACCAACTTGAGTGTTTGCTCGAAGATCACGGAACGCCTTGAGAACGAAAGCCAACTGTTCCCCGGGAGGGAGGCACCGACGACATGATATAGGAGTTTGTCCATCTCCATGTCCATTCGGAAGCAGTGGAAGCCGGTCAACGGCGCCAGTAGAGTAGTAGGTCAGTTGCGCGCTATTGCCATGCTAAACTGGGTGCCTGTCACGGTGGCAGTAGGATTCTCACTATTGAATGCTCTAGTGAGTATTATTATTAGTAGTAGTGCGACGGAGCAGTCACAATGCTATTGATATTGCGCCTGTGCTTTCGCCGCTCCAGAGAGTGTACATAGAATGTGGCACGACCGCCGAACCCATCGTTTAACTGCTCGGAAATCCATTTGCCCCCACTTGATCTATCTCGCTTAGAGAGGGACCAACGGCTAGTGGCCGGCACAGATTAAAATATCCAAGGGGTGGAGACGCCAGGAGACTAAGAGCCATCGTTTAAGAACTCGGCCGATGCAATCAGGAATACGATCCATGGCATGTCAGGAGTAGATTCATGCATCCTACACTACTGAGACCTGTGTCGGCGAGCATTCGAGTGCCAGTTTAGCCGAGCTGATGAAGGCCATCGTGATTCGCCAATTGCAAAGCTTAGCAGGATGACACCAACTTTCGAGAAGACGAGAAATAATCCGTCAATCCAAAATAATAACAGGAGTGCGACGGCCGTTCGTCTCAAGTCGTCCCTTGGCCAGGTACTTTCGGGGGGGTCGCAGTCGTCCAGGGAGAGACACGGCATTTATAAGGATATTCCTGGCCTTGCCAAGTAGATAATAAGTCAATCAGGTAGTGGAGACGTCAATTTTCTCCTTCCAGTAAATATCCAGGTGATGGTTTTTGATTTGGCGTTGATTTTCGACAAAAAGCAAGCAACCAAAATGAGGGCAAATTCCAGACTACCTTTGATTTTTTTCTTTTTTTTTTTTTTTCCCCTCTCACGGTGAGATTAACAAAAGGGAAATATTACCCTCGATAATGATTGCTGTCTTGCCCCACAGCATTAATTAATCCGAACTGAAACCATTCTAGAACGTCCAGTCCAGACCATCACTAATATACAGAAAATTCCTCCAAGACGGAGCACCCGGACGGCCAAGAAGGAGACTAACCCCTCTGCAAAGACGGAATATTCGATGAATGCCCGGAGAACTTGATCACTGCAGTGGAGAAGCACCGCACAGACTCTGTGATAAGAGTAAGTAGAGTAGTAAGATTAGCGTAGTGTGCAGTCAATGGCTGGCTGACTCGCTCCTTTCCAAAACTCACGAACGTGGTGGCGTAAGGCCAACCACTCTCGTCTTCCCTCCGCACATGTGTAGCTGCTCCCTATGTAGGCTGTCCAGGATCGGGCGAAACTCCTGTCAGCCCCTGGTGGCTCACAGGGCCCTGCATTATTCGCTCGGTTTTCCTCTGCAGGGCGCAATTTTCTGGTTCCTGCAGTTCGCAGTCAGCCAATAGTGCAAGAGGCGAGGATGCCAGAGACGATAGTTATAGAAGGCTGATATCCCGGAATCGCCTCGTGGGAAGTATTATCATTGACTCCTTTTACTTCTCCCCCAAAAGTGCTTTTCACGCGCACTCAGCCCGACATGGCTCTTCCAGTCTGCCACCTCCACAGTCTCTAAGGCGATGAAGACAGCCAGCAAAGCACTCAGACTGCTGCCCACTCGCTACCCGCCTGGTTCCACGATCTCCAGTTAGTGTCTCGATTTTCAAGCCTTGCCCACGATGGCAATCACCATCACAGCTATTAATGGCACCGCATATGCCCTGATCCCGTTCACCACCATAGTCCTGATCGCCCGCTTCGCCAGAGTCTTCCGCCACCCCAAGGAATTCAAGTGGGAGGATGCTCTGCTTTTACTAGCATATGCCGTCTTTATCGAGCTCACGGCCCTCTATCTCATCGCTCTACCCCTGTACTACCGCTTTATGGCCGTTACAAATGGCCAGGTCGCGCCTTATCCAACCGTGCTAGATGACTCGTTGAGATTCCGGAAATACTACTTCGTCACAACGATCTCCCTCTGGCTGTGTCTCTGGATGATCAAGTTCTCCTTGCTCTCGCTGTACAAGCGATTCCTGTCGGGAAGAGCTTTCATTACGGCCTGGTGGTTAACCATTGTTTTTTGTGCACTGGTGTGTACACTCCCCGCTAACCCCCCACCTTTTGCCCCTCAATGATTCACTCCCATTCATAAAAGTATCCTACTAGGCCCTGATCGGCTGCGCTCTGTCTTCCTGGCTCTCCTGTTCTGGAGTCAACGGCTGGTTCACCGTAACCGGCTGCGAAGGCGAACGGAATGCCCGAGTGACGAAATTTAGTCTCTACTTTTCCTATGGGGTAGATGTTATAACAGATCTCATCAGTACGTAGTCCTACTACAATCTCGGGCGCCAAAAAGGGCGGGGGGAAGAAGGCAAGCTAATCTAGGATGCAATGTCCGGCGTAGTTATGGTCTTGCCACTGCGTCTCATCTGGAACCTGCAAATGACGACCCAGCAGAAACGGAGTGTCGGTGCTCTGTTCTGCATCGGCTGGGTATGCATCCTCTTTGCCACCATCCGCGTCGTCGAGGTCGGAAACAACTATACGGACGGGATGCCCAACCCTTCGTGGCTGGCCCTGTGGGGGATCATCGAGTCGTCCATCGGTATGCTTATATTCCCTGCGACTACGAGCGGCGCTTTTTTTTTTTTTTTTTGGTGCCTGGATCGCCGGCTAACGTGTTTTGCTCTCCCTCCTTGCAGCGGTGATCATTGGCTGCTGTCCGGGTCTCTACCGCTTCATCAAAACGCACTCCTCTAAAGCGAGCCCATCTTCCTACCAGTACGGGTCCCAAGGCTTCCAGTGGAATTCGGGAAGCGCCATGCCTACACACCGATCCCATATCACGCACGGAGACGACGATATCACGCTCTCCCACATCACAGCCAAAAGTAAGTATGGACGGATGTCCGCCCTCCATACCATGGCAGGCAATGGACTTCGACATGACGCCGGGAGTAGCCAGGAAGAACTGGCTAGACACTCGGATGAGAATATCATGGTTACACAACGCGTGAGTATTACAGTTAAGGACCGGGATATGTATCTATAGAGTTCCATTTTTGATGCGGATAAGATTTATGAGTTGCTACGTTTATCTATTGTGGGCGCACACCCACCTCCAATCTGCGTATTCCTGATTGTTTTGGCCCTCGGACAGAACCGGGAGAGCCTCGTAGACGACTTTCCAAGCGGCGATTAGTTCAATTGCAAACCGGCTTACCGTCGTTGGCAAGGCAAGAATGGCCGAGAGGGCGAATGAGATTGCGGTTTCTTGCCTGGTAATCAAGGCACGCATGGTGAAAGTGGGTCGCCTGGTGAGATGACTAACCCTAACATCTGGAGTTCGTTCTTTCATCTAAAAGTTGGGGGGGAAAAAGCAAAGAAAAGAACAACTGGAAAACGGTGGAAGCGGTTTCAATTAACCTTCTTTCCAAGTGCGGGGCTGTCACATCATGAAAAGAGCAGATAGGGCCAGCCTTGATCTGATTTCAGGATATCCATACCTCGGCAGTACACAACTACGTGTCTTTCTTTCTGACTCCGCACGCCGGGATCTTCCTTCGCCCCTCCAGCCTCGGGGAACACAGACCGACGGTGGTCGCACAACATGCTCTCTTGGTAGTTTTGTCCAATCAGACAACTAATGCCTTTACGCTACGGGCGGGGAACTCGGATCTTGCCTGCCGCGCTCGCACTAGCCTTGGAGAAGAGAGTCAAAGAGATGAACGGTTGCCCCTCGATAGTTGGCTTTTGCCATGAAGACACGAGTAATGACAGCGGAGGAGTTTGGCGAGCGTGAAGGGAATTCTTCTTCTTTTTTTCCCTCTTCTTCCTATAGCATCCCTCTCCGCAGCTGCATCGACTCGGCGTAGAGTTCCCGTGTCAGGCATAATGGTCGAAATGATCCGGTTCCCCCTGCCCCTTAAATTGTGACCCCCAACTACCCGCGGCATATCAGTGGTTGCTGCTTCTGAACTATTTATCGACTAACGTTAGCGCCGCCTAAGTGTACTGGGTATGATTAGGGGGCTAGTCTTGTATGATCCACCGAAAAGAAAAAAAAAAAAATGGGGAGTGGGAGTGTGGAAGAGGGAGAAGAGAGAGAGAGAGAAGAGCGACAGAGGGAAGAAAGAGGAATCATAATAATGAGGAAGAAGAATATCGAACATGAGGGACCCGCACTTGATTTTGGAATGACATCATCGATGGAGATGGAGTGGCTCACAGTCCAGGCAACCGTCGTCGCTCTGAAAAGGGTCGACAGAGCCAACCTTTATTACCCACCCATTATTACGCTGAAACAATGCCGGAATCTGCTGCAGGTCAGAGCGCGAACGGCGCATCGGTGACAGCCGGAGTGCAGGGCCTGGACCTCGATGCCCTTGCGACCTCGCCTTGTAACATTGACGTCCTGCCTCGCCTTCTCCAGGAGATCGCAGTCCACGGCAAAGACGTGACCGAACGGCAGGATGGCTCGAGTCGAGTGGAATTGCTCCGGTCGGCTCGGGCACTGGTGCGTGCGCTGGAGACTCCCAAGGAAAGCATCATTCGCGTATGCTGGGCTGAAGTAGGTTGTTGTCAATGATCGCACCCGAGGATGGGCTCTGATTGTAGAACTCCTGCTGCTGCAGCCGAACTTGTATAGTTCCATCTACACCGCCATTAGTTTAAAATTATTCTCCTTACTCTCCAGGGAGGGGGATCGCCCCAAGCCTATTGCCCAGTTAGGCGCCTGGAGCGGAGCCGATCCGGTGTTATTGGGTAGGCATCCATTGTTTCTTTGTTCAAGCGTTGGCTGGCTGTGTGCTCTAATCTTAGAATGCATTGCCTACAGGGAGGATCATGCGGCACCTAGCCGCGATGGGTACGGTCGAGGAAACTGGGCCCGACGAATATCGTCACACCAACCTATCGAGGGCGCTAGAGTCTGACAAATATGGCTCCGGGTTCTCATGGATGTAAGTATTGAACGGAACGCTACTACTATTACCTCCCTTCCCTAGCTTCCCCCCTTCCCCTGGAGGAACATGACTCGGATGATGGGAGGACACCCTGGAGAGTGTGGTGATTGCTCATGACCCATTGAGGTGGATAGTGCCCAGGGTGTGATCCCCTCGATTTACCAGCTTCCTCAGTATCTGCAGCAGAACGGTCTGCGCAACCCGACGGACGCGACGAACGGACCCTTTCAGTATGCGCTCGGTACCTCCCTCCACTGGTTCGCCTGGGCGGCCCAGCATCCCCAGCTCCTGACCGAGTTTAATCACCACATGGGCGCCTACCACCAGGGCCGCCCCAGCTGGATGGATCGCGACTTCTTCCCGGTTGAGGACCGGCTGGTGGCCGGCATGAAGACGGATCCTGAGAGTGTGCTGCTGGTTGATATCGGCGGCGGGAAAGGCCATGATCTGGAAGAGTTTCACCGCAAATTTCCCCATGTCCCGGGACGGTTGATCCTCCAGGAGCTCCCCGCGGTGATCGAGGAAGTCCACGACCTGGCCCCGGCAATTACCCCGATGGTGTACGACTTTTATACGGCGCAACCGATCCAAGGTACGTTGACTCCCCCGTCCCCCGCGCTGGGAATGCCGCTGATTTGATCGCTGGGGTTGGCGCAGGCGCGCGGGCGTACTTCCTGCACTCGATCCTCCATAACTGGTCGGACGCGGACTGTCGCAAGATCCTCGCGCGCGTGACGGCGGCGATGGCACCGGGCTACAGCCGATTGCTGGTCAACGAGATCGTGATCCGGAATACGGGCGCCGACTGGCAGGAAACGGCGCTGGACCTGATGATGATGAACATGCTCTCGTCCCAAGAGCGCAATGAACAGGAGTGGCAGCAGCTGTTTGCGTCGGCGGGACTGCGGATGGTGCAGGTTTGGCGGCATCCGCAAGGCGTGGAGAGTCTGATCGAGTGTGAGCTGGCCTAGTTGCTGCTGAAGACATGCTTGGTGTCCTTTGCAGTTGCTTTATATTCTTGTCAGATATCTTATATTCGTCTCAATTACTTTATATTCTTCTTCAATACTTTATCTTACTTCATATTCTTCTTAGATATTTTATATTCTTCTCAATGACTTTATACTCTTCTTACTTACTTTATATTCTTTGTAATTACTTCATATTTCTCTTAGATATATTAAATTCTTCTCAGATACTTTATATTCTTCTTAATTGTTTTGTGTCCTTCTTAATTGCTTTTATTCTTGCCAGTTGCTTTATTTTGTTTCCGATATTTTTTATATTCTTCTCAGTTACATTATATGCTTCTTAAAATATTTATATTCTTCTAAAATACTGTATATTCTTCTTAAATATTTTATATTCTTTTCAGATATTTCATATTCTTCTTAAATACTTTACATTCTTCTCAGTTGCTTTTGATTCTTCTCAGTAATTTTATATTCTTTCAATATTTTATATTCTTAGTAACTATATTCTTTCAATATTTTATATTCTTCTTACTTACTTTATATTCTTCTTATTTCCTCTATATTCTTCTCAGACGCTTTATATTCCTCTATATTCCTCTTGATTGCTTTATATCCTTCTTAGTGACCCTATATTCTTCTGAAGCTTATATTCTTCTTAAATACTTTATCTTCTTCTCAGCTCTTAGGCTCGAGCTGCACTCAAAGATACGTGGATGTATGGAGGGCGTAACGATACCGCCGCACCACCGGCCGTCCTTTTGTCGTCTTCCCCTCTTTTCTTTCCTCTTTCTCTCTGCGTTGCGCCACTGCGTTGTTAGTCCTGCTTTGGAGTTATTATTTATTATTATTTCTTCTGCGGGATTGAATTAGTTTTTCCCTTTCCCTTTTTTTCCATTCGAGTCAGCCGGAGCGAGTCCTCCCCCTGCTCATCTCATTTCATCTCATGGTTTCCCACCTCTCATTCAATGATTCAACTAATAAGATAATTCCACTCCCCCCCAACTGCCGAAATAATAATCATGTCAACGACATCCCCCGTGGAATCTCCGGGGGGTTGGAACGAGGAGAACCCGGTGATCGATATCGACCACAATGTTAGTGCTCTCTAGCTAAACTTTTTTTTTCTTTTTTTTTTCCCCCCTTCCCGCTGCGGTTGTTTCTTGTTTGTTCGTGTTCTTGATTTTCGGGCGGTTTTGCTTTTCTTTCCTTTCGTTTGTTTTGATTGGATTGATTTTGGTACCTCTCTTTGGTTGTCAGTTCACGCCAATCAGGTCATTTTGTGTTCTTCTCTCTTGTACGAACTCAGAAACAATTGGGCAACTCCTGAATGATAGTACAATAGGCCACAGAAAGTGATTCAATATATGGAGATGAGCTGTAACTCCTCCCCTCCCCTTCCCCCCCCCCCAAAAATCCAACCAGTTCCCTTCTGGACACGGACCCCCCGCGTAATGACCACGATGGAAGAAGAAGCCTTCCACTAACATGGGTGTGTCTTACATGTCGCAATACACCGCCTCGTTAACGTCCTCGGCCTTTGAGTATCGGGAGGAAAATGGCAGGACGTATCACGTGTATAAGGATGGCAGTAGGTGTCACTTACCCGCCCCGGCAGCCCTAAAGTAACGCCCCCAAAACAGGCTATTTCTTCCCCAATGATGAAGCCGAGTCGAATCGCATGGACTTGAAACATGAGGCAGCCTTGGTCATGCTGGATGGCAAGCTCTTTCTCTCCCCCGTCAAGGATCCCCGGCATATCCTCGACATCGGCACAGGGACCGGGATCTGGGCGATTGATGTGGGTAGGTGCTCGGGGGTGCGGAGCCAAGGGAGTGTCGTTCCCAAGCTAATCATCTCTCTATACGCCGCCAGCCGATCAGTTTCCAGCAGCACAGGTAGTTTGCTCGCGAGTCCCGCCGGGCACCCCAAACTAACACTCGCCCGACAGGTTACCGGAATCGATTTAAGCCCGACACAGCCTGCCTTGTAAGTACCCCTCGAATCCGGTCCATTGGAAGGTCTGTCATAGTAATATACATGCCGGCTCTTGTATTGAAGCGTTCCACCGAATGTCAAGTTCATCGTGGATGATATGGAGGAGGAATGGCTCTATAGCGAAAAGTTTGACTTGATCCATGCCCGGTATTTAGTCGGGGCTCTGAAGAACCCGGCAGCCGTGATTGCACAAGCTTTCAAGTAAGTGAGGGTTGTTTTGGGAACAACGACACCCCCCCCCCAAAAGAAAAGGAAAAATGTAGAGTCGGCTCTAAAAGAACGGGTCAATTAATTGTCTCCTGCAGGCATACGGCCCCCGGCGGCTGGTTCGAGTTCCACGAGATGCATACGAAAGTCCGGTCGCCCGATGGCACTCATGAAGGCACCCATGTCGCCAATTTTTTCGATGTGCTCCGGGAATCATTTGCGAAACGGGGGCGCTCAATGGACTCGTCCCTGCACCTAGAACAGTGGTTCCACGAAGCTGGCTTCGTGGATGTGACGGTGAAGAAGATCATGGTCCCGGTCGGCACTTGGCCGAAAGATCCTACTCTGGTGTGTGCCCCAGCCCCTCAAAGTTGGATCAACGTCCGTAGAGTTCGACGTGACTAACCGACGGGATAGAAAAAAATCGGTCTCTGGATGTATCTGGTTTTAGACGCCGGCTTTGAGGGATTAGCCATGGCAGTGCTGACCCGATTCGAGGGTTGGAAGCCCGAGGAAGTCGCCGTTCTCTCTGCTATGGCACGAAAAGATACCAAAAACCCCAAGATCCACGCCATGTTTTACGAGTAAGCCCTCCCACCCCCCTGTGATACGCGAACCGTACTAGAACGGATAATTAATGCCCTGTCCAGTTACCTGGTGTATGGTCGCAAGCCCGAGTGAGATGTATCCCCAGGTGTGATTATTGCATAATGGAGAGACCGACAAGCCTCTAGGAAACTCGGTACCTCCCTAGACACCAAGCATAGAATACCTATAATATGAAACCAAGATAATAATGCATGCCATTAATACCAATATCGCTCGTAGGAACGAATCGGTTGGGTTGCAGGAAGCGATGGATTCCCTGCTGGTACCCCCACGGGTGCCGTAATATATATAATCTTTTGATCACTCCTGGAGGACATCACCTTCTGTAACCCTGAACGCTGACTCTGATTCTGGGTTACAAAGGTATCTCCACCTGAATAATTACATAATCGCGGGCAGTAATGACAGACCCAGGTGCTTTCCTACTCCGGGATCGACTTTGGAAATCGTCGTCTCGCGCATTGCTGCTTGATCTCCTTCCCACTCACCCGCTTCAGATCCTGCGCCAGTCCCAATTTCTCCCACACCCAAATCCACCACTTGGTCACATCCAGATCGCACCATTGCACGCCATTCCGATAATCCCCCGGGAACACATGGTGGAAATTATGATACCCTTCGCCGAGAGTCACCAGCCCCAGCACTGGGTTGTCCCTCCCCGAGACACCCTCTCCATACGGCCGCGTTCCACCCCAATGCGCTAATGAGTTAATGCAGTACGTCACATGCCAGACGACTACGATCCGGAGACAGCCCGCATATACAAACCCCCCTCGCCAATCGTCCCAGAGGAAGCCCGCCACGGCAGCAGGGAAGAGGAACCCCATCACTCCCGCCAAGGGGTAGTAAAGCCGTCGCTGCCAGCGAACAACCGGGTCGGCATCGAGATCGGAGAGGTTGATGCCCTGCCCGAAATTCTGGCTGTCGTAGGTCAGGATCCAGCCGAGGTGGGAGTAGAAGAGGCCGCGACGGCTGTTGTAGGGATCGCGTGCGGTGTCGACATAGCGGTGGTGAGCGCGGTGATCCCGAGCCCAGGTGCGGATGGGGAGTTGCAGAGCGCCAGTGCCGAGGACGGCGAGGATGATACGGAGAGAGAGTTTAGCACGGTAAGAGCGGTGGGTCCAGAGGCGGTGATAACCTATCCATTCTGTTATTGTTGTTGCTTCAGATAGAGCTAGAGATAGACACACCTGCCGTGATGCTGAGGCCGGTGACAAGAGAGAGGAATAACATCCAGACCCGGGTTTCCCATAAGAACGGAACCGACCGGACTTGGAAGGCGACAAAAATAGGAAGCCCGAGTTGTGCAGCTGTGTATCGCCAGTGCAGACGTTTCCAGAGTGGCTTGACCGGGGCCTTTTCTCCAGCTTGGATTTCATATAGTAGCATCGCGACTTCTGAGGTTGCCTTACCCAATCGCCAGGACTGCCAGGACAGAGTCGAAGAGAATGGAGCACCTGAAATCCTGGCATGGGAACATCTCCCTCCTCCTTACACTCTTCAAACCGTGAATGGCATCCTGTAGCAGGAGCCAAGAACGCTACCCCTTGATTAGAGTCCTGCCCCTTGCTGACAGGGACTCACTCTCTCGAGGCGAATTTAAAGTGTATGTGACAAAGAGGGCGGTCACTCATCATTGTCACGTCTTGATCGGACATTTCCTACTTCCTTGTTCGGTCACAATTGGAAACGTTGATGAAGAGATATATTTGTTTCCTAGTTTGCTACAAAAATAACTGACTTTCAGCTTACCGCCAAGTGTCTCATCATCACAGTCCGAAACCAACTCCTAGTCCTTACTCTCCATTATATGCAACTACTCATCCAACGCCTTCCAAAACCCATCCGGCAACTGTCACTCTATCGCATCACCCCCCAGCTTCGACCATATCCGACTTCATCACCGACTCACGGCGCCTGTTGCCTTAGCTACAGAATACGTTCGTCCCATTAAGCGCCTTCTCAACACCCACATAATCATCTTTTGGGCTTTCATGGCTATTTCCCTCCCCCAGGCCGCCACGGCGCAGAGCAGGTGCGTATTCTTTGGGCGGTTACTCAGGGGAGGTAACTGCGCTAATCGTGATTTTCACCATCGTTAATGGGAACATGAGTTACGGCGTTATTGGTATGTCAGATTGGGTTCATGGAACAAAATATGTGAAATAGGCCAGGTCTTCTTCAGTCACACAACACACTGTCCCCACTAAGAAGTTGCACTAACAGTACTAATCTCGGAATAATAATGATAAAGGGTGGAATCTCTAATCCTGTTTTCTTGTGGTGTATCTCGTTCCATGTATCCAATCCAAGACTCCGATCAGCCCGTAATTTCCTCTTCCTAGCTCGTGATGGAGATCATGGATCTGCGTCTTCCACCCAAACACACCCTTCAGATCATATCCACAATGTGCAAGAGAGGCCTGGATGCTCACACCGGCAATGAACGCCCAGAGAGTCACGATGTGGACATCCAACAAGCGCGCAGGCCAAGCGATGGGGATGAGATTGCAGACAATGTGTTCAAGAGGATGAGCGTAGAGCGAGGCGAGCGCAATAGGGGTGCGAAAGCGGTGGTGCTGGGCATGGATGGCGTGGTAGAGAAGAGGCCGGTGGAGGAGACGGTGCGAGTAGTAGAAGAGGGTTTCGCGAAGGAGGGTACAGAGGAAGAGGTCGGTGAGGAATTCGGGGACGGACGGGAGAGATGGGGGAACACGGTAGGTTGGATTTATATTCGCCACGTGGATACCAAAACTGGCCTCGGAAGAAAAGCCAGATGACAAATAGTAAAGGAAGAGAAGCTGAAGAAAGTGGAGCGATGTGGTGAGAAGCTGGTTGATGAAGGCACCGAGCAGGCAGCGTTTGATGGCGTTGTAATTGGGTTGCCGGAGGAGAGGCTGGATCTTGAACTTTTGCAGCTGTGGCCAGGCGAGGAGGTCAACCGCAAGGAAGACAAGAGAAAGCAGCCAGAAGGAGGTGAAGTGGACGAGGAGGGTTCCCGCAAACTCAATGACGGCGGGGTGGTGATGATTGACAAGATGTGTCCATCGGGAGGCCATGACAAGTCACCCTCTCACTGTGTAGCAAAGAGAAAGGGAATGGGGGACTGAAGGCCTTTGGTTTCTTCACCTGGAGGTAATATGAGCACTTGCAAGAAACCCACATACCGCATAAGATTGCATGCCTCCTTGAAGTCATTCACTCCCCTTGCATATCTGTGGGGAGACTTAAAGCTTCTTTTCCTGGCGAGCTCAAGCAGGGGGGATTGTTATTTATTTTTTGGGGAATGTAATCAAACCAATCCTTCTCTTGGAACGAAAGCTTCGAAAGTATTAAATATTTGATTCCCCGACGGTACGGCTTCATTGAACCCGGAGAGGTTGATCTTACAATATATTAGGGAAGAAAAAAAAATAAAAAATAAAAAAAAGAAATAAAAAAGAAAAAAGAAAAATATCGGGGCAAAAGGCAAAAGGACAATAAACAAAATGAAGTTCAGATTCACTATTTTGTCTCTTGGTTTCACATCATGCCTCAACCTTGCTGTAGCCAAGGATGCAAGGACGGTCATCGCCAGCATGGATAATCTCCGCCAGAGTGTCCAGTCCGCCCACGACGTCTTCAAAACCTATGATGGCGGCGTGATGCCCTCCATGGCATTAGGGAAAGCAGTATGGGACGTTTACTCGAACACCAAACAAGCCCGCAGCGACTGGGATCTAGCCCCCATGTTTGAGGACAGCCATGTCCCGGATATCCTCGTATCCTATCATCTGCTACGCTCCTCTATTGCGGACACGTTAGAAACGGGACGATCGAAGGTATTACTTCCATTTTGCTCTAGCTTACTTGATCTCCCAGCCCAGGCTTATAGTTAATAAAATAGGGTCCCGCGTACGACAAAGCTGGCATAAGGCTTATAGCTGTGGGGATGATGCAATTGTTTGAAAATGAAAGGAGCTCATTTCAGCAGTCAGCAAGAGCGAAGATGCCTGAGGCGTCCCATGATCAGATTGCAGGTCCGGTTGCGAGCCTGAAGGATGAATTCCAGACCGCTATAAAGGCCCTCGCTTGAATTAGCTTGCTGCATTACCATTTTCATGCAAGATAGGCGAGACGACTGCGGGTGTTTGACCAGTTGGGGCTGTAGGGTGGGGTTCGAATGCATGTATGCACATTATATTATATTAGACATGCAGATGAGAAATCAGATTCTAATGTTTCAAGCCTGGGGTGTGCGTGAAGGGAGATACCTACTAGCAAAGATTTTAATAACAGCGGTGCTTAATTACGGGTAGTCTACACACAAACTAGACTCTAAAAATGCAAGGAGTGAAGCCATCCGAGGTAGTCAAACTGGGGCAATGAGCAAAAGAAGATATATATATCCTCTTGCGTGCGATATATGCTGGGAATAAAACGTGTAGAAACGATCATTTTTTGTCTAGATTTCCCAAATCACCAGTCATGCCGGCATCCCACTGTCACGACCCCCATGCGCAACACGAAAATGACAGCACAGAAAGCTTGGCCATCGTAGGAATGGCGTTGCGGCTCCCTGGTGGGGTGAACACACCCGATTCCCTCTGGGATCTCCTCATGAACAAGAAGGACGGTCACTGCCGCGTTCCCAGCTCTCGTTACAACGTCGACGCCTTCTATCATCCTACTCGAGCCGGTTCTGTACGCACTCAGCACGGTTATTTCCTCCCAGAGGATCCAACCTACTTCGACAACCGCTTCTTCGCTATCCCTTCTCTTGAAGCCGCTCGTCTGGACCCTCAGCAAAGGCTTCTCCTCGAGGTAATCTGGGAGTGTATGGAGTCGGCCGGCCAGACACAGTGGCGAGGGACTAAGATCGGGTGCTTCGTCGGCGTATTCGGCGAGGATTGGTTAGATCTTAATAGCAAAGATACGCAGCGGATCGATCGATATCATGTCCTTGGGACGGGAGATTTTGCGTTATCGAATAGGATTTCGTATGAGTTTGATTTGACGGGGCCGAGGTACCTTGCTCCCTTTCACCACCTTTCGCCACCTTTCGCTTGATATTCATATTTCTGCCATTTTGGAATCAGTCCCCGATGAAGATAACTTTGTATAGTATGACCTTGGAGACAGGTTGTTCCTCCTCCCTCATCGCCCTGCACATGGCCTGCACCGCAATACTGAACCAGACCTGCCCCTCCGCCATTATTGCTGGCGCAAACCTCATCCTCTCTCCCACCATGACCACAACCATGTCTGATAACATGGTTCTCTCGCCCAGTGGCATTTGTCGTACCTTCTCAGCCACTGCAGACGGGTATGGGCGTGCCGAGGGCGTGAACGCCTTGTATGTTAAGCGCCTTTCTGATGCAATTCGTGATGGAGACCCGATCCGCGCTGTTATCCGGGCCACGGCCACAAACTGTGATGGGAAGACGCCGGTTATCACCACCCCGGGTTCCATTACGCAAAAGGAATTGATTCTGGAGGCATATCAGAGGGCAGGCGTTCGGGAGATTAGCGAGACGGGGTATTTTGAATGTCATGGCACTGGAACGGTCATGGGGGATACGGCCGAGTTGTCAGTTGTGGGGGATTTGTTTGCAGGGAAGGGTGTTGTGGTTGGATCGGTACGTTAAGCCATCTTTTGTTACTTTGGACGAGGGGGATATAGTGGTTGATGAGCTCGTTTTCTAGGTCAAACCCAACTTGGGCCATTCGGAAGGTGCATCAGGAATAACGAGTGTTATTAAGACAGCGCTGGCGCTAGAAAAGAGGGTAATACCGCCAAACATCTATTTTGATGAGCCGAACCCGAAGAGTACGCATAATATTACATTTTGCAGGATATAAGACGATCTTCTGCTGATGTTAGACAGTTCCGTTTGAGGAGTGCGGCCTAGTAGTCCCAGTCAATGAGATGGTATGGCCATCAGGAAAGGAACTGCGAGCTAGTGTTAATTGTTTCGGCATTGGAGGTGCTAATGCCCATGTAAGTCTTACATACTCTCTGGCTGTTGTCAATTTGGCTCTGACAGATTGATGTATAGGTTATTCTCGAGGCCGGAACACTAGTTGCAGAGCCGAAACCCTCCTATCTAATCCCAATTTCGAGTAGAAAACTCCTGGTTCTTTCAGCTGCAAGTCCTGAGGCTCTAGAGCAGAGAGTGGTGGACTTGCAAGAGTTTATGGCCCATCATGAGGCTCCCCCGTTGGGGGATATTGCATACACATTAGGAGCCAGGCGAGAGCATCTCAAATACCGTACCTTTGCAATCGCATCAGATCAAACTCCAACATTGTTCTCAAAGGAATGCGCAGTTATTGAATCCTCTACATCTCCGAAGATCATCCTTGTTTTTACCGGTCAGGGTGCGCAGTGGGCGGGTATGGGGCGTGAACTTCTGGGAAGATATGAGAGCTTTAAATGTGATATTCAAACCATGGATAGTGTGTTGCGTGGTGTAAATGGAGGGCTTCCATGGTCTATAGAAGGTATACACACTGCCCCGGAGTGCTTAACATACCCCTTACGAACAATTCTAACCTTATTCATGACTTAGGGATCTTGAACGACACGAGTCCGGAGTTGGTATCACGAATCAACGACCCAGAGCTTTCACAGCCTGTTTGCACTGCCATCCAGATCGCACTAGTCAATATCTTAGCGCAATATGGGATACAGGCATCCGAAGTCGTAGGGCACTCTAGCGGTGAAATAGCAGCGGCGTACGCAGCAGGAGCCTTACCGCTCTCTACAGCAATCTTGCTAGCCTATTATCGCGGCCAATGCACCAGGGAAACGGAAGACGGAGCCATGGCTGCGATTGGCCTTGGGCGCAAGGAAGTAGAGCCGTGGCTGCTCCAGGGAGCTGTGATTGCTTGCAATAACAGTCCATCAAGTACGACTGTTTCGGGGGACCGGACCGCAGTTATTCAGACACTGAAGAACATTAGGACCGCTTACCCAGATATATTTTCCAGGGAACTACGGGTGACAAAGGCTTATCATTCTCGTTAGTCCCTCAATTATACCCTTAACGCACTAGTTCCTAATAAGCATGACAGATCATATGAGTTCGGTTGCGAAGAAATATGAATCGGCAATTGCACCGCATATGTGCCTATCTTCTGACATGCTGCCCCTTTACTCTACTGTCTCGGGTGACAGGGTGACTGAACCTGAAAGCTTGAATGAAACTTATTGGACTCGTAATCTAACCTCAACTGTCGAGTTCACCAAGGCGATAGAGAACATTCTAGACTCCGCCACGAGGTCAAACAGGATCTTCATTGAAGTTGGTCCACACTCTACCCTCAACGGTCCTCTGAGGCAAATATTTGAGTCTACAGAAAGGAGAACACAAAATTGGTATATTCCCACTTTAATCCGCACTCAGGATGCAGAGGTTTCCCTCCTCCGATCCATTGGTACAGCTTTTGCACGCGGGGCCCAAATCAACTTGCTCTCCATCAACGGTCCTGGCTCTGTCATCACAAATCTTCCCCGGTACCCATGGCAGCATTCAGAAAGTCTCATATGCGAAAGTCGACTCAGCGAGAACTGGCGATTCCGGAAGTTCCCGCACCATGAGCTCCTCGGCGCGAGGGTACTAGAGTCAAGCGAGCTCGAGCCATCGTGGAGGAACGTCCTTCAGATCCAGAACTGCAGTTGGCTATGCCATCATAAATTATACAAAGATACAGTTTTTCCTTGCGCGGGATATATTGCTCTCATTGGTGAAGCGATCCGCCAACATCGTGGGGGCGAGGCGTATGAGATTCGAAACCTAGTGCTAAAGAAGACGCTTTTTCTTCCTGAGTTGAGTCCCGTTGAGATAATCACGACTCTAAAACCGGCGAGGCTAAGTGATATTGCTGAGTCGGAGTGGTTTGATTTTACGATTGTGGCGTTGGAGGGGGGCGAGTGGGCTAAGTATTCTCAGGGACAGGTGCGAGTCACAAGTGAGTGTTCTCACAAAGTCGAGCAGCAGGAAAAGTGGACAAGGCAGGTCGACCAGTCGGCATGGTATCAATTCATGGCGAGATTGGGTTTGAATTATGGTAAGAGGTTCCAGCTGTTGCAAGATATTACGGTTGACCCGCTGGAACACGTTGCGAATGGGTGGGTGACAGATGATGAGCGGGACCATGAGAGTCACTATCTTGTACACCCCACAGTTATAGATCAGAGTCTACAAATCCTTTCTGTAGCAGCGACCAACGGTTTGGCGAGGAGAGTCACGAAGTTGGTGATTCCGGCGTCGATTGGATCCATCTATATCGCCAGAGGTGCTGGCAGTCTTTGTATACAAGGTTTGTCGGATGGCGATACAACATCCACTACGATGACCGGAAGTGCAAGCATCCTGTGTGGCAATGTCCCGGTACTCGTTATCAAGGGTGCTACTTTCTTCTCCCTTTCTGAAGACCAGACTTCCGATGAGGAGAAACCCATACCTCTACTCTCGGAGTTGGAGTGGGGCGAGTGTTTAGACCTCGTTCCCCCGGCGCGATGGCTGACCTTTGAGCCTGTGGACAAGGGAGTGCCTCTACTTGCGGAACTGACGGCTCTTTACATTATTGAGTGCGCTCCTTTGGTTGCTGATCTTATTCCTGCAACCGAGGAGGTAGCAAATTACCAACGGTGGCTTCTAAAGAAGCGTGCAGCAATCGTAGAAGGCAGAGAGCAGCGCTTTCTAACCATCCCATGGCACAAAATGTCGAATGCCGATAAAGCTACCCGAACAAAGGTCCTCCAAGAGCAAATATCCTGCCATGGTGAGGGTCCTCACAAGATCGCGACCATCCTGCGCCGGGTTTTCGACCACTGTGTTCCCCTCATCCAGGGTCAGTCAACCCCTCTGGAGATTCTCACGATGGACCACCTGACGGACTTTTACAATTTTTCTTCATCTCTTTCGGATTGGCGCTGCTTCCTGTCCCTGGTTCGGCACTGGAACCCTCGAGTTAGGGTGCTCGAGGTCGGAGCCGGCACTGGTGCAACTTGCGCACAGGTTGTGGACCTTCTCCAGTCGGAGGATGGTGTGCCGATGTGCTCTCTATACACCTATACGGACATATCATCTGTCTTTTTCTCGAGGGCAGCTGAAAGATTTAAGCGGTGCAAATTCATGGAGTACAAGACGCTGGATATCAGCAGGAGCCCGCTCGATCAGGGATTTGCCGCAGGGTCCTACGACCTTGTCGTCGTGTCGAATGTGAGATTATATACCAATTCCAATTTGATCAGCGGATCTAATTATTTCTCCAGGCCGTCCATACTACGTCCTCTCTCTCCCGATCATTGTCTAATATTCGGCAGCTCCTTGTCCCTGGGGGCTACCTTTTGCTGCAAGAACTTTGCCCCTGTATTTCCACTTCTCCATTCTATTCCAATCAAGTCTTACTGCATGCTGACATCTCCCACAGCCATTTTGACTGTTGACTTTATAGTGGTAGGCTTGCTTCATTTCAAAAGATCTGCGACAGAATTTTCTAACTCGGAATAGGGAATCCTGCCCGACTGGTGGAATAGAGACTACGATGAACGTGGGGAGTGTCCTTACGTCTCTCCGATACGGTGGAACGACGAACTCTTAACTGCCGGGTTCACAGGCGCTGAGTCCGTGACTCTAGATAACAAGAAACCGTTTCAGGTTAACGCCAATATCATTAGCCGAAATCCGGTCGTGATGAGCCCGAAGCGTGGCGTAACATTTCTCGTTGGCGATGCCACGACCTCCCCATGGCAGGAGGACTTAGAAAGTGGTTTTGTCCAGCACGGTTGTACAACCAACAGAGCTACGTTGAATGAGATAGATTCATTCGGTGACTTCAGTTCGCAGTGCATAATTTCTCTCCTGGATATCACGGAGGCCTCCCTTGACCATATGACAGAGGAGAGGTTCGGCAAGATCAAGTACCTTTTCTCGCTCAGCTCAAAGGTTCCCATCATCTGGATTACCTTGAGTACACAGACGACGTGCGTTGATCCGCGTTTTAGTCTAGTGCTTGGCCTAGCTAGAACTCTACGTCGCGAGATTGTTGGCAACATTGTTACCATTGAGCTCGATACGTTTAACGCTACGAGGTACCAGGCTATTGTGGATATTTACCAAAGAACAATGCAGGCCGCCACTCATAGCACATCATTGAGGGACACAGAGTATGTGGTGCTGGGGCAAAAGATCTTCGTCAGCCGCTTTCACTGGCGAGAATTGAAGAAGCAGATTGAGCATATCCCCGACCCTACAGCGACCAGGTGTCTCTCCGTAGATAGATACGGTCTCCTCGATACTTTAAACTGGCGGGCAGTGTCTGCCTGCGAGCCCGCCCTTGGCGTTGGTCAACTTGAGGTGGATATTCAATATGTCGGGTTGAATTTCAGGGTAAAAATCTCTCCCCATCGTGTCCCTTTTAGCATAAAAAAATTCTAATGTAAAGAAGGATTTGATGGTTGCCCTCGGAGTTATGGGAGAAATGGACCAGTGTGGCCTGGAGGCAAGCGGCACGGTACGCCGTGTCGGATCGAATATCACAGAATTTCGAGTTGGAGACAAAGTCGCTGTGTGTGGCGAGGGGATGTTTCGGACACGGACCTGTGTGGATGAGCACCGGTGCATAAGGGTTCCACCAGAGCTCTCTTTATCTGATGCTGCTACGTTACCGGCGGTGTACGCTACAGCAGTTTACTCCTTGATTACGGTAGGACAGTTGGAGAAAGGGCAGACAGTCCTCATCCATTGTGCCTCGGGGGGAGTCGGTATTGCTGCTATTCAAATATGTCAGGCAATTGGTGCCACGGTAACCTTACTCCGAATCCCCAGTTTTAAGGAGGATAAAATCTCTCTTGATACTGATACATGCCATTAGATATATGCTACAGCTGGTAGTAAAGAGAAACGAGACTATCTCCACACTGAATTCCAAATCCCCATCTCGAACATCTTCAACTCAAGGGATGACTCCTTCCTCGCTGATTTAATGGCCCATACAAACGGTGTCGGCGTCGATTTGGTTCTAAATTCCCTCGCCGGCAGTCTCCTTCACGCTTCCTGGTCGTGTGTTGCACCATACGGCAAGATGATTGAGCTGGGGAAACGAGATTTCCTGGCCCATGGTACATTGAGAATGAATCCTTTCCAAGGAAACCGATCTTTTATTGGAGTGGATATGATGGGGTTAATGCAGGAAAAAAAGAACATATCAAAAGATCTTTTGACGACTTTCCTGAATTGGTATAAAGAGGGCAAAATCCGCCCCATTCGTCCGATTACCGTCTTCAACGCGGGAGATGTAGGAGAAGCGTTCAATTACATGCAGAGTGGGAAGCATATGGGGAAAATTATCGTGGAGATGTCACCACCATCGGGTCTGAACCATATTCCAACCCGTCCGAATAGGAGGCCAGTCATGATTTCACCGAGCAAGTCGTATCTCCTCGTTGGCGGACTGGGGGGAATTGGGCGAGCAGTGTCCAACTGGCTAGCGGAAAACGGAGCAAAACATCTAATCTTCCTCTCTAGGTCTGCTGGTCAGTCTCCAGATCATGATTCATTCATGCTCCAGTTACGGCGGCAGGGCTGCTTGACAACTATGGTAGCCGGAGATGTCGCCAATCCAGACGATGTTGCTCAAGCAATATCGAAGGCGGATGGACGTTTACTAGGAGGTGTCTTGCATTTATCCATGGTACTGCGGGTAAGGGAGTTCTTTTTTTTTTTTTTTTTTTTCTCCCAGATGTCTAGGATTAATGCAAGCAAAATATATATCTAACATCGATGAAAAACAGGATGAAAGCTTTGCAAAAATGACCTACGTCCAGTGGCAGGAGACATATCAGCCAAAAGTCACAGGCACCTGGAACCTTCACTCTGCGCTTGCAAAACACGAATCTAATCTCGACTTCTTTGTTCTCTTTAGCTCAATGGCCAGCCTCGTGGGCACAGTTGGACAATCTAACTACGCAGCAGCAAACTCCTTCCTTGATTCCTTTGCCCAATACCGTCGACAGAACGGCCTGGTTGCATCCGTCCTGAATCTCGGCATCGTGGAAGATGTTGGCTGCGTGCATCGGGATCTCGCTGTTTTGAATCGAGCCAAGTTTACAGGAGCTCGCCTGATTCGGGAGGGTACAGTTGTGGATGCCTTACACGCAGCGATCCTGCGGTCCAAAACACAGGATCTGGGGGACGAGAAGTGCGAACATGACCCTCTCCCAGTCTCCGGTGTCATGGCCATTGGGGTAAATTCCACAAAGCCGCTTTCTGCCCCTGGTGTCACGCCGCTTTGGGCGACGACCGACATCCGTTTCTCTATCTATGAGAACCTGGAAGGAAATACAGGGGGCATAGTTGAGACTGTGGATGAAGACCTCCAGGCATTCTTTGCGGACATTGAAGATAATCCAGTATTGCTTGATGATCCAGCCACAGAGGGAAGGATCATGAAAGAGCTGTGTGGGCTGATCACGGCTCATATGTCGCATGAGGGGGTGCGTGAGGAGGAGGTTGCAGATATTCCTATTGACTCGCTAATGGCAATTGAAATCCGTAATTGGTTTCGGAGAAAGTTGGGAATTGAGATTACGTTAACGGAGATTTCCAAGGCTGGGACAGTGGGAGGGTTGAGTAGGGTGACTATTGCTACGTTAAAGGGGAGATATTTACAGCACGAGGAGCAGCCCGGGGCGCCAGCTGACCATTAGCAACATCTTTAGTTCGCATTACCTTAGCTGCTGAAGTCCTCTCTCAATATTCCCATACCGTGCGAAAAGATAATCTAATATATATGTTGTCCTAGCCCTCCATGGCCCCCAATTTGTTACTCTGGGCAAACATTTCTCCTGGCTTTTGATGTACCCTGACTGAAGTTTAATGGGCCTCTCAACCCTAACATCAACCTTATCATTTCTCTTCTTAAATCTGGGAACCACACCCTGAAGCCCCATCTCTTCAATCACCCTACAGATCAACAAAGCTCTCACATCCGCCCCCAAAGTCCAGGAAGTATGTGCGTATCCCATTACAAAGCCTGTATTTGGCACATCTTGCACCATTGTCATATTCCACGCGAGCTTCTCCCCAAGCCTAATTGCCGCTCCGTTAACGGATATACGCACATCTCCTGCAAAGGCCAACTTTAGCCCTGTTGCTGTAATTATGATATCACCGGCCACATACACGCCGTCTCTCAAGTGAACACCTCGCGCATCAACGCGGTCAATAACACCGGTCTCAATACGTGCCCTTCTCGCTTTTAAGGCAGTAAATATCTCCCCCCCAAAGCAAACATTTGGTCTCTGTGTCCAGGGTGCATAATCTGGAGTAAAATGGGGGTCTACAGGAATATGTGCTGGTAAATGGCGCCGTATAATCGCGATCAAAATCAAGCGCATTAGACGCGGAAACCAGCAGCAGAGGAGGAAGAAATCTTTAAGAATTGAGAGCCAGAGGAGGCGTTTTATCCGGAATATGCACCGAGACAGCCATGGCCAGTTCGTACCCCTAGACCGTGTCTTTGGCGCGGGAAGCGGAATGAGATACCCAGGACTTCGTTGGATCATCGTCACGGACCTTGCGGTGGCTGCTAACGTCGGGAGAAGAGTCATCGCTGTTGCTCCACTTCCAATGAGAATAATCCGTTTATTAATATAATCCAAATTATCGGGCCAAAATTGAGGATGGATTATAGGGCCGGCGAACGTATGTAGGCCGGGGATATGTGCCTTCCGTGCCTCAGCGTGGCTATATATCCCGGTGGCATAGATAATGAATCGGGCGAAAAGATAAACAGTCTTGCCTTTGTGTCTGACATGCAACTTCCACTCATGACTCTTCGATGACCAATCCGCGGATATAAGTTGATAGCGGAGATAAAGATGCTGCTGCATGCCGAAAGAATGGCCAGCTGCATGTAGGTATTCCAGCATGGTGGCACGGTCAGGTCTGATGGAGGCATATGTCCAGGGGAACCATGGGTACGAGTATGTGTAAACATCCGAGTCGGCGCGTAATCCGGGATAACGGAATGTGTACCAGGTGCCGCCAATTGCTTCGCTAGCCTCGATAATGTTGTAGCGGTGCTGTGGGAAGTGGGTGTGGATGCGGTATGCCGCATTTATGCCCGAGAGACCAGCTCCAATAATGAGGATGTCTGATCTGCGGGGGCATTCTGATTTTGACATTCTCGAACTTGACTTTTAGCAAAGAGGAAATCAATGCGTCTGTTAGTTCTGCTGGGGATTTTAATGCTATATACCAATTTCTTAAAAAGGGGCCAGGTGAAACATTGTCATCCCTAGATCGAGCGCATTCTCACAAATAAGATCCCTTGCATTCCACGAGCCGCATTAAATATTCCCCAGTAATTTAGGATCATCATTCTGACTCTCCTCCCCAGATTCATCACGTCGCCGTGTCATTTTCAAATGAAATGTCCACTCAACCCACCTCCTGCTATCCCATCCTCATCATCGGCGCCGGTATATCCGGCATTGCAGCCGGATGTCAGATAAAGCGTCATTTCAACCTAACTAATTTCATCATCTTTGAGAGCCAGGACGATGTTGGAGTACGCAGTTCTTCTCCCGAGTCAATATTCCTTACTAACTACTATCTAAGGGAACATGGTGGAACCACCGCTATCCAGGAGTTGCCTGCGACGTGTATGATAACACAGCCAACGATACAAGGTGAAAAATAATAGCTCATAACCACGAGTATCAAATAGACCGGCCCCGCTCTATTCGTTTTCGTTCGCACGCTACCCTGGCTGGTGCAGTTTCAAGCCGTCTGGGGACGAAATCCGGCGGTACCTCTCATGGCTATGTGACAAGTATTCCCTGCGTGACCGCATTAAGTTCAACAGCACTGTTTCTGAGATACGGTGGAATGAAGAGCAAAAGGAGTGGCTAGTGACCGTTTCTGTATTAACATGGAAATGTGGGGTTAAAATTGATGAGGAAGTTAGTGTGCGCGCAAAAATTGTGATTAGTGCTGTGGGAAAATTCCGGGAACCAGACCTTTCCATCCTGCGTGATGTCCCCGGGAAAGATAATTTTCAGGGAGACATAATGCATACAGCGCGCTGGAATGATGCGGTTCATCTCAAGGAGAAGGATATCACTGTCATCGGGGGTGGGTGTAGCGCGACGCAACTTGTGCCGGAGCTTGTTAAAGCCAGCATCGGGGCCAAGAGTATAACGCAGATTATTCGGTCGCCACATTGGGTCTCTCCTGGTTTCCTGTCGGATCGCGGTAGGCGATGGTGGAAGAGATATATTAAATGGGGAGTAGAAGTCGTACCAGGACTAGCTTGGGTGGTGAGGTTTGGAATATGCGCGGTGACTGAGATGACATATTTGCTCTTCTATAGGCCGCATTGCTCTGAGCTGCCACAACGTAAGCTCGAGAGACGGCTGGAGGCACATTTGGCTCGAGAGGCACCTGAAAAGTACAGAGAAATGCTTTTGCCCTCGTATCCGGTTGGTTGCAAGCGGGTCATCAGTGACGATGCGGGTTGGCTACACTGTCTGCACCAGAAGCAACTGCGCTTATATGGCTTTCCGGTCAAGCGGTTTGAGCAGCGTGCGCTTATTCTTGCCAACGGTGAGAAGGAAGTAAAAGTTCCAACAGACGTTCTAATCCTCGCTACGGGATATGAGCGGGGTATGTTGCTGCAGACCCTGCGTATCACAGGAAGGGGAGGAATGGACCTGCAAGATATGTGGCGGGTTCATGGAGGCCCTCAGGCGTATTTGGGGATCGCAATGGATAGGTTTCCAAACCTATTCATGCTATACGGACCGAACTCGTCTAGTGGGCATACTAGTGTTATTATTGGAATCGAGAACAATCTCACTTGTATTCTCAACCTGGTTCGTCCTGTTCTCGAGGAGCATGTCAGCACCGTGGAAGTCAAGGAAGAGGCCCGCCAGAAATGGACGCGAATGATACAAGAGGCGACAAAGAAGAGTGTTTGGGTGAGGGGATGTAGCAATTGGTACATCGATGAAAAGAGGTGGAACGGGATGGTATATCCGTATGTCAAGCGTTCCTATTGGTACTGAAAATATGACGATCTAATGTTGTGACAGGTACTCGCAGGTCTATAACTATTATAGCTGCCATTTTTTGCGGCGGAGCGACTGGAGCATTACCCAAACCAGCCAGTCTAGGCTCTCTTACTGGAAGGCAACAGAATACAGTCTCTGGATGGCGTTGCTATCGATGCTCTTCTTCTATGTATTGTTCCCGCAAGATTGACAAGTATATCAATCACTTGGTACTAGGAAATGTACCATAATTGTCGATACACGGTAGGACAATCATTTGGAATATTACTGCTAGAGCTTAAACAATAGCGGTTGGTCCTGAGCGCTAGGCCATTAAGTCAATTCAGGACCGACACCCGCTTATTTGCATGGTGTGGTGTGAAAATGTAGTTGTGCAGCGGGTAATTATGAGGCAGCATGGTGTGATACAAGCCAAATTATTTACATTTGTGTTTCTTGTTAGTTTATATGAAAGACAACTTTACTATATAGACTTTGCCCGCACACGGTTCTAAAACTGCAAGGAAAATGGCGACAGCTTTGCAGACTTGGCTAGCGAGGTCACAAGCGACAAAATGATGGGAATAAATGGTACAACTCCGGAATTCATACGAGTCCCCGTTTGTAGCCCCGAGCGCATCAATCAACTCTACGACCAGGCTTTACCGAGAAATAACACCTGTAGAGAATCGACAGTCGAGGCTCAGGCCGGCAAATGTGTCTGTCGCCTACTGTCAACATCATTAAGAACATCGGGGGCACACGAGCACAGACTAGACAGCCGAGGTTGTTGACAATCACCAGCGCGAAATTGGCTCCCATGGCTCTTGTGCGTTAGGCGTGAAGGCCGCTGAGGTCGCCGAAGTATATTAATTTGTTGGTGGGCAGGATATCACTGATATCATCATATACACTTTTTACCAATTTGCTAGAGGCGGAAGGTTGGGGCAAAGGGGATACGGCGGGTTGTAATGGCTCTCTCATTTCTCTGGGACCTCTACTCGTCTTTGGCTGTTTGATCACTCAGGTCTAGTACAGCCTGAAGGTCAATGTCCTCCTGAATTAGTTATTAGCTTGAATACCAAATTCAATTCCTATTCAATATTGACTATAATTAAAATGATAATAACCTAGTTTGCCCTTACCAAGTCTCTTTCTTCATCGTAAAGATTTATCAATCTTGATGTCTAAAGTTCAACCACAGCAGCCGTGCACGTCAAACTATAATATTAATCTTCGTTAGCATGGGGTCATAATGTAGATATTACAGTTCCCGAATCCACATGTCGATATGAGCACCGCTTGCTGATAGTAGGACATTGATTGGAGAACACCGGGGCTCGCATAGGCATCAAAATGTGCCCACTACCAGAAGATCTTTAAGACTTGCCCTAGTGGCCATGGTCATTAGCGGCCCCCAAGCTTCAGGCACTTACCCACTATGAGACGGAAGTATTTCAACTGAGCTGAATTATGAATAATAACAATCCCCCTTGCTTGAGCTCGCAGTACGTCCCATCCCGTAGGCTTCCGTCTGGATTCCTGTAAACACGTTGGCCATTTGAGGGAGGGACAATGTGGCATTACAGATGAGTGATTTGTATTCGCTAATGGATGAGAGTATTACAATTTCTGAGAAAATATACACAACGCTTTACTCAAGGGAAATCAACTCTATAATATTCATATTTCTATGAAGCTTAGGAAATCTAGCTCATATCACCTTATTATAGTAGTAATATTACCGATAATTAAAGAAACATATAGACTCCTTCAAGAGGCATATGCGAGACTAGTAGTTCTTTCCACAAGAACGGTCCGGGCGCGCACTTTGTTGTCATGGCCAATCGCTTCAGCATAAAACCTTACATCAGGTGAAATTGTCTTGGTCGAGACCCAGGTAAATGTGCTTTCGAATGACTCCCGACTCACTTGGCCAAGCAGTGTATTTGTGCCCCGAATGCTGGAGTAAAACTTCCATTTGGCCGTCTCAGTGTCTCCATTCCAAGAGACATAAAATGTGACCGATGTGGAAGAGGTCTCCAATGCTGCGAGTGCTGGGTCTTCAGTTGGGGTGCCTTTCCACTTAGCCAAGAATCCACGGTAACTGATAGCTTGATCAATAAACGCATGGTACAAAATCTCATTCTGGGGGCTGAATTCCGTGAAAGCACCCTCCGATCCCCAGTTGACGAAAAGGTTGTTACTTGAAAGTACTTGCGTATTGCCCTGTGATGTAGCCAGGAGCCCGTATGGCGCGGGAGCTTCTCGCAGAATCGTTGCAGTTGCTTTCTCCTGATTGATCTCAACAATAAGGGCTCGAGATTTATTGTTGAAGTTAAGGGACCCATCACCAGAATTATCGAAGAAGGAAATCACTTCTGTGCTCTCATTGACGACCAGCTCCGGATGCCACCGTGCGTCATGTTGAAAGCCAAATTCCCAATTGCCCACTTGCGTGAAATCTGACTTTCTCCCACCTAGGGTCCAGATGACTGAACCGTCTGTCCCGTTAATTTTATAGATTGAGCTGAAATGGCGGGAGGAGAGGAGGTAGTTTCCCTCTGCATCCTTGTCCACACTGTTCAAGTGAGCAAAGTCCCACGCGGTTTTTGATGATAGCCCATTGATGGTGGGTGAAGAGTTCAATTCCACCAAGCTGTCTATTATAATTTGATTAATTGATTTGAATGTCAAATAATGTCGTTAGACTTTTCTCCGAAAAAACATACCTGCAGGGTCAAGGTGGTCTAGCGCGCTCCACTCAAACACCAGATCTCCGGTGCGAATATCAAATTCTAAAGCGCCCAGTCAGTTAGGTTCTCATATACTGCACAACGGTACATGCTCACCCTGGAAGAGTCCATCTCCAATCCATTGTTGGGACGAGTTTCCGCCATATGCTGTCAAATCGGCTTCAACAGTGACATATATTTCGATCAATGCTGTTTCTCCGTCCACCACAGTGAACTCGTGGAGGGAAGGAATTCGATGATTCCCAGCAATCGCTGTTGCCACATGTTGATAATTCTGATCCAATAGAACATGTTGACCAAATCCAGTGCCATGGTACGCATCAATTGCACCCTGGAAAGCTTGCAAAACAGGTTTATTGCCGTAGGTTGTTGGGTGGAAGTTGGCCACGAACCCGACATAGTACCCGGTACCAGACCAAACCAAATCCCCGTCTTTCCTCAAAATATAAGCGCCCGGTCTCTCAAGAGTTGGTATGGCAGTCAGTGAATAAGGGGTGATAAAAATATATTCTGATCCCGTAGGATCTGCGGCTGGAACTGTGATATTCAAAACAGGTGGAATAATATCGGGACGAGAATAAAACGGTCCCCCCGCATTAATTCCTGGCAATGCTGCACTGGCTGCAGCGACCGCCAGGACACTTTGCTTACCAAATAAAACCATTGCGCTTTCAGAAGAGAGTTTGAAACTGTGGATGAAAACCCATCATTACACTATACCATGCTACCAATTTATACCAACAAGAAGCTTTTACTTTACCCCTCTCGTGGCTGCCAAAATGATATCAGCATGAGGGTTAATAGCATAATGCACCATGTGCCTTTAATGACACCATTTTTAGGTGATATGGTGCTCAATTGATAAAGTGAATTAGTAGAATCAACATGCTCAACATTAAGCGGGGGGGTAAATATTTATTCTGAGCATTAAATCAAATTCGATTCTGGCTGTTGATTCTGTCGGTTAACCATTGATTCTAGACCCTGATAGGCTAGCCCTGAGTATCTGCTTCCGCTTAGTCAGAATTGGATGATATTTCAGCCAATCAATATAGTTGCTCAATTAAGCAAAACAAAATTAAGAGCGCTTGCCGGGAAAGCGGAATGAGGTTTATCCAAACTAAAATTACACCATCAGAGCTAGTAGCGTTACCACGATGACCCAACAGAGCCGCTAACCAGAAGTAACATCCACTTGAATAAATATATGATGTTTGATGCTGTAGAATGCAGGCCGGGAAGACAACCGGCCAGTAGCATGTTCATGACATCAAACTAGGTAGATATGGCCCTATTTTTGAAAAAGAAAATAACGCAATTCAGAGTTCTGACTATATCAACAATCGCCTATTTTTTGAGGCAACGGAGGCTGGTATTGCTTTAGAAAACAACTGTTATACTTTTGCTGACAGTTGCCATTAAATCTAAGATAAAGTTTCCTCCGACCTTCTTGACCTAGACTATACACTGAGCCAGCTCCTAGTCCAGAACACCTTGTTGTCTTTGATAGTGCCCCCTTTGCCGAATTGGAGGCATTAAAGAAAGACCTCTCTTGGTGCGTTAGTGTGGGCATCACGGGCCTGACTATGACATTGACTAGTACTAGATCTATATCTACTGTGATAACCACGCATCCCATAAGGCCCACTCAGCTAGGTGTGGTAGATGGGTGCCTGCCCTTCCTTACTGTGTAAGATGGTGACATTTTCCCATCCATTAAGGTCAATACAGCGTTACAGATGCTTGATTCTTTGCCTAGAACTTGGCCATTCGTACCCCGCGTACTAATCTATGGCTAGTCTATACGTACTGCGTGTAAAGCTACCACGCTCTATAGTCGATCCGCTATACTTGTGTAAAATAATGGAAATAATGGAAATAATATATTTTTCTGGTTCTCCAGATCCGAACAACTTCAGGCTTATAGCCATTATAAATAATGATTATGATGTAGAGTATAGTATATGTAGACTTAATCCAGGCTCCTTCATAACACAATTTTTGAGAGTGGATTTAACAATTGGTTTTCGGATATGGTATAACTTTAGCGCGCGATTTGCGAGAGGTAAGGGAACCAAGTTAATGATGACAGGACCAAGGCCACTAGATCTAGGCATTGTCATTTCGAATCATCGGTGAAGTTTCTTAAAATTTTATAGAATTCATTAGTTCACGGTTTGCTGAACCTTGCCTGGGTGTTGTGTCTACTGGTCCCAGAATGCGTGCTGGCGATCGTTGGCAATCGTGTTGGTCTAGAGGATTTGTTTCATGTGCGGGGTAGTGTGGACAGTGTCTGCCTGATTTGGCCTTGATAAACACACGCAATATCCTACACAGAGTCGCCGGGCAGAGAGTGCAGTTATTTAACCTCCCGTCGACGATTCAACGATGGCGTCCCGAGGTGGCGTACATTTAGATTCATTCGCAGCAATCGACTTTCAACAGCGCCACGATCGAGTTACAGTGGACTCTGTTGCACAACTCATCCGTAAATTTGGTGCTGTTCGGGTCAGAAATCATGGGCTCGCGCCTAGCATTCTATCCGAACTATTTGACATGGTGGGAAACTCTAGCTACTCCCCTTCTCTATACGTACACAGGCTGATGTGATCGGAGGCAGGCCCGAACCTTTTTCGACAGCCCCTTGTCCATGAAGGCCACCAACCCTTTTTATCTGCCCTTTGGGAATGAAAGTGTTCGGGGCGAAGTCACGCGTAAAGAGACACTAGATTTTGACACACCCCTAGACGTGGACAAAATCCCGGCCCCCTTTACTCGGTTTATCAAAGTACGCGCTACTGCTTGCCTTCCTTCATCAAGTGATCTGGCCTTAAAAAGCATTATACCTCTAGGAACTCTCCCCAATTGTTACGGAGCTTGTTGTCCTGATTTCGACTGCGCTTGATTTGAGTTCGTCATTCAGCCTCTCATGTGCGATTAGCGATGCCAGGCCATCTCTACACTATTACCCTGCTGGGTTTGGCAAAGACCGAAATCCCGCCCATCAGGACTACAATGCACTGACGCTGCTGTTTCAGCACAACCTAAACGGAGGCCAAGGACTACAAGTTGCGGATCTAAGCTCCACTACTAGAACCCTCAGCGCAACAGTTAATGAAACAGCCACCTTTCTTCATGTCGATCCGCACCCTGACGAGTTGATCGTGATGATCGGACATACATTCTCCAAATGGGTCCGGGCCAACTCGCCACCAGAACGCCGATATTTTACTCCTTGTGTGCACAAGGTGTCCTCGGTTATCGATTTAAGAGACGACAAGACTCCCCCTAGATATAGCCTGGCTCATTTTGTTTATCTTACTGAGGATACCTGGTTAGGCGAAGAGATGGCTGGTGATTATGTAAACAGGCTGAAGTTGTTGACCAGGCAGGTATAGCTAGGTAATTAGAAAAGGTTAAGCATGTCATGCTTTCTCTGAAGCACTTGCTACTGCAAACACCCGAGTTAAGCAGGCTTTAACCAATATAATTCCCAATCCACCAACCTATAGTACCCTGTTGCTCACAAACGGGAGCTATACCCTCCAGAACATGGCAAATTATATGGAAATAATGTATTGACCAAACCAGGGGTTCCTCACCACATATGACACGTAAATAAACTCAACCAGTCACATTTCTACCTACCGTTGAACGCTAGAATAAAAAGCGACTCCTTGGGCCCAAAAAAATCGATCCACAATTTTTCGGGTCTTTCTGCAGTCCAGAAACATCTGCTACAGAAACAACAACTGTGCGACCACACATTTGGTCGCCTTCTCACACAATTCCACCAGCATATCGGCCCATTTGCTTTTGCTAGTGAACCACGATAAGCAAAACTATCCTCTGTCCTTTAGATCTCCATCCCCCGGGGCAGAAAACAATATTATATCTCAAGGAAAGGGATATCAGCCGAAATTTTTACATTTTTGAATGTAGAGAGAGATCTAGTATTGCCTCTATTCTTTCAACGATCATCCCAATTGTATTTCGTGTATGGTACATAAGAAAGGTTGGAAAAATGTAATACATTCCAGGTTGAATTTAGGAAAGCTTCTGTTGCGAAATATATATATCTCTTACACCCCCGGCCCTCCACTTTCTCTTCTACATCCCCCCACCTTATCTATTCTCATCATAAAAAGTAAATCACACACTGTGGACACCTTTTTAAAACAAAAATTAATATCTACAATAGCAGTATTCGGGCCGGGGCCTAATATAAATACAAACCACCACGACTACGCACTCATTGCATTGCTTGCCCCCAGTCAACCTCAACCGTCCATCACCTCTACATTTACCTTCTTTACTGTGTCGTTCACAAGTGGTCCAAATGTTGCTGGTTCATGCTGCCCAGTCATTCGAGGCACCAGCTATCTTGGATAAGGCGAGCCTACCTACGGATTGGAAGGTCTAGGGTCTGTAGAAAATATAATCCGACATTTTGTCTGTGAACCAAAGTCTTGGCACCATGGAGCTAGTGGTGATGATAGGGGACGGTTTTTAGGTCTCAATAACAGGGTAGTCTATAGTAGTCGACAATTCTTAATTACTGTGCCCTTGGATTGTGCCCGATCCATGTCCCAAACTACCTAGTAGAAGATGTGTCATCTAAATAATGCAGTATTATTGGGCAGTTTTTATTTACCTTGGTGTTGATTAGTGAGCACCCCCGGTCTCATTATGTCGATCTGCGGGGTAATGCAAAACGAGAGGGACCTCCAAGCTGGATTACTTGCGGCTCCCTCTTTGAGTCTCCTCTGGCATATACCAATATTTTTTGATTACCGACAAAAGAGAAAGAAATCAAGAGTTCACGTAAGACCACATCTGGCCTCCGGTCCTGAGATGACAACCCCACGGACCGGCTCATGCCTGTGTGGCACCATACAGTACACAATTAGTGGAGATCCCATAAAAAGTGTGATATGCTACTGTGATGACTGTCAGAAGGCAACTGGCGGCGCGTTCATGGCCAACTGCTGGTTTCCTCTCGAGGTTTGAGACCACCTGAATTTCTCGACATGGTAGACCACTAAGTTAACACTATACAGTCTATGCAGATTACCCAAGGTCAGGACTCCTTACAGGCCTACGAATCCCAAGCCACGATCTCCGGAAAGCCGATGAAGCGCTCGTTCTGCCAGGTGTGTGGGTCGACGTTATTTCTGAGTAACGAGCGAATGGAACATATCGGCCGCATTAGTGTCACCAGCGGCAGCCTTGATGACCGCAGTGACCTGGTACCCGGCATGGAGTTTCATTGCAGGAGTCGCCGTACTTGGTTATCGGGTCTTGATGGGACAGTAAAGCTTGAGCTGCAGTAAAACCGTGGTTGCTCCTTAGTGCTTAGGGACTTCGTCTCTATATAGCAGCTGTGACGTATAGCTTACGGCTGGGGGGTAGCAAGGATTGGTCTTGGTAAAGTGTATTTGATATAACATAAACTTATGGGATAAAAAAAATTATATCAGTGATGGCTCCTCTTTGCAGAGTTCTACATGGCATTTCTCAGCCAGGTAGCCAATGGATTTGCACTACATGGGCATCACCTTGGTAGATGCAACCACATATATAAACAACATTTGCTCACCGACTGTCGGATGGACCACAATCTGATCCGTAGAATGCAATCTACCCAATTTTAGCAATAGAGAGGATGTAGCACCATTTAACGCTATTTATGTACATGTGATGAGCGAATTTTCTATGCGGCAATGGAAGAAATAAAGAATAAATTTGCATATGAGAAATGATATAACGAGACTAACTATGGACGAAAGTTAATTGTTTTGCATTTACTGGCAAAATACTACCTATTAAGGTAGAATAGCAGCATAGAGTGGGCCCTTCCTCCATTTTGTGGTGAAGATACCAATTCTTTGGTGCAAGCTATCAGTAGCTCTTACACCATGTTTGCTTATAAGGGCTGCTAGGTCCCGTTGTTTAGTTAACCATGAGATGGCTGGGGATGGCTGGGAAGATAAGTAAATAGTCTGGGATCCATGACTCCTTCAACGTCTAGAGCCTCGGTGTCAGTACCCATTGATGGCTTTTTGCCTAGAGTAGGCTGGCCTTGCTTGTCTCCATGTCGCTTCGGGCCCGGTTGCGTTAATCATAATCTACTCCGATTGATACATATTCCAAACCCGCTTCCCACCATCTATTTATGCATTCCTTGCCGGCTTTGGCTTAAAGAGAACAGGATCCTAATGCGCTGCCAATAGAAGGTACTGGACCCCATTGCAAAACCTTGGTTTAGCTCAATCGGTTTATGGATTAAGCATTGATCGCTGAGGCATTATCGACTTTAATTGTATTACCATGCCAGCTCCAAGGGACAAGGTCTACTCAACCTGCCCTGCTTTATCTTCGACAAGCTGGGCATCGATACCCGCCCGCTCAGAAGTCCACGAACCTGCATATGCGGGCGCGGCCCATCAGGTCTGACACCCACGGAAAACCGAGCTGATAATAGTGCTAAGAAATCTCAAGTAGCGATGAGCATTTTCCAAGCAACGACGAGCTGGGTCCCGCTAAAACAAGATCAGATAGTAAGACCACTCCATTCTTACCGGACCCCAACCTCCAAGTAAGATAGATTAGTACGAATTCTAGAAATAGGTGTATGTCTTTGCCTTTATAACATTATTATGTATGACATTCAAAACTTATCACAGGAATAATAAAAAATACTTAAATTAAGCGAAATTAGGGATGACGCCATTTTTAAAGCCATACACGAGGGTTTCTAAAATGTCCCAACTCAGGAGTGAATTAAATGCAAACTATGAAGCCACTAGTGCTTGTTAGGAAGCAAGGCGTTCCAGATTATGGTAAGAAATGAGTGGGGCTAATTTTTGAAAGAGAGATTTCATATTTTGTTTTTCTTTAACTATCTCGTCTCTTTACAGTTATGTAATAATAACTTCCGATAGTTAGATCAAAGTGTGATAACAAGTAAATTACATTAGGATTATTTTGTAATTGTGGGCAGCAGCTTAACCATAAGGTAGTTCTTTTCTTATATTGTAATATATTCTGACATTGACTGCAAGGCCGATGCGGAACATTTATTATCCGACAATTATTCCAGCTGCCCAGCTACCAGCATCCTCCAAACCGCTCAAAACAATCGCCAAGTTATTATTTCGCGTTAGACTTAAGGCTTATCCACGCCCTCCGGCAGCCACCATATTATAATTTTTTTATAATATAACTTCTCCCTTTAATTACTTATCTCAATTAATATTATTCTAGAGGATCATTTTGGATTTATCTCCTTTGTTCAGATATTTATATTAGTATATGTTAGATAGACTCTATCCAAGGCTCTTTATGACCCTAAATTTATTAAAAAAATGTCAAATTGTCAAGATGATCACATGTCTTACACTAATATCTGTCAGGCCAATCGGGCAGCAGGAACCTGCTCCACCCACGGATGAAACCGTTACATCCCGCTCCTTTTTAAGAGCTTTTAATAATGTCACATCAACTTTGGTTGGAATTATTAATTCTTTGGTGAAATTTTGTGAGGGTGGGGTGAGTCGGTGTATACTGCCTATGGAGGGGAAATACAGTATTGATGGCACTAGGCCTCTTGACTTCCGGTGAAGAAGCCTCTCAGTCCGTGCAAGGTAGCCATAATCTCGCCTTTGTTTACTCATCATCCTGCACATCAATAACTGTTTTCTTCCATTGCCGAGCCGGGACACGACGCTTGAATAAGATGTCAATCTCACGGTATGATCGACCCTTCATCTCTGGCAAGTAGAAGTATGCCACAATCAGGCAGAACAACCCGGTGCCACCCCAGACATAACCACATTTGCCGCCCAGATTTCCGCCCTACAATCCATGTCAGCAAATATAACCACAAGATGCAAGGTTACGAGAGTCATACCGTCGGGTTGAGCATAAAGCTTGCCAGGAAAATGCAAGGAATTTCAACGATATAGTATGAAGCGCGCCCAACCCCAGTCGTTAGAGGTCGGAGGCGGATAGCTGACGTTTCACCGATAATGACCCACGAGGCTGGTGCCGGTCCCAACGTGAACAAAACAGATACGATGAGACCCAGGGAGGCTTGAGCCAAAGATGCCGCGGTCGACTTGCCTACGGAGCCCGCAATACCCAAGGCAACCAGAAGAACGGTGTTTGCCAATGAACCCCAGAGGTAGATGGAGCGTCGGCCAAAGAACGAAGTGAGAATCCATGAAAGCATGACGAAGATCATTTGTAGAGCCGAGGTGATCAGACCTAGGGCGAAGGCAGTGTTTGTTTTCATGCCAGCCTCTGAAGTTTATCAGCACATAACTTTCTTTTATAAAAAGAAAAGGTCATAACTCACGCTCGAAGAAGTATACCGCTTGGTTGGCAATGAGATTGCCAGTAAGATTTTGGGCAGCATACACACCGCAAACGATAAGAGTTCGGTATCTATCTGTGCCTTTAAAGAGCTCCACCAGGTTGGGTTGCTTTTCGGTCTTTTCGAGCTCAACAACACGGCGCATCATGGCGACAGTCTCCTTAGAGTTAAGCCTCGACCTGCGTCCTAGGCGCTCGACTGATTTTGCTGCCTCTTCAAGACGTCCCTTTCGCACGAGCCACCACGGCGACTCAGGTGCAATGAACATGAGAACTGCGAGCGGTGTAGGAAACATCCATTGGAGCGCAATAGGAATCCTGTCCTCTTTCCATCAGCAAAGAACTTGTTTGTCATGAGATAAGAACTCACTTGTAGGCGGTTCCATCCTTTACAGGGTTGTAAACATAGGTAACAGCGCCCACAATAATACTTCCAATTGCCCAAAACATTTGTAGCATCTGGGTAGCGGGGGCTCGCAGCTTGATCGGTACAATCTCACTGCAGTAGGCGGGGGCGTTGGCAATGAAAATACCCCACGGCACGCCTTCGAGCAGCTGTGCTACGAAAATAACAGGTAGCGACTCTGCATAGTAGAATGCGAAGATAAATACATTTAGAAGCATGAGACCTGTGATGGTTGCATAACGGTATCCAATTTGGCTCGTCAGGGGCCCAGCGACGAAGACACCGATTAGTGCTCCAAGTTGCCCCGACACTTGAAGCGCAGACTGCCACTTAGTCTCAATAACGTAGCCATGGGTTGGATCCCAAACACCATACTTCTCCTTGAATGCAGGCAAAGCAAGGAAATTGCCGCAGAGGAAAACATCGTAAGACTCCATGATCTAGCAGATGTGGTTTTAGCGTGCCATTCCTATTCCCAAGGTAGATTTTGAGGTTTAGGAAGAAACAGCGAAAGTAGAGGGCCGCTTACAATGGTACAAGACATCACAAATGCCCAAAGGGCAGCCATTGGGTATGCTCGAACAGCCTCCATGACCGTCATGTTGTGCTCCGCATTTTCGGCCGCGATTGCATCCGCCTTGTAGTCAGCAACCTGCGCCTTTACATCCAGGTCGTAGCCTTCCTGGGCCTCAATTTCCTTGGCACCACCATCGTGTGGTTTGGGAGAGGTCTCGTCACTCATGTCGGCTTAGTTTTCGCCTTGATGGTAACTTGAAAAGGTTGTCTGGTGTGGAAGCCGAATTTCAAGAATAGAGAAACGGAAACGACAGCAAAGACAAGTAAGGGCGGGGGAGCAGCTGCTTTTCAAGCTATCGCAATTTAAGATTTCCTCATTCTTCCATTGGAGGAGATATAAGGGTCCGTCCAGGGTAGTACCCATACGTGTACGTATACTCCGTGCGGGGTATGGACTCTCCGGCGGGGTGAAAGCTACCGAACCCCTGGACTGCGGGTAAGATGCGGCCGAGCCGTCTCCAGGTCTGACTTTCTCATCGTTCGCTTCTTCAATTCCATTGCTTTATTTCCTTTGATCTTTGAATGACTTTAAATGCGTGCTCACTCTTGTTCGTATAGTATTTCTCTAAGCCTGGGGGGGAGGGGGACATAAAAAACTAGAAAGGGGGGAGCAAATTGTTTCTCCCCTGATTCTTGATTGTAAACTATTGGGAGCCCCCGGGGCTAAGCGTGCAAACTAGGAACGCTAACTCCCGCTGTGGAGAACAAGCAATATTAGTCGATCCTGATTACATGTAACTGTCTAGATTTTGATTGCAGGAATCCCTCGTAGCTGTGGGCAACGTGATATTCTTGTAAGCAGAAATAGCCTATCCAATTTATTTTCAGGAGAGAAGTAATCCGTGTCTAGACCCACGCACAAAGAAAATATGTCTAGAGAAATTATAATCCAACACACCAGGCTCAATCTACTGAGGCAGCAGGCAGTAGGAAACTCTGTCGGTGAGCAAAGAACGCTCAAAGTCCATTTTGTCCAAGGAAATTAGAAATAACAGAGTATGCAGCTGAGGCATTCTTATGCAGGTTCACAGCATGTCCTGCATTGGGCTGGATATGAGTAACAAGTGGAGTCGCGTTTGGAAAGACAGAGAATGATGGTGAGTCTGGTGCATTCAGCAAGCCCTTGCAGTCTCCACCACAGAAAGATAAGTCATGTTCACCGGAGAGCATCTAAAAAAGAATACATATTAGCGCCGCATTAGCCCTTTCCTGAATGGAAAGAAAGAAAAATCAAATCGAGATAGGCTAAGGGGGGAAATATAGTAACTTACAAGAACAGGTCCAGAAAACTCAGGAGCTGCCAGGTTGGCAGTTCCGAAGGTTACCAACTCCGCAATTGCGAACGGAGATTTTTGCGATTCAGCCTTTTTCAGAACCACAGGATCAAAAAATGGATAGCTGAAAGCTCCACATTGATTATCATATTGATCACCCCAGGTGATATAGCCTGAGTCATAATCGTGGAACCTGGCGGGGTTGTTCAACCGTGCTAAGTGAAAGCCCCAACAAATCTGAAAATAATTGCCCCAGGAGAAGTTATGGCTGAAGCCAGTGAGCACAACACCATCTGCAAGTTCTGGTGTAGATGCAACGAGGGCATTCACCAGTAGGGAGCCCAAGCTGTGACCGACGTGGACAATCTTCTTCGGAATGGGGATTCGGGGGGAAAGGTTGCCATTTTGAGTCAATTCCGATAGCTGGGCAAGAATTGCAATCTGGGTTGCCACTTGGACCTCAAAATAGGGATCTGGGCGCTCAGAGAGGCCAACACCAAGTCTGTCATAGGACAAGGTTGAGTATCCAGCTGCAGTGGCAGAAGTGATATAGTTATATTCATCACCTTCAAAGTTCCAATACCTGCCGCGTGAAGGTTCAACACATCAGTTAAATACAGCTGTAGTATTACTTGACATTATGATGAGATACACTTACGATTTATCAATACCAAGTCCATGGGTCAAAATTTGCACGATACCCTTCTTCCGAACACCTGGCTTAGGCCCACAATATTGGACACTAATGTTATAGGTGCGGTCGATATCCACCTTGCCAGTAACTAATGCACCAACGTCTGCGGTCCTTGCAAGTGAAGTGGCAAGGAAGCCTGTCGACTCATAGCTGTTTGTGAAAGTGGGGATATTGTATTGGGTGAGTGGAAGCGAGACATGTATGGGTGCTTGAAACTCAAAGCAAGCCGGCTGAGGACGAATAGCGAAGGCCGGCGCCAGGAAAAACAAGGCCCCCCACCAATAAACAAATCCAGGCATTCTATATGAATCTAAGCCAACACTGTGATTCTGTATGAAATTCTCTTTCTTGGTCCAGATCTCCTTTATATAGTATTTTGGTTAAACTCAAAGCAGACAGAATAATATTAAAAATGAAGAAAATTCTAAATGTTTGTGTAATATTTACTAAGGTATTATGGAATCAAGAGATAGCTAATATGAAGGAAAAATATTCGTGTCTGCTTGATTCATTTGTTGGTTTCCGACCTGTGTCTATTATCAATTATTAGTCAGAAATTTAAAATAATATTGGATAGTTAGCTAATTGCCCAAGTTGTCCAAGTTGACCAAGACCCTTGTAAAATAGCTCGCCATTTTAGGTCATTATTACCAGGGTAACCTCATCGAGGCCTTCATTCCTTCACAATTAATCTCTAGCATCATCTATTGAATTAAAATTGCGCTAAAGAAGGAAGGTACTGGTGAACATTTTCTTTTGGAATTCTATGATTGACAAGACCATTCACCAAGAGCTAAAAACTGATTGAAAAAGAGTGTTGACTGGGTGTGTTTTGTTTCTGATACTTGCATGTTATTATTATTCATTATTTTTTTTTTCTTTTCATTTTGTTTTTTTATATTTTAAATTGCACGAAGCACCTCAAGAATCCTACTTTGTTAGATAGAGTGAGTAGTTTGCACGAGGGTCAGGCATGATTCTTGTAGATTTGCATGACTCTACTATAGTTTATATATACTTTTTATGCCTAGTCAGTATACTCAAGAGTGGTTGCTTTATCATACTTGGAGTGTAAAACCGTACCTTAGATTTTTAGAGTTGTTAAAATATCTTGTCAGCCTGAAAATGAACCAAAAATCAACCTACGGTGGAAGTTGATGTCAAGATGTATCTTTTAGCTCTGTGGTTAAGATTATAGTATTTTCCACGGTTAACGTATCTTAAATATGTCTAATTACTCGTAGTATTAATAATGCAAGAAAGAAAGGTAAGTTAACAGGAGGCAAAATATCAAGAATAATTTTAGAGCACATTTTGTTGCCATCCAGCGAGCTACGGAAACCGCCAGGATGAATGAATTATTCATCTAGACATAAACGCAATATGTTAGGAGCAGATAGAATATCACACTACATATAAAAAGAGGATGGATGATTCTAGTTGGAAATGATGGTATATTCTGGATTAGATGGTAGTTGTGTTGAATGGTGGATTTCTGAGATAGATTCCTTCTTTCAATTTGTTTTGTTTCGTCCCTTCACTAGTTCAATATATATAATGTATGATGAAGACATAATATTCATAAAAATATATAAATAAAGTTAAGAGGTTCTTTAGTTTAATTTACCAGAACATAAAAAATGGCTGAAAGATTCAAAAACTTTGCGTATTATGTGTTTGTCCTTTGAAGGCAGATAGTCGAAAATGACGATTTTGAAAATGACTATTATACCTGATCTTAAGGCATATTTATTACCTAAAACCCATATTAGCCTGCTATTTAACTAATATTAGCAGTATTAGTAATATATAGTAACTGATGTTATAGCCATTAGCCAGCTTCGGAGTCTCAGCACCACTATCAGTGACAGGCTAGCTGGCTGATACCCACAATTATCTACCATTATTGCAACCAGACTTTGGACGAAGGACTTCAACCTTCCTTTTCCCGTTTCCTAAAGCTTTCAGTCTTATTAGAGCTAAAGGCGTAGCATTAAAGTCTGTTGCTCCTCACATGTCTTCAACCCCCCTTCTGGCAGTGCTCAAAAAGTTGTGATACCTCAACTAGCATTCATCGGCCTACCCGCTCAGCCAGTCTTTTATTCGCTGAATGCCGGTAATTAGCAATATTACAGCGGTCTCTGGCTCTGCATGACTATCGACCTAGTACATCTGTTTGACGTCAGCTTCCCAAGATTATATATAATCAATCATAGACCTAGGCCAGAAATATTGAAGGCTACTTTCTTACAGCTAAGATGCGGCGCGCCCTTCCAACTCTGCTGATAGGGAATACATAAGCTTCACCCTCCTGAACTGTACCTTAACAATTATTTTTAATAGACCCTTGCCAAACTTGAGCGTCTTTCTCAGATTGAAACTTTTACACAAACTCACAAACAGGCTTTGGCTGCAGTGCCTTCACCACACACCTTGAAGAAACAACAGAATACCCGGAAGTTTCGGTCACAAAAGACTTTCCTGTATACCACTTTCATTTGTGCAACAAATAGAAATTGATTTCACCAAGAGGACATCTATTATATCAGTCTGTAAGGATAGAAAGGATGATATTTAAGAACATAAAGTTGGTTGTATGACCAAGAACCATGCTCAAAGGCACATCTAAAATGTCGGCCGGTAGCCTAAAACAGCCTCAAGGTTCTGGAATAGGCCCTCAAGAGGGAGCCCACCATTACAGAACAGGATGTTGCAGTGTGGACTGGAGAGCACATCATTAAGGAGAACCTCCGGGTTCAGATAGTTCAGCGGGTTAATATCGAGACTAAGTGGTGGCGCCTGGTAGGGGCCGTTGTCTGGGACTGTAGGTTCGACCATTGATCGCATGAGGATACGGAAAAAATTGTAGTAAAGGTTTCCGGGGGTGGCACTCAAAAGCACGGAGAGATTGGGTGCGGTATCGCCTAGGATACCGGCCCAAATAACGGTCATATTGAGAGACGGGATCATGAAGTTGTTCTGGTGCAAAGCCCCAACCATGGCAAATAGGTCGTGGGGAGCACTGCTGATGCTGGTATCCTGGATGGTAGTGGCTACGGGTATATTTGCCCCGGTGCAGGGCTTGCCACGGTTGTTCCAGAATAGTAATCCGTAGCAGGGGTTCTTGGGCGAGGGGGTAGCCACAGCCTCAACCCACCAAGCGGGCACCACTTGTTTGCCGGCGTAGTTACCGCCGTTTTGCATCGTAAGTCCGAGGCGCGCGAGATGTTTGGGGGCAATGAACAGCCAGGCATAGCCGTATGTGTTTCCAGACCGATCACGTAGCCAGAAGTAGGATGATTTGTTGATACCCAAGGGGTCGAACAGCCGCTCCTGGGCATATTCTTGGAGGTCCCGGCCAACAGCAGCTTGTACAAGGTAAGCCGCCGCGTCAGCCGTCCGCTGCCCATACTCGAAAAACGAGCCCGGTTGGTGAACGATTCTCTGGGCTAAGAATTCCTGGATGGCACTGGGATCAGTGAGGACCGTTGCAGCTTCAGCGATGAGAGCCTCTTGCACTCCGGAGGTCTCAGAAAGGATCTCTCTGACAGTGATGGCTCGATGGGCTTCATCGCCCCAGCCGGGTTCATCCGGGAGGTAGTGGCCAATGGGACGATCCAGTTCGAGCTTTCCATCCTCGATCGCCATACCGGCAAGCATACCGACAACGGATTTGGTGACCGACCAGACCTGCGTGGGCAAAGAATCTGTGATCGGATCCAATAGTCCTCGGCCCACTAGGCAGTTGTTGCGGAAGACCTGGACGGAATAGCGCCCGTGGAGGTTCGCATATGCCAACGCTTCATTCAGCTCGGTCTGGGACATACCGACCTCTTCGGGGGTAGCAGTCTCGAAATCACCATCGTTGGTCGTCGGAAGGGAGCAAAACTTTCCAGAATAGGGCGTTGAGTGCTGCTCTGAAAACTGCTCCAGTCCATGTCCCAACGTCGCCAAAAGGGCAATCACACCAAAAATCTTATTGGCTCTCGGGAGCATTTTGGCAGCGAAAGGCGCAAGAGAGGGTTCGAAAAGGGAAGGAATGCTGGCATGCACGAGACACTGAGTACACCATTGGGCCAAGTTCGAGAGTGAAGCCTAATATACTTCTACATGCACCCTCTCCGAATGTTGCCTACCCCTATTTATTACCCATAGGAAGCGAGATTATGAACTACATTAGTGAATAATACACAAATCCGGCAAGAAGCGCTTGTGTTACTAGCGTCAATCGAAGTGAGAGAACCGATATCTTTGACCCAGTCAATCCATCTGACGGCAACTCGACGGCAACCTTAAAGAAGTTCCCCGCGGTAATATCATCAATCATCTCAGCAAACTCACGAGGGTATTTGTGCTTTAGCCTTGCCACGATTGGTTTTAAGCGATCTAATTTCCTGTCCCGTATTCACGGGTTGTAGTACATGATTCGTTTCTGGTGGGCCTTCAAAATGGGAAACGAGGAGAACGTTGGTCGGATAATGGCGGGGAAATAAATCTATCTTGCCTGCGGATAGCATAATATTCCACCAAGTCAATACTTGTTTATCTCCTTGGGAGGCACTTACATCCTCATTGAGGGTTCTCCATGTTTGGAGGAGCTTGCAGGGATCTTGGAGGACTTATAGTGAAAGCACATGAACTGAAACAGGGAGGAAGGGACAGATCAGCCACACGCGAAGGAGATTTGAGCGACTTTGGTACTTTAGCTTGTACCAAAGAGAAGCTGCTACCAATCCGGGAATGACCAAGTCTTCATGGGGCCAAATGCAAAGGCTGGTCTTCGATTCTATGCTTAGCGCGAATCCTTCTGCCCCTGGGAGGATTTTTCGGGGTATGTCATCCCAGTGAGATCTACACTAGCAAGCCTTAAGCAATTTCCGTAGAATACTTCCTAAGTCATATTATTTGCTTCAAACATAAATTCTATCTAATCGAACCGCTGCGTCTAAATTGCACCGGGAAGAGAGGCGCATGTTTCACGGCGAGTTACATTATGACTTCCTCGCAATCACCTATCTGGTGAACATCAAACAGACCGCCTAACACCCCTTGGCATCTACAAGGTTAAGCGAGAAACAGTTCAACAGACCACTTCCTGAATTCAATTAGGACCCAAATCTCGTGTCTCGTCCTGCGATCGACACAGGCCATGCCACAACGAAACAGCTAGTGGAGAAAGGATCTCGCTAGAGCAGAACAGCCTAGAGATACCGTACCGAGTTCAAAATATATTATTATCGGATTTCCTTTTTGGGGTCTCCTCTTTTTACCCTAGATGGAATCCCAAATGTAGATCCTTCAGATTTCTGGGGTAATAATAAGTAACGCAATATTCTGGTTGAACACTAATCACCCTATATTCCCTTACCACCCTGGATGGTAAGCAAACTAGGCCAGAGAGGTCGGTATGGTTTGCGGCCTTGTCAGACTGCCTGTGTCGCTGGGAGAGAATTGGGGTTGACTGAATCGACCAGATGAGCTCCGGTCTGGCATCTCCATATCAAAATCACCGACATCTGGTCGGGATGGGTAGCTCAATCGACTAGCGGGGGTAGCAGTTCTTCTAAACCGCCTCTTTCCTTGGAATAACTCGATCCAGGCTTGAATCATCGGAATTCGGAAGAAAAAGGCAAGAGCCAAGGTTCCACTCAGCTACATGGCACAAGGTTAGCAGGCCCTAGACGGTTTTGCCAATGGAGGAAGATCTTACCACGAGCAGGAACAAAACAGCTATTAATTCCGCTTCACTAGGTCCCAAAGGTCCCGCGAGTGGGAGGCATTCGAGCTTATCTCCCCTTGATGATTGCAGACACTCGAACCAAGCCCGCCGGTCCGATTCGGCATACTCATGGAATTGGCGCAGTTGCATGAACACGCCTGCGAGGAAGCAAACGTAAATAAGAATGATGACTGTAATGAGGCTGTTTCTCCATTGCAGCTTTATCACATTTCGAATTTGCGCCGCTGTTTGCTGTATGCTTCGGTCCCGTTCGAAATCAAAAGAAGGGGTGTAACCCTTCCAGCGGAGCTTTTGGTACCTGAACCAAGGTCTAAGGACAAGAAAGGCACAGTAATTTATTGTAATAAATTGAAGGCTAAGAGAGGATGCAGAGATTGCTAGAAGAGGGCCCCAAAAGGTTGCTCGGTCATGGTTCGGGACTATGTAGGATATCCGACCGAATGTGTACTCCATACCGCTGATTGTGAGAAGTACGATGACGAGCGCAATGGACCCTGCGAATATGAAGGTCAGTGAGATATTCTTGTAGAGATTGCTGAGTTTGACCTCCCAAACGACCGTGAGATGCAACGCCAGTGATCGGAAAAAAGCTAATAGCTGTCAGTACATGTTAAAAAAATAACAGGCGGAAGTCCTTACCACTAATAATCACCACCCAGGCCCCAAAGTACATCACAATTCCGAAGAGAGCCGATAACGCGTTAGTTCTCATGTCGTTAGGAGTAATATCGTTGTAACATTCTCGAGGGAGGCCCTTTGCCGGGATAATAAATGCGATCTGATACGTATGGTTAGATCTCCTGAGTCCTTCACAAATTTACTAAACAACACCATGCAATACGCACAGAAATACACATGAATCCAATTGTTGGAGCGACATTTAGATAGTGACGCTGGGTTACTTTCTCGGGAAAGATGATATAGGTTACCAGTAACCAGACCAACGAGAGAAGTACTGGAATACTGGGCCATACACCAAGTCGCACATCATCTACAAGCCCTTTGTATCATTAGCCCAGATCCAAACCCACATCAATCATAAATTTACATATAACATGTTGCCATCTCCAATAGGCGACGGGGCACGGGAGGCAACAGGAAACACCGTTCAACAGATCACACCATCGGCTCGTAACAGCTATGCGCTAGTTAATATGTGATGAGATTTATTGTATACAATGACGCAAATGAACTGGATACTCACATCCACCCGTATTTGGAAAGAGTGACTCGTTAATGAACGGATGTGGGCAGGTTGAAGCCATTGGGGTCAATCAATGAGCACTTGGGCATTCATAAGGGTTGTCTCTTAAATTCCTGGAGGACAAGACGGAAGGAAATAAATTCAATTAGGGCACACTAGGCTAAAGAGTCGATTGGATCCAATCATCGTTTTTGGCCAACGCATGGCTTTTCCCTTGAAGGGCACTTCCAACCCCGCAAAATTACCGTAGAACCTATTCCTAATTAGGGTCTTCTTATGGCCTATATCGAGATTGCTCACAAAGGCAAACTATAGAAACCAATTCAAGATCATGAGGATACTGCTAGAAAACGACTAATGGGGGATCTCGTCTTCTCTAGTGGGGGCGGTAAAAGCAACTAAATTTCAATTACATGCCAACCTAGCGTATTACCCACATCCTTCCAGGCACAGGGAGAATTGTATGTGTGACAGTAAGGCAGCTCGCGAAGGATCCCCGGGGCCGTGCACTACCGGAAATACCCTCGACGTTAGTGACAATCGATGGCGATGACTCGTAAACGGTAAGTGGGGATGGCAAGAATAGGTGAGAAGTTTGCTTGATTGCCAAATTGCGATGTGCCCGCCAAGTGCCCCTGACAAGGGTAAGCGGGTGGACCTGGCTCCAGGATCTCTACCAAGCAATACATGGGCTCAAGCGGATAGATTCTTCTCAAATTCCACGTAATATCACCTCAACTCCGCGAAAGACAACTTCGAAAGATAAAGAATTGGAAAATCTCTTATTACTTGCCCTTTAGGTTAAGAATTTGGCCAGGCTGCCGCAGCTGCATATAGTATACCAGATTAAAATAATTTCTATTAAATTCATGAAACAAAGCACGCTAAGATACCAGGGAGAGTTAAAAGATAAAATTAAATGCGAGTATTTATGACAGCAGTAAAATTTCTGATATAAATACCTGTAGACTATCTTCTTTATATGAATATAAGATAGCTTCTATACTGCTATCTTGTGGGATATGAATAGTAGTTGGAAGCTTATGCCTCAAATGCCTCGATGCCATGATAGACATCTATTTATCACAGAAAGCCCTTCGATATGACGTCGGAGACGTCAGGAACAGGCTGTGGTGAGATGGTGAGGAGATTAAGGAATATGGAACGCGCTGTCTACTTGTTTGAATCTTTTTGTTCTTTGAGAATTAGCCTTGTATTTTAGATAGTGAGTAACTGGCCCTGGGTTCTTTCAGGCTGATTGTTTTCTTTTGGATGGGATATTGGTGTTTACGAGTCGGGAATTAAAGGATCCCTTCCACTTCCTGGGGAAGCGAGTGGAGTTCATGGCGTCTGTGTAAAAAGATCGAAAGTCTCCGTTGAGGGTTTAATGCGTGTTCCTTTAATAGAATAAGAAATATATATAACGAATTATAGTCCAAGCTGCCCTTGATAGCCAAAGGTTCAAATGCTCTGGCCCTAGAGCTCGGCTATAAGCCTATATTATCTTCACTATTATGCTAGTTCTTAATAGTGCTGATGCTAACACCGAGCCCCCTGGGTCATTTGTAGAAGTGGCAACTATATATTATCAGATTTTTCACAAAAGGTGGTATTCCCCGGAAAATAGTGTGGCGTTCGCCTGGGCGGGTGTGGCAGAGCAAGATCGGTGTGGTTGTGGTACCTCCCTTAATTTGGGGTGAACGGCTTATTTATTAGAAAAGTGTGAGCGCTTTAGCAAAAATTTTAAATCAGAATTCTGCCATTGTTTAATTTAAAATAGAAATATTCCTACAAAGATGGCCCCAAAGCCTCCCTTAGAGACGAGTGATACGCAAACCTCTTTAGCCTACTTGCCATACTCAGTCGGTGCCCCAAAAGGCTTGGTTAAACTTCAACTTGCCCAATTCATCTCTATCGCTTGTCTATGGGGAATCATGGTGGATGGGAAATGATATGTTGTCACAATAACAGGGCAGAGAGTTAGATCCGACAGGGGACCTTATCATAATGACAAGTCACGACCACGGGAATATATATGTTAGAAGCAAAGTAAAAATCCAAAGTGAATCAAGCTATCACAAAACGGAGAGCCCCGTGATGCTATGGAAACACTCCACAAAAAAAAGGTCCTACAGCAAATAGCGTTCAAAATAGCACTTCAAGCTAATTCAAATCTTGAATCACTTTCAGGGGGGATCAATTCCTGCTGTCCGCAGTCACTTGGAGTTAAGGAGCTGGAGAAGTCTTCCAAGATGCAGCCTAAGGTAGGAAGTTTCCAGACTCGTAAATCGTTTTTTCCCTGGCCCCAATACGCACAAAATGAGATACTAGGCGTCAGTGGAGTCCGACTCCTGGTGCTCTTTTGTCGGCCGAACTTGAAGGCTAATACGTCGACCCGATGCCCGATTACCTAGGAAGGGGGGAAAATATCCTTAGAATTAAAAAAACCCTGCTGTTAGCGATATTTAACTATAGATTTGGTTAGAGCAACTACATAATTCCACATCCAATAATAATTTACTACATACATGAAAATTGCTGTATTTAATTAGATTATTTTTATTATCTTATGTATTTGAACATGCCCTCTGGACTGTATTTAGAATGACATGACCTTCAACTTAGATAAGATCGCCGATTCATGACGCTCGAATACCATATCAGAAGCGCTCGGCCCCATGATACCAATGATCAGCATCTGACTCGTAACCTACGAACACAAAGCGAACCCAATACTTGCAAAACCACCTCTCCTCATTCAACTCGGGATATTCATCGAGCTCACCCCGCCATTGGAGGATGTAGAGTGAACAGTACCCAATGTATTCTGAAATTGAAATACCACGCAGGGCCTTTAGGAGTGGCGACGGATTCAAAGAGTGTGGGTTATCGACATGCATCCACCAGTGCGACGACCAGTGTGCGCCTCTGGGTGGTGTGCGCAGGGTTGGGGGGTTCCTCATCCGCCTGAAGAGAGAACAAGAACTAGGCCATGCTTCTTGAGTGCGGTAGTGGATGTGATGGTTAGCGAAGGCAAGCACGGTTAGAGACCTGATAGAAGAAAACTGAAGGCCCTGGGAGAACCTTCGAAGCGTCTCTGGGTGGTCAATATAAAATGCATTTAGCTCGTAGAGATAATGGATTGCCTCGAAATACCTTGTTAGATGCAATAATTAGTTCAGACTCAATCAGACTCGGGAGGTCGGGGCCCGATGTTACCACCTACATTCTGCGACAACTTCCGACTAACCCTATGACCCAACTTCGACGGCGTCTCTCTGTTAAGATATCGTCGAAAACAGTATGGGGCCGCTGGCAGCAGAAAACATTTCTGTATCCACAAAAGACTGAGCCGTCTCCCGTACATTCCCAGCTAACAAGCTGGTCCCCCTTATATCGGATATGGAGCGGGCGGGGGAATGCCAGCAGGCGTTGATAGATAACCTCCCGTAACTCTGCTGGTAGCCTGAAGAAAAGTGATTGTGCTTGTGAGTGAGCACGTTTGTCAAGAGCATTCTTTTTCGGCGCAAGCCTCGCTACTCGCCGGCGGTAAGACAAAGGGTGCACGGAACGTCGGTTCGCCTTCAGTTTCTCCAGCTCGATTATATTTGCAGGCGTCAATGATTTCACACGCTTGAGGCCTTCAGGATCCGCCCACGGATTGGAGATGTCGCCCATTCTAGGTTCTAATGCTTACGAGTTTATGCGGCAAAGCAAGGTGAGGGAGGACTAGGGCGCCTGAAGTCGAATTCAACTTCAAGTTCCACAGCTCCTATATAAGTACAGCAATCAAGAGTGAAGACAAAAGGGTAAACCAGGGTGAGTGAGAACTATGAAAACAAGCTAAGCCAATTACGGTCCCCGCTTTTTGGTTCCCTAATTAAGTGATCGTTACTTGCCACGTCATAACAAAACGAGCGGGTTCAGTCTTCCTTACCTTCATACACTAGAATCGGGGTCCATCAAGCGGTATTTTTTGATCCTTGGTGCGAAAGGCAGTGTTTTTCTTTTTATTTCCCATGAAAGACCCCACACCAAACGGGGCGGCCAGGAAGACACCATGCAGCAGTCAATCTTCCACCGTCGCGCCTTCAGACGACGTGTGTTCTAGGTGATGCTAGGGCGCGAGATTATTGCAAAATGTGGTCGCGATGAAAGAGAGCATAGTTGACCCTTCAAAGCGCCACATCACCCTTCGCCACTTACACTCTTTTCAATAAAATGCAGTGCTCAACTGCCTAGTGGATATAAAGGGTTTTAGAGTAAATCAGATCCACTTTTCGAGGTTATACATATCGACCAATCGGAGAGGCGCAGATGTGGGGTCCCACAGCAGTGACTCAACTTCAGCTTTTTGCTCGCCGCTTTTTTAACGTGTGCAACACCTTCTTGCCCTCATGCCACCTGCACCTTCTACCCCCGCTGTTCGTCTAGTACAGACTGCCACACCATCCGATACCATCTGGTCGCGCATAGCCGAAGATGACTTTAGACAGCGCCTAGTCTTGTTGCAGAAGCAGACGAACGCAGTACCAATAGATGTTCTGAGTGCAGAAGGCCACGACGATGAGAAGCACGACAACATTTCCAATCCATTTTTGACGTTGAAGGAAGAGAAGCAACTTGCAGATGACTTGGCTTACATTGCGGCTGTGACTGAGGGGGCTCAGAGTGTGGCTGCCGTCTGCCTCGAACAGCACATTGGGGCCCCATCAGTCGCTTTGGACCTTCCCACGTTGATCATTACTGTAGCAGGCAGGGACGCCATAGATGAGAATGTCAGATACATGCTCCATACTATTGTCGCACAGCTACAGCATCATAGCCATGCTATAAGCAAACATGATCAAAATCCGGCAGAGAGCAGCGTGGAGCTCATCTTCTGCTCGATCATCCAGCAGCATGAGCAGAAACTTCTCGGCCGCCTTCGTTCCAGAAAATGGACCAAGCCCAAACATCTATCCAGAACACACAAGAAGCCTCTGTGGGCAGACTTTGAGAATCTTTCGCACAGAGTTCAGCACGTCTATGCTCGGAGGTCTGAGCGCAAGGTCCGAGAAGCAATCGTAACATCTATTCAAGAGGTCCAAAAATTGTATGAAGATTTTGAGGTTGTCGACGCTAGCGGTCAGAGTGCCAACCAGGCGCTGCTCCAGAAGCTCGTGAAAGCAACGTTCATATGGTGCAAGTCGCCGCTTGTGGGGGATTATGCATCCAAGCTCGAGACTGTAGGAGCCACTACTCCCCAGGTCGCTGCAGCCATCAAGACACTTCGACAGCTTGAAAAGATAGGCGCTTATTGGAGAATCGCCAAAGACCTTGTCGCAGTGGCTGGCCAACGTGGGCGTGTCTTTCGACGTATCAACCTTGAGTGCCTTACACCCTATGCGAGCGTACCCACCAGGATAGCGTACGAGCCGTGGGCAAATACGTGTCATGTCCATGCTGAGATTCAACTGGTTGTTGAGCTTGCGAGCAGGGCCGTCTCACAGCAGGCTGATGATAATGCATTGGCAGCCGAGCTGCGACAACCAAGGGCAATTGGCACAAGCAAATACCTGTGCTACCTGTGCTACTTGTTTCTACGATACCATGGTGCTTTCCAGATGCTGAGCACACATGGGCGTTTGTATGACCAATGGACTGTCCCTGACTTGGCTGAGTACAATACAGCCACGAGAAACAAGTTTGCTACTGTCCTCGAGAGCATGGATGAACATATAAGAAAGCAGATTAAGGAAACGAAATGCATTATATGGCGAGCGGAACCCATGACGAGTCGCCAGAATTTGCTTTTGATACAAGCAGAACCCGAACCTGTGGACTTTTTCAATACTAGTGTTGAGAAACATTCTCTGTCCTAAAAATATTGCATGATCTGTAAAGTATACATTATTCCCAGCGCAAGATACAGCTTCGGAACTCAATCCAAATATCGTCAACCATGGCCTAAGCAACAGGCCTACCAGGTCAGATACCAGCGTTTCCATTATGCCCACGCATTGTTGGTAAAACCTGTAACGTATTTCCCACCCGTCCCACCAACGAATTCGACAGCTGCAACATGCTGTGAGAGGAATAAAGGGAGTGTCGACCGCTTCAGATCGCATATTTGTACGTCACAACTAGCCAACTCTATCCAATAAAGTCAAGGTTGAAGGTCTTGTCATTCTAAATACTGCTAGTAAAGCCACTTTTAAATACACAGATAATATTAAGCAATCTAACCGAATACGGCGAATTCGCGTATAGCGAATCGCCACTGTGCGTGTTCATATGAGTATGCCCTCGTCGAATTTGTGGGCGAATGTCGCCAAGTCGTGGCTATTTCATCGAATTCTAGGGGTTACTCGCTGTTTCCTAATCGGGCATGGCGGGGACGTCCTAGCGGTATCTTCCGGCCGACAGGGAGGAATATGCAAGGTTGGTGGATCAAGGGAAATAAATATTTGAAAGACAAATTTGCATGGGATTTAGGGATCATCAAGCCAGAAACTGAACAGCGCGAGTCCTAACGAGGCTCATATTTTGTTGGGAGTCCCGGTCAACTACTAGGAGCTACTGTCATAGGATTCCGCGAGAGAATGCCAGAAGAGTCGACAGCGGACCGCTCCCAGCCACCTGCTCAGGAAGCGCTGAATCTCGCCCATATCTTTTGGATAGCTCACATTTCAATATGACTACCCCGCCGACTGGTGGGGGTATCGAGGATTAATCGAATGAAGGAAAGAGGACATTGTAGGGCATAAAGGAGGGCGCTGAAAGCCTTTCATCTCTTTGATCCTTCTAATTCCTAAGAATGAGTCTTGTATTCCCGTGTCCTTTGTGTCCAGCAATATCCTAAACGAATGAAAGAAACAACCTATTCTGACCCTCCCCTCCGCAGCAGTATCGAATTCGAATCCCTGCCTAGCGGACAGACTATTCATCCGACAATTAGGATAGTCTTACAGCTACATAGGGATAATCGTAGTTGCCGTATCTTGCATATCCTTTAGAAACTTTATTTTATCACTCAACGAATCGTTACCGTAGGGGAGGGGAAGGGGTAAATAAAACACCACCACCACCACATGTATTTTGAATATCCTAGCATTCCTGTAACATGTCACTCGGCTGTAAGGAAGATATAAATATAGGGTTAATACTTTGCAGGAAAGTGCCCCTTTTCACCAAAAGCCTAGTCCTTATCTCTCTTTCTCTAAGGCCTTGATTACAAATATCTTTTACCTCGCACACATCTGGGATCATGGATGAGGTCACCCCGCGAGAGCTGAGCGATGTACTTGTCGACTTCTTGAATAGGTTCTCTTATCAAGATGATATATGCCTTCCGCGAGAGGACTTTCAAGCTATCCACGATTTCACTTCATCATTCTTACCAGAAAATGCGAAGGCTGTCTCAATAATGAGTGAATATGTCCACGCTGCGCTCCATTTTCTTCCCCTAGAAGTTCGTAAGATGGCTGCAGTGTACCAGGCCTTTCAAATGTCACTGGATGATCAGGACAGCGCAGCAGATGAAAGCCTTGAGAGTCTATGTACCCATTTAGCGTCAAGGAAAGCAATACAGCATCCGGTGTGGAGAGGTTTTTTTAACTTTCTGCCGCTTTTATTGCAATTCTATGGGCCGTATGCTCAAACGACCCTCTTTCGTGGAGCGCTCGAGTTTATCCAGGCCACGACAATGGAACGTACCCTTTTTCGTGGTTATTCCAAGTCAAAATTCCCCGAATACATACGCCGTATGAGTGCTCAAGGCGCGGTTCAGGGGGCGCTCTCTTTTCCTGAGAAGGATTTTCCTCAAGAAAAATATATGCCTATTATTGCGTCAATGGAGGCTGAGTTAGAAGACTTTGTTGGAACTGTGAACGATCTTTTCTCATTTTATAAGGAAAGCGACACAGCGTTAGACCGTATCAATTATCCGTTGAATAAGTCTGCATGTACGGGACGCAGGCCAGTCGACATTCTTTACGAAATTTCTAACATTGCTTTGGCTTGTCGGGCCCGTGTGCAAGGAATTCTGGAAGAAAGAGGTGAAGAACGTGTCCAGCAGCAGATAGATAACTTGCTTATTGGTTATGTCCGTTATCATCTCGCTTGCGATAGGTACAGAATTAGGGAGCTTTGTACGGAGTCCGAGGACGATGTTCTTCTGGCGTATTACAACATGAGTCGCCGGGCTGTTGGCATTTCTCCAGCATGACGGGCCCCGACTCACAGAATACCCAGCCATAGTGGTTAGAAGAAAGGATCTTGTCAACTATAATTTAGCCCTATCATGGTTTCAAACACCTACTAAATAGTATATAGTATTTTTGAATAGTAGTAATAAAGCACTTTTCAAGCACTAAATAATAAACCTTAATCTTATATATATATATTTACCTAGCTATTCCTTATCTACTATAGCACCATAATATAATACATATTAAAAATTAAAATATACTTAAATAGTATTTATGTCATAGGATCCCGCAGAAGAATCCTGAAAGAGCCGGTCACGGATTACTTCCAACCGTCTGCTTGGAAAGCGCCGAAGCTCGCCCATATCTTTTAGATAGCTCACATTTCCATACCGCTACCCCGCTAATTCGTGGGGGTATCGAGGGCTGATCGCATGGGGGGGAGGACATTGCAAGACATAAAAGAAAGCACTGGAAGCCTTTCGTCTCTTTGATCCTTCTGATTCCTAAGAATCAGTCTTGTATTCTTGTACCCCTACCCCCTTGTATCCAGAAATATCTCAATCAGACAAAGATATACTCCTTGTCTCCAGCCGTCGTATTCCCGTAGGAGAATCGCATTCGAATCCTTGCCTAGTCGACGGGTTATCCGCCCGACAACCAGGATATCCTTACAATTTAATAGTTACTTTTTTTTTTATAATTTACTTCATATTCTTAATAAGACAAATAAATATTAATTATAATTATTTTAATGTCGAGTTTTCTATCGAAGGGCTGTCTTTTTTATTGGGGTAGATAATTCTAATTTAAAATACATGTAATCGGGTGAAAGAGGTGAGTTGACCCAAAAAAAATTGATACCTTTATTTTATGGCTATCAAAGTCATGTGATTTCTGGGGCGTGTTGGATATATTATGTAATTGCTCGGGCAGCTTAACCGTGGTTCTATTCGCTGTGTGTTGTCTGTGTGTGTTCCCCCTGAGTGGTTGGGACAGCTAGCTAGAATACATGAAGTCTCGGCGCGGATTAACTATTTATCCGGTCCAATATCCGACAGGGCGCGCGACCCATTTTTTGGGTCTAAGCGACCTGTAACCACTTATCTTGGTCAAAGCTGCCTAAAGAGCCTTGCTTCAAGCTATCTATTCTGTTTGCAATTTTTTATTTTTTGATTTAGTTTGATGTTTGTTAGAAGAGCAAGTGGTAATAGCCAATGAATTGCACCAGCCACAACTAGTGTCGTTACCAATACAGGTTAACTAAGTCCCACCTAATCATAGTGATATGGCTAGATGGTGGCCGTGAAAAAAAAAAACAGTAATCTTAACCACTGAGCTAAAAGAGACATCTAGATATCAATTTCCGCTATAGGTTGATTTTTGGTTCATTTTCAGGCTGACACTATATCAATAGGGAGGTGCTACAGCCACACCGGCCTTGCTCCTGCCACACCATTTTTCCAGGGAAGATCATCTTTTTGTGAGGATATCTGATAATCTAAAGATGAAGTTATTACTTTATAGATAACCCAATGTGTTAGGTGGACCCAAATAAATGGTTAGAGTCAATACTATGGTAGGAGCAAATATGATAACAGCCAGAATCAACGGCCGGAATCAACAGCTAGAATCGACAGCCTCCCTATTCCATTTTAATTTTATATTCTATTTTTATTATAGCTTTAATACTATATTTGGAGCCCTCCAGTGGTGGTACAAGACCTTTCTTGAAGCTGTGTTCTAAGTATTTATTCTTTTAGGTATCACAATTATACTATAGTTACGCCTCCCCTTACTGGCGAAGGGATTAGAGTTCTTGAAATAAGTTTCTTATAGAGACCTTGACACTAATCCTATATATATATAATATGTCTTAGTTAACTATTTAACTAGTTGGAGGGATTCAAGTATTCTAGTGAATAATGTTAAGGTATATCTAAATGGCCTTCTTCCATTTTATTTAGGCCAGAACTAAACCAGCACCCACAAGCATCCTTGTATGGGCAACTACACATATGTGGCTAACTCGCTAAGGTCTCTCTAAGTAATGATGTTTATGTACAATCAAGTCGTCCCTTAGCCAATATATTTAACCATCCACCCAGTTTATTTCCAAGAGTATCTAATGATTTGCTGAAGGGGTTGACTAGTTCCTGCTAGTATCTATTGATAGCATATAAATGCACATCCAGAAAGGCCTTGATACTCGGACAAGAAATGGTCTGATTGATGATATTCAAGATGTAGGCTTTACTGAAATGGTGTTCTACCATTCCAATCATCTGCTTCAACCACACAATAATGTCACTGCCAAACCGCCGCTTCCGCGGCTCATCAGAGTCAACACCACCAAAATTGGCGTCATCACACCACTCCTCTTCTAACCACCAGTGGTAGTTTTCATTGACCTCGCGCAATTCCTGCTTCTTCTTCTTCTTTATATCAGCCACTTTGTTGACAATTATATCCTAAAGTCAACATCATTACTGGAATTAATACACATCTACATCTCATCAAGGTCCCGAGGGGTCCATTTAAAGTCATAGCCAAAGGTCAAGTCATACACGGGCTCCGCGAGTTCCCTGCAGGCCAGATCATGAGGCAGGGTCTGGTTCTCACTTAGAGTGAGGGCTTTCAGCATGACATATTTACTAGAACCGCATCCTTTGGGCATCTAGATAATATTACCCAGTGCTTCATGTCCCTAATGGATATTCCCACAGTTCGACTTGTCAGACGGATTAGTGCAGGTCATTTTGACTGTCTGCTCCCCAATGGTGGTGGAAACCTGGCTATCAAACACTTCCCAATAGGGCTAGTCTTGCTTACCCAAAGACTGTTAGATCTCAGGAGGGCCAATCATCACAATAAAGTCAAAGGGCGCCCCTCTGGGCCCTCCATCCTTGAGCATGTTCTCCTCTGGCTCCACTGCACCCCAGGTCGGGTCCACCTTGAGGACAAAGTCAGTATCGATGGCAAATTCCCCGTCCAGCACGCTTGGGAACAGATAGTCTAAAGGAAACGGCAGGAAGGGTAAGGTATGCTCTGGAAAATCACAGCAGAATGAACGCTAGCGCTCAAAGTGAACCCCACAGTCACCAGCCTCCCCTTCGTACGATGTGGTCAGGGCAATCTGCCGACCCATATCTCAGTGGCCATCAAAACAACTACTGGGTTCTGCGTGCCAGGCATAGTTCTCCAATTTCTAGGCCTTGCTGCAGCAGAGCCGCTCCTTGTCGTCGTCACCCCCGAGGTCGCAGCGAAACCCGATGGAACCCCCCAGGGGGAAATCAGTGCGCAATGGTCAGGTCAACTCATTTTCGTCGGCGTCACATTGCTCGCCGCATTCCGTCCAGCGACAATTAGGCTGTTGGAGCTCGGTGGGACAGCAGAAGAACTTCCAGCCGTCCATGCAGTATTCCCCGTCACCTCATTTGGATAGACAACAGTAACTTCGCCCTCAAGGCATTGTCCGTTGCAAGGTGGAGGGGTCTCACGCCAGGTAATGTACCCGTTAATCCTCGGCACTCTACCCGTTCAGGTGTGGAGGAGAAGGAGGCACACTGTTGGGGACAGAGGAAGAGAGGACATACCATGTATTGACGTCCGGTGCAGATGCCACTAGATAGCGCAGGGCCTGCTGGGCATTGGGGTAAGAGGAATCAGGGCAATAGATCGTGTCCGGCTTGATAGAACCCAGGTGACAGCTTGGCTGAGAAGCACAGTCGCTTGCATAGCACAAACCCACCATCACATCATCCCAACTGTCCGCTCTCCGACTGCGATCACCGCAGAATCCGATCTTTTCGGGTGTTGGGGGCAATGGAGCCGGCATCCAGGGCGCGAATCTCGCTGCGTTTACTGGGCATGTGACATTGCGAGAAGAGGTTGATGTCATCAGAGTCATAGAGATAATAAGATGTATTGGGAAGGGCCCAGTTGATCGCATTGGGTGCTTGGAGCATCAGCGCTTTTTTAGGATTGAAGTGGAGCAGCTGCGAGTAACTCCTTGGCTCAGTAAAGGGCTCTCAAAGTTCCCGCCCAGCAGGGCCTCCTACGAGAGGTCCTCCCAGCAACCTGGTAAAGTTCTCCCCATCATCAGGGTGGCCGCCACGAGCCCCTTCGCCTGGATACTCCCAACCAAAATCGATCCCATCGAAGCCGAAGACGAAGTTAAATTGATACAGACTGGCGATGAACTTCTGCCGGTTCCCTTGAGGGGATACGATGTTGCTGAAGACCAGTTGCCAGACGTTGTGGTTGATATTGAAGGTCTAGCTGCTCACTATGAGTACCACCTTCAAGTCAGGGTTCTTCTTCTTCAATCCCGCAACAGCTGCAAAGGTGAACAGATTCACTGCCTCATTGTCCCCGTTGGAACCGTCGTCCGTCAGGACAGTACTGAAGTCGTCCGGGCTAATGTATCCAAACAGTATAGTACAGATGTGTGAAACTCTCTATTAGCACATTGTTAATGCCCATGTTGATAAACTTCTTGTTATGATTCCACACTTCATAGTATAGAATCACCCGGCCTCAGACCTCGCTATTCGAGGCGCCCGAACCGGGTCGGTCACAGCTACTCTGACACCCGGTGGGCTCATCATCATCATCATCATCATCACCTCCACCACCACCACCGCTACCCTTGTCACGGAATTCTTCAATCATACTGCAAAACCCATCCCGACTGTAGCAGACATTCAAGGGACTCAGAAGACATTCCGTCCCCATTGGTTCCGCATAGATGCTGCATTCTGCCTGCGCATCGCAATTGGTCCAACAATCATCGTTGGGAGACTTGCCCGTCGTCCCGCAGTATTTAAGGCTGTACCCGCAGTACCCTGACTTAGCACAGCAGGAGCCATTACTGCAGGGTTCGTTTTAATTACAAGAGAATTCATTGCCCGCAGCTGCATCGGCGGCCAGGAGTGTGAGGCAATTGTTGGTCGTGGAAGACTGGATAATTTCGTTGGCGGGACAGACCCCGTCTGCTGGCTTGACTTTCGCTCGCCGCGAGATCAGCAACGCCATGGAGAACCGAGAAGGTTGGCACACACACACACACACGGGTTGGCTGCCGCCATCGTGGTGTTAAATATATCTGGAGCCATAGGGGGCGGCGCTTGCCAGTGCAAGGTATCCGAGGAGGGCTTGCAGTACAAGAGAGACTTGATCCGGCAACATCTCCCTTCTCCTGGAGTCAATCTTAGGGACAGAAGGCAGGACGGAAGGAGGGATGGAAAAACAAGAAGAAGACTCAACAGCTATAAAGGGTTGTTGACTTGCTCAAGGGAGTAAGACCTGTTTGATATCTTATTATACCTAAGGAACTCGTTCAAACCATCTGCATCAATTGGTTGTATTCATCCTCCACCCAAGAACCCGCGAAGAAGGTATCTGATTTCCCGTCTGCCATCTCTGCATTCAGTACCATCTTCAACAGAGCACGTTACCATCTGCGAGTCATTCAGCCCTATTTATCAAGACTGTAAAGCCTTCTCGTATAACCTTAGCGCATCATGTTGCCCGAGCGTATTGTCTAGCGTGGGCGTACCATCCACCTCTAGGCATATTGTCCAGACATTCAATAATCCCTCCATCCATACCAAGTGCAGAAAATCTCTTGGTGACTAAATAAACAGTTAGTGTCAAGCTGGACCAGCGCATGAGGGTTACATTTCCTGTCTTCAAGCACTGCAGATCCCGTCTAGCCTGGAGGAGCGATTTTTATTACGCTTGATCAGCACTCTTAGCATCGTGATAGTCTAGTGTTAGAGATTCTTCCCATCGTTTGATGTCAGCTCCATTACCAAGGCATAGAATCATACAGTAATCCCATGTTAGAGTCAGCCGCACCCGCTGGCGAGGCTCCGAGTCCATTAGGCTGAGTCCAACTGGTATAGATTTTGCTATTGCTTTGAAAGGCGCCCTGTCACTGAATATCTATTTAGTGTCCCCCCTCAGCGGCTTCAATTCAGTAACAAGTTCACGCAATCCACGGTGTACCCCATGACCCTAAAACCGGATATGGATTGACGGATTGATTTATGCCTTACACTCCAATACAGCTTCGTACTAGGACTCTTCCAGAGCCCATATGATTTTTATAAGAAGAGTAAAAAGAAAGCCCCTATAAAGAAGAACTTTTTACAATGTTTTCATGGGGTTAGTGGAAGATGATATTTAATTTCTCCATGATAGAATTCATGAATTTGGAGGTCTCTGAACGGCCTCTGTTTTCAGATCTGCCTCTGTGAAAGGACTACCAAAATAACCTGTCTTATAGCTTTTCAGATATAGTCATATAAACTATCTTTTCTGCTATTTATATGTATATATTTTAGATAATCATCTCTTAGTAATTTTTCTCTGTAAAATTGCTTTGTAAATATTCATGTGCTTAAAAATATATATTTGTGATGGATGGTTGGATCGTTGTGAGTTAGAACCTATTACATATATTTATATATAGAAGCCCCACGCCTGTTGTTCCTCCCAACTCTACCACAGCATGTATGAGGTGCTGGGCCGTGCTCTGTTGCAGGTTTTAAGTGCTGGGATGGCTGACCGGTTGTCTAAATAGATCTCAATCTGTTGGTAGAGATACTCCTCGTCCTAGGCCAGACAGAGCGTTAAAACCAGGGATGAAGAGTGCTTAAAGTAGCGCCCCTTCAATCAGTATGCCAAGAAGTGGTATCTAAGTATCTGTGTTAATTGGCATTCAAGCTGGTGATGGTACTAGATATTCACGCCCCACATCTACTCTACCTGGACCTATAACAGTGCCTGCCACAGTTTCCATGTCCTATGGAAGTTCCTCTGCTTGACTCTCATCAACCTACAGTTCGCCGCTACTGTGTGAGTGTTAAATATAGGCACCTTAGATGTTTATCCCCTGGTGTATTTGCTAGATAATTGGGAGAACCTAGATAAATAACTCTAATTATTATCTAATGATAAAAAGCTCCCCACAAAAGCGATCTATAAGGCTGGATTGGGGGAGTTAGAATTAGAGATTGTGGGTGGTTTATTGGAGTAAAATAATAAATAATGTAATTAGTAGCTGTTGGTAGTGCTGCTGCTGGTTAATTGCTGAATGTCTTGATACTGTGTACATATATTCCTATATTGTATCTATTAGTATTAGGGTTGTGTGCAGCACCACAGGATCTGTTATAATTGATACTAACTAATTTATGGGAGTTATTTATTCAGAGTAAGGTTCCTAAATTTATAAAGGATGAGCCCACATCACATGAACTAGATATTAGGGTGCCTCCATTAAAACTAGATAATATCTAGCTAATGTTGTCCCTGGAGAATATACGCACCTTGCATCTATATAGTCTTGATCTAGATGGGGTAGTATATTTATTGAAGACCCTGCTTGACTCTGAGTCATTTAAAAACTGGGTTTAGACTTTAGGGTTTAGTACTATGATGCCCTAGGATGTCAGGCACTGGGAAGTCAATTCTGATAGTAACTACTATTAACCATATAGAATAAAGCTGGTTAGGTTTATTATAGACATTTTATAAATACTGGTAAAGTGCAGAGCAGTGCAAACTGTATATCCTATTCAACTTCTGGTGGTAGTTACTTTGTTATTGCCTCCTTAGACCAGAAATTACTTGATCTTAAAAATAAATACCTGAGCATGCACCATACCTTGGAAAAGAAGATGGAGGAGTATGCCTATACCTATCTCTTCATGGATGAGATAATGATTTACAGTCAAGTGACTAAGATGAAAGAGTCAGTGCCCTCAGCAGCATTGTAAGACAGTTGTCAGGCAGACGACCCGTCGACTAGGCAAGGAATCGGATGCAAATCTACAACGGCTCCGGAGCTAGGTTGGATTAGAGAGGAAAGTTAGTTTGTTTATATCTGGATTGACGAATCGGATGGCTAGGATATGAAGGCTTCGTCTCATAAGTACAGAATCCGGATCATCAGAGGGAGAGGCAGGGGCTTCCTTATTCTTTGCGCTCCTTCCATCTTATCTCATTATTGGGAAATCCCAATAAAGCAAACTCCTCCGCTTGAAGATCAAGCTGCTTATTGCTGAATAGTTAGAGTTATGGTTGCCTGGTATAGGTTTGTATCGGGAAACTTGATAATATAATGGAGGTAGATAGGCGAAGGCAAGGGAGCTTGGCAATCGCCGTGGGAGCAGCGCATTGTGGTAGAGATAATTATAGAACATATTTCTTTTTAAAAAATATTATCGTAATTATTAGTAAAGTTATTTGCCTTTGCCGTCGCCTGATGTGGTTGTTATGACGGATTACAATCGGTTTTGGACTTGGCAACCCAGCCAGCCCAAGCCAAAGCCCGAGCACATAGGCTAGAGAATCTCAAAACTCGCTATGATCTGCGATTTTAGTAATATTTTGGCGCTCTAGTATTCGATTCTGTCCAGACCTTAGCAGATACTGTTGAAGATAAAGGATCAAATTTCTTCTGATAGTATATTATATTGGGTCTTACTGCCTCATTGCTCACCTAACTATAGTGTGTTCTATTGGTGTGCTATTAATGATTTTATTTGATGCCCATATGAAGGAGTTCGCATAAGGGGTATGTTGGAATATTCCTGATTTCAGCTCTGGAAAGGCTGAGATGGTAATGGCTCCTATCGCTCATCCTTCGGTCGGCGCAGAGATGCTAGATCCTCATTACATACCCTTTTTCAAAGGAATCCATAGCCTACTTATCAATTTAGCTGCTGACATAGTACCCGGCCCCGGCATATTACCCGGCCTTTAACTACAGTGGGCTGCTTGCTATAAATACCGACACGGTTAGCTAGGGAGGGATGCCACAGATCTAGATTTCTTCACGTCTGCTGCTATTTTCTTGCGCCCCGAATGAGCACCCCATGTACTAGCTTGGCTGCGCCAAGCATCCCAGATGCAAATGTTATACAGATGAGTACAGCGTTAGTCGATAATTTTACATATACTCAACCAGGCTCCGGATCGGTCTACAATCTTGACTTCTGTAATGTGTCCTTGGCATTAACACACCCTGGAGATCGTGATCACGTCTATATTACCGTCTGGCTACCTATCGAACAGAACTGGAACGGGCGATACCAAGCAACAGGAGGCAGTGGGCTTGCGGCTGGCGGTGGGGATAAGTCTTTGTATGACCCAGTTGCAGCAGGGTACGTCGCATCATCCACCGACGGTGGCCTAACACTAGACAACACCGTCGACCCTCAGGCCGGCACATGGGCGATAAACGACGACGGCTCACCGAATAAAGCACTGCTGCTAAATCTCGCCTGGCGATCCATCCACGACATGGCCGTCGCGTCCAAGGCAATCATGAGTCAATTCTACGGTGACGGCCCGTCCTATTCGTACTGGACCGGCTGCTCCCAAGGCGGCCGTCAGGGCTACGCGGCTGCAGCTAAATATCCAGAAGATTTCGACGGGATCCTCGCCGTCGCCCCGGGTGTTAGTGAGCCAGAGCATGCGCCCGCTGATTTTTGGCCTCCAATCGTGATGCAGAACATGGGGGATGTTCCGCCGTTCTGTGTCTTTGAAGCATATCAGCAGGCTCTACTTACGGCATGTGACCCACTCGATGGTGTGGCGGATGGCCTAATATCTGACTACGACATTCTGGTAAACTGCCCCTTTGATCCAATGGCGCTCGTTGGTAGTGTGATATCGTGCCCAGCCACAGACAACATAATTACAATTACTGAATCCCATGCAAACATTGTGTCCGAAATTTTGGCTGGCCCACGGAACCCTGACCGCCACCGCGAGCGCCTTTGGTATGGATTAGCGCCCGGGGCTTCATTTTCAGCCACTGCACACACGGTCGTGGACGATAGTGAGCAGGACGTGTGGGTTGTCCAGCCATTTGTGGCAGCCGGCAACTGGATTAAGTACCTCGCTCTACGGAACGCCACTTACGACCTGACTAAAATGACCTATCGTGATTTCTTTGAAGCGTTCAAGGCTTCAAAAGCCAGGCTGTCAAAATATTTTGGCGACGAGTATCTTCTCGACGGTCTCCCGGCTTTTCAGCGTGCCGGAGGCAAGCTGCTAACCTGGGTTGGTCTGGCAGACCAATACATTCCGCCAACGGGGACGCTACGCTTCCGATCGCGTGTCGAAGAAGAGCTATTTAACGGTGATGTGGAGGCTGTGGATGAATTCTACCGGCTTTTCACGGCCCCCGGCGTTGGTCATTGCTCCGGAGGGACAGGCCCGCAACCCCTCAATGCCTTCGCGGCCTTGGTCGATTGGGTCGAAAACGGCAATCCACCGGATGTCCTGGCTGCTGCTGTTGCTCGTGGGGATGGCAGTGGTACTGTGACGAGGAACTTGTGCAGGTATCCAAAAAAACTGGTGTATCAAGGTGGTGACGTGGATCAGGCGGCTAGCTTTGTATGTGCATAGGATATATACTCTATCCCGTGAACCGTGAGAGTGCTAGATATGCGAGCAATCTGCGAGGTTCATAGCGCCATGTGTGTACTTACAGCTATCGATGGAGCAATAGTTAGGAGGGTTTTCTTTACCCCTCTCTGGGAGTTTAAAACCAACCTAATCGGAGTTTTTGATATTCAATAAATGTCTTTTGCAATGGAGCACCTGCCAACAACCAAATCTACATAGCTCAACAAGGTTAAACTACGAGCCTTTTAGCTGCAACAACTTTAATATACCCTATTACCTACCCTTGATAACCACAACAGATTTATGTATTCGTGTAGCCCCTCTCTGGACAATAATCAAACGAAACAGCGCACAACCCGCATTTCACATTCCGGCTCCCTAGACGTCGCGAGGAGATTTTCAACAAGCTACTTACATATCATCATGGGTTCATTTTATATCGCTAGGTGGAGATTTGCCGTCTAGCAACGTTGGCGGATTCTGCGTCGCTGAATAGCCTATTGCCGCACTGGAAGGGAAAGCCGGGACAAAAATGCTAGTGCGAGTGTAGTCTTCTCTATTTCAGTCTATTCGCTTCTGGAAGCCCATGCCTCACGTCAGATTAAACATACCCTAAGGTGCCATGGAGTATGGAGAACATTAATTTCTTAACTTGCTTTACCTACTTCGTCTTGATGGATTACGATTGTATTTGTGATGTGAGATGTAATTGAGTGATCTCTTAACATTGCACACACTTATTTTAAGCCAGAGGAGTCGTTTTAAATATGCCATAAGAAAGGAACATAGTTAATTATCAGGAGGTTCGATACAGGGCCAAGTCACCAGAGAATGGGAAACGGTTTACTGCTGAAGAAGTTGTTCAACCCGAAGCAGAGGAGTATAAGCCATTTATGCCGCCAGAGACGCAGCTTCCCCTCCGTTACCACGCCCCCTCCAAGTGATCGTGAAGCTCGCGAACATCGAACTGACACCTGAAAAACCGGAGTATGGAGGTGGGACGTGGCATGTTGATGGACAGTTGGTATCCCACCTTTAGAGAGTGTCTTTCTACCTGTATTTGCTCATTGACCATATTCATCACCATCAGAATGAACACATTTGTGCCACAGCCATTTACTACTACTCCTGCGACAATATAACTGAAAGCCGCCTTTCCTTTCGCCAGGAATCCGAGTTCCCTTTCCACGGCTACCCGCCGCATCAAATTAATCCGTGGATAGGGGCAATTTACGGATGTGAGGACCACGGGCCACGCGTTCCAGAGGTTGCAAATGTCCTCTGTCTCCAGGGCCGTCTTGTACCTTTTCCCAACATTTTCCAGCACCGCGTGCAGCCCTTTGCATTGCTGGATCCATCGAGGCCAGGATACCGCAAGATTATGGCGCTATTTTTGGTAGATCCGAATATCAAGGTGGTTTTGACGGCAAATGTACCACCGCAAAGGGACGATTGGTGGAGTAGTGATGGCGATAATAGTAGCGCGGGGTTGATGGGCATGGACGAAGCGCGGGCGGGAACTTCGGCTTAATTTAATGAAAGAGAGGAAGGTTTTTGTTGCAGATCAGGATGCGGCATTTCAGTCCTTGAGATTTAACCTGTGCGAACATTAGCTAGTGACGCTATCGGCAAAATCTTTATTTTTACTCTTACAAGTCTTTTTGGCCTGGTGGGTGAATGTCTATGACAAATGATGCCACTCTTGTTGGCACTTTGACTATGCAAATTGGCCCACCGTATAAGCCCCAGCTTGTCCTAGCTAGAATAGATAGTTAAATAGGGTTGAATAGGGGAGTGGAGGATTTGGGAGCTATTCAACAGGTCCCATAAGCACCAACATGGACCCCAGCAAATAGCCCTATTCACGGTTGCCAAAGGGCATCACAGGGTAGCTTTGTAGCCATGCATCTCAAATTTGAAAACCATACCATGCATGGTTCTAAAGTACCAAACCCCTCCAACACTAATTATTAAGATAAACTACTAGCACTGCTGGATACATGAAATGCTATGCTTTAGTATCCATCAAGAGCTAAATATATTCATGCTTGTCAAATAGAGATAGAAACTATATATTATTGGGAGGTGCTACAGCCACACCAGCCTCACACCGATCTTGCTCCTTCCACACCAGCCAGGCTAATGCCACTCTCTTTTGTACATGTTTGCTCATTGTTGGAGCCCCAGGCCTTCAAACATCTCGCTGAGTAGGTCATATAACCCACAACCAGGTGCCTTGTGTGTGGCCTCACCTAAGTAGTTGATAGATACTGTCGTTTCCAACTGTCGATGTCTGTTCAACTATCGATTCTGGCTGTTGATTCTGACTGACTGTTGATTCTAACTGTCGATGTCAATTTTATTATCGATTCTGGCTATTATCATGTTTGTTCTTACCGTAGTATTAACTGTAACCATTGATTTGGGTCCACCCAACACAATGGGATATCTGTAAAGTGATAACTTTATCTTTAGATTATCAGATATCCCCAGGAAAAGATGATCTTCCCTGGAAAAAAGGTGTGGCAGGAGCGAGGCCAGTGTGGCTGTAGCACCTCCCATATTATTACATTATGAGTATCTTGAGATTAAAAAAGATCTTATCAAAGATTAATAGTCTAGTCTATTACGTCATTAAATAGAGAGATTATAATATCTTAGAAAATATCTAAAAGTCTATTAAGAATCTTAATATAATAGGGTTGGAAGCCAACATGGAAATGGAAGCTCGAGATCGGGCACTCTGGGATATCTGCCATATTGACACCATGAAGTATCCAGCCACCGCCCCCCAGATATGACGTCGAAGTGTGATGATGAGATAAGATGGAAGGAGATAAAATAATAAAAGGCCCTGCCTACCTATCTGATAATCTTGATTCTGCAGGAATCAGTCTCAGGAAGTATGAGATCGGTCTTTGTATCCTAGCCGCCTGATACGTGCATTCAAATATAAACAAACTAGCTTTCCTTCCTAATTCAGCCTAGCTCCAGAGTCAGCGTAGATTCGCATCTGATTGATCATCTGCCCAACAATTAGTCGTCTCTTACAAATGGAGCCAGATCCAGACCTTATATTAAAAATATCTGAATCTTATGTTAAGCCTAGTTTTCTATAATGGGCTTTAGTAAATCTTATCTAGAAAACATATGTGTCCCGCCACCCTCTATTGGTTAGAGTGTAAGGCAGACCAAAAGGGGTGACATCCAGCGGCCAGCTTCTCCAATGTCGTCGTTTTGACTTTCAGAAAGCAAAGTCCCTAGACCGGCCTTGGCAGCAACGGTTCCCTCTCTGGACCAAAACCCAAACCACCCTCTTCAATACCTGTACTCTTACCCCTCTGCCACTCAAGGAGAAGGAGGATGGCCTGGCCAGCCCCGAAAATCGCATTATCTACCGCGAGAGATCCTACCCACTCATACCACACTTTCAAGATATAGACATCTCGCCAGCTCGCGCCGTTGGGGAGGGGGGGGAACGAGACGCGGAAGACCCATGAGATCGCGAGGAGAATGAAGAGCACAGTCTGCATAGCTAGACCGACGAGACTGAGGGCGTTATGGTGAGGATCTTGTGATACCGCTTCGGGAGGGGGGAAAGATGATAGCAATGGATCAGCGCGTAGGATCACCCGTGCCTGCCGGTACGCGGCGACAATCGCGAGTATTGTGCCGATATAGTTTAACAACAGAGTGTGTGGAGTGAAGGCATTCACAACAGGCAACTCGCGCCAGGCCGTGTTGTCAAGTCTGAGAAGGATTGAGCAGATGAAGAGCGGGATTATTGCGATGAAGAGGTAGGCGATGTAGATCCCAAGTATGCGCCGCTTGTGAATGTAAGTGGCCTGTGAGGGGAAGTAGAGACAGAGAGCGAAGCTGGGAAATTGAGGAGGAGGAGGATGTTAGTTTGGCTCTCGCAGTAGGCAGTGGCAGGAGACTGTAAGAAATAAAAGATGGCAGTTTTACTATACGGTAAACAGCACCCAGAGCAGTGTCGTCTGGGCGAGATTCAACCAGTCCCCGACGGTGATGGGATTGTGGACGAAGACTCCATCGCTGGGTGTCAAGAGGGCAATAAAACCGTAGTTGGTTGCAAACTGCTCTGTGGTGGCGATGAGATTCAATAAGACGTACGCTAGCGCAATTCCTGAGGCGTCCTTGCGGGTCCATATGAGATGAAGCTGGGGAAGAAATGAACCCAAGCTGAGGATGAGGAGAATGCTATTTGAGTGAGTATCGAGGGGGAGAGGGGGAGGGGGGGAGACCGATCGCGAAAACGTACATGCGAAGCCAATTGGGGAGCATGTTAAGGTTTGTGCTAAGAGGGAGAAAGGGAGACGATAGTACGACGCTTAAAAGGCACGCAATGTTGGATGCGAAAATGGTCGGCGAGTGGTTATAAGTTGGGCTGGAGTCACTAGCACTCCTTGCTAGATGATTAATTCATAGCCAGTCCTCCATTAGCACTCCGATGCTGACATACAGGGGGTGACAGCAAGAGATGACTCAGTTCCCACCCTCTTGTGGGGTGGACCTTTTGCTCGAAACTGCTTTGCAGGCAACGGTAACCCTCTTGTGGACCGGTTAGCTCAAATTGTGGTTCGAGACTCTTGCCTGGGTGGCCTTAGTGCCAATCAACATAGAGGTACCCTGGCCACCTCCAAAACATGATTTTGTCTCGCATCACTAAATGTGGTCAAAGTAGGCGATAGGGCAAATAAGCGTCACAGCGCCATTAAAGCTGATCGATGGACCCCAAAAATACCCTAAATTGGGCGGCTTGGCATTAGTTAGTCCTCCTTGTGTCCTGGGCCAAGACATTGGGAACCAACGGCGCGAGAGTGTCGGGGGCTTAAGAGTGTGACGAGAGTTAGTTCCTGCATTCGACCCGCCTGTGAATGTTCTAGGATTCATGTGAGTTTGCAATGGCCATGTACAAGCAAAACCCCTTATCAACACGAATCGCTACATCCGGTTAGATTAGCTTTATTATTCTGTGAATCCTAACTGGAATTTTAGGCAGTATTCCGAATGACAAGACCTTCAACTTTGATAGATTTGGATAAAGATCGTCTATTTGTGGCGTATGAATACACGACCTGAGGCGGTCGACACATTTTTTCCCTTGGACGCTCCTCTGTACTTGGGAGCGGTTCCTCTACCCGCTCGGTTTAGCGCTGGACTGTGACGGAAGTAACAGAATCCAGCTTAGAGCCATCTCCCTGATCCACCATCAGAAATTTCGCAATCATGGGTTTAATATGTGTCTTCGAGTGCCAACAGAGGAACGGAGTCTATACCTAATCGTGACTAGAATATACAAGAAGCAAGGTCCGACCTGTTGGGACACCCCAAATCTTACTTCTCCAACAACTGGGTTCTCGCTGCATCGCCCTCTTCCATGAGAGGCTCTAGCCTTCTGCGAGTTTGGCCTCAGGGAGACTGTGGTGAGTCTAGTATACGTGCCCGTGGATACAAACAGCGCTTTATTAACAAAAGGGCCAGTAGACTCATGAGCCAGTCCAACAGTTATCAGAGAATTATCCAGATCAAGCTACCGGCAGCCGACGCCAGTCTCAATGGCGCCTCGCCTGGGTATAACTTGAGCCCATCGCTTGATCTAGCTATCTTTTTCAAATGGAAGTTGAGTGTATTGGCAGCACTTACACAGTAATCTTGTTTAGCTGTGTTGGTGGAGGAGTTGGCGGAATGACGGACTGGTCCGGCATCATCTCTTGACCAATGGAGCTAACCGGATCGGGATATCGAGATGGTATCCATCTGCCTTAATACTGCGTGGTTTTTGAGTTAAATCTCGGTTAGATAGTTAATGTCTAAGGTCGACCAATCGAGCCAATGAGGCCAGGATGTCTGCATGGCATCTATTTGCGTTGATGGTATCGGCTTTGCAAAATCAATCTCAGATGGCTACTGCTCCCAGGTTGACCAGTTAGGATGGCTTGTCAGTCAACAGAGCAATGGAGTTGCTACGTCTGGAAGATGGCACTGCTAGAGGAAATCCATTTCTATCCAGGCAGTGATGAACGTGGCATCCCAAGCCCATCGCCCAAGGGGATATAAATAGAGTCAGGCAAGACAGTATATCCTGGCTCAGAGCTCAAACCTGATTCCTTAGAGCCAGCCTCTCATCTGAGATCCTCAAGATGCCTTCACCACCGGGGGCATCCTGCTATAGTCTTATCCTAACCTTCCTACTTCTCCGTCTGGGCATCGTCTTAGGACATGTTGTTTATGGACGGAGGAACCACTCTGGCCCTATTGTTATGCTGCTCTTGCCCCTGCTCCTCCTCCTCTGACGAGACGCCAATCCATTGGCGATGTCCCGCTCCGGATCCTCCCCCTAGGGGCATCAATCACCTGGGGTCTCAAATCCGAGACGGGGAATGGATATCGCAAGTACCTCGGCGACCAGCTCCGTTTTGTAGGCTGGGATGTGAACATGGTCGGCAGCAAAATCAATCCAGATTCGACGATGGTGGACAAGGTACAACGCACCTTCTTGCTTATTTTCTGCCAGTGTACCACCTCTTGTTTCCTGTGCCGCGCTCTAACGCATCTTACCATGCCTAAGGAGGGCCAGAGCTTGTATTGTGCTGCGTACCGCCGGACAAGCTTCTTCGATCGTGCAGTGGCGCTGGCAGATATCTCCGGGAACGGATTGGCGGACTACATGTGTCTTGGGCTAGATGGAAGGGCTTGGGGCTAGGTTCAAAACGAGGATGGCTTTGAACTGCTTGGCCAGCTCAAAAAGTTCGAGGGCAAGGACCGCGCGAACTTGCACTGGGCAGATGTCAACGGGGATGGCCGCGCAGAGATGATCCACACCAACAAGTTCAATGGCGTGGTATAACCGGGGTTGTGAGGAGGTGGGAGGCTCTCAATTCCGCTGGGAGCCTGCAGGGCTCAAATACGAGGGAGCCGTCGCAGGCACATACTTCCCAGACCTTGATGGCGACGGGCGTGCGGATATGCATTCTGTCACGCATTTGATGAAGAACACTGCCGAAACATGGTACAACCGATGCGGGCTGACCGGTGCCATAGGCGATGACCCTGGGGGGCTCAAAGATCCCAACCTACCCGTAGTGCCGTTAGCTCCGGCGAACCAAGTCCACCTCAACCGGGAAACAGGCGCTATGGCGTGTCTATCATGTACGAAGAGGCCATGAACATGGCCTCGATGGCCGATATCGCCAGCAAGAAACTCAAGGAGGGAGGGTACTACGGCCTTTTCTTCGCCCAGGAAGTTTGTGATCGCCCCAACTTTGAGAGTGACACGATCAAGGTCTACCAACGGATCAGAGACCTTCTCATCGGACAAGTCGACGGAGCGCATGTTATGGTCTCCTGCGACAACACGTGGCAGATGTGCAACGGCCTTGAGAACAGTGAGGAAAAATAAAGGGAGGTGCTCCAGCCACACCGGTCTTGCACCCTTTTTTACATGTTTGCTCATTATTTAGAGCCCCAGGCCTTCAAATATCGAGCTCGCTAAGTAGGTCATAAAACCCACAACCACTAATCAGAATTTTTACTACTAGGGAGCTTGATAGCCCCCATAATAACATTCAGTGTTAGGGAGAAATTCTCTAGGATACCTATTTAGGAGTCTTTTACATATAGTTGAGAGTTAGCTTCTGTTGATTCTAAGTATCAATTCTGACTGTCGATTCTAACTGTTGATTCTAACCGCCGATGTTGACTCTAACTGCCGATATCGATTCTAACTGCTGACGGCTACGTCGCCTTTGGGGACAGCTACAGTGCCGGTCTGGGCACCGGAGGAGGCAAGTGGGGTTTTTGCCGAGTTGGCGACGAAATTTACCCCCAGATGGTATTTGACACAATCAAGTCCTCCGGGGTTTCCATGGAGGCGAAGATGTGTTTGGGCGATACGATCATCGGTCTCAACCGCCAAATTCAACAGTGGAGCAGCGCCTCTATGGCCAATCTCGGAAAGTCACTATTGGCAGCAACGACCTGGGCTTCTCGAACCTCGTCTGGAACTGTATCATCACGCTGAACACCGTGCACTTCGGGCCTTATTACCGAGGAGAATGACTCAAGTATGAAGACGAGGCTCGAAATTAAAGGAGGCATACAAGAGCATCCTCGCGAAATCGACGACGGAGGACTTCCACCTGTTCGTCGCGAGCTATATAGGCTTCTTCAACCAGGCCACCACCGAATGTGACAAGTCCACTTTCCACTACTTGGGGGGGCGCTATAACCCACCGGCCGACTGGTGGTTGAATCGAATTGTCTATCTAACTCAGAACCTTCGCCGAGAGATGAATGATCTGGTAGCACAGCTGAACGGGGTGATTGAGGCAGCGGTTCATGATGCCAACAGAGATAGGGGCCAGAATCAAGTGCATTATGTCAATGTGCAAGAGAAGTTCAACACGCACCGCTGGTGCGACCAAGGGGTCCATGAGCCGGATGCCAGCCACCCGAACACGTACTTTTTCCTCAGCGGCTGGGACGACCTGCCATTTAAGGACCATGCAGCTGTGAGCTATCTTTTTTTCTTTTTCTCTTTTTTTTTTTGTCATTTTTGATAGGTAACCTGAAAATATCTAGCTGACAGTTCACACGATCTATAGATGTCCGCCGCCGACGACGCGGAAGAGCTCGCAGCCATCATTCAAACTGGGTCGATCGAACTTCTCGACCCATCCACTTGTACCACCGCTCTGGGAACGGATCCAGACCCTTATGCAGAGTTCCAGTGCAGGGCTGCAATCGCAGTCGATGAAGATCCGGACGGCCCATGGGCACAGAGTTATAGGAACGCGACAGAGGCCCTTGCTGACGGCGACTACACTAGTTAACACATTAAATGGTGGCAGTTCAATAGACAGATCAAGACCTTCCATCCTCGGACTCCTGGAATGGGTCTATACCGCGATGCGATCCTGGAGGTTATTGAGGAAGAGCTCGGCTAGTGCCCCGTTACTATGCCCGGTCCCTGAATGCTCGGCGGCGCTGGTATCCATGGAGTGGCCGTGGGCGAGCCGTTCCTTCTTCTTGTCTTTGTCATCCTATTTTACTATCGCGTGCATGTTAGGATTCCTTATATTCGGCTTCCTGTCTATAGCTAAATCTTCTTACTCGAACTCTTCTCATTAGTCCATGATTGTCCCTTGCCTATCACGGAGCTTCCCTTCTAGATTAGCTCAGGCAGCCATCCTTTAGATTCACATTAAGATTTTAGAACCCCCAGTGAGCTTAGGATTTTCATGCTAACTCATGTCCCCGATGGTTTACACCACCGAGCTTCAAGGACATTCGACCGCTGAAACACCAGCTTTGCCCTTTCATCATTATCCTTGGGGCTCAAAACCCTCCCAAAGGCATCGAGAGTGACAACCGTCTCCTTATGATCCTCACGCCCCCCATACTGCCACCACTCAACCGGCGCACCCATATATTGTAACCTAAATGCATCTCCCGCATATGCAGCACCATCGTCATCAGGGCACTCCCAATCGAGCTGAAACACCGAGAGCGAGGTCTCCCAGACCTCGCCTGGATGTAGGCTGGCGAACTCCCCACCGCAATACGCGACGCGAATTTCGGAACGGCGCGAGAAGTCCATGCCTAGCATGCATCCAACGCCGAGCTCTGCATCGCGCCATTGACCATCGAGCAGATAGCGCAGCTGGTATTGGGAGTCGTCGCCCACGCGGGGCGTCCGGAAGGTTATCGGGTTTTTAAGTGTGTTTGGAGTGTCAAGATATGTGATCGTGATTTTGACAGCCCAGTGCGGGACAAACCCTCCGCATCCAATATCTTCAGTGGTTATCACGCCTTCTGATGAGAGGGTTATAGCCAGTGTAGGCAAAAGATCAGCATCGCGTCTTTGTGATTTTGTTAGTATGTGGGGTGTCGATATAATAGAAGGCAATATAACAAAGGAGAAGCTTTTTACCTTGACAAATCATCTTGAAATGTTGGTGATAATGGATCAGGCTGCATTGTAGATACAGGTTATACACCAGTGTTTCTTTGCTCACCTAGGGTGGTTACCCACCCAGAATGGTTACAAATTACGGTCGCGCGACCTGTCAGATATTATGCCGGGCAATAGTTAATCCACTAGATGTCGTCACTCGCAGCGAACCCGTCGCGTTTGGGGGTGGTTTCCCAACCCCGCTAAGAGACGACTAGATTCCATCTCCCATCAAAATTTCCTACCACAAGCCCACCTGTCATAGCTCATACTGCTATTAGCATGATTCCCCTTAGGGGCTCCACCCCCATATATAATAGGCTAGGGTTTGCGGGAGATGACCTCTAGCGTGGTCATAACAATTAAGATACTAGAATATTTTTCTCTTCCTAATGCTGCCAGAAAATATATGATTGGTCTATGTTAGGTGGTGAGTGTGAATGTGCAAAATGTCTAATAGAAGTCGCCTGCTGGTTCTGAATCCAGGGTTTTTATTAAAATACATTATTGCTAGGTACCTTAAAGCTCCAAGTGTGCATTGCTAGTTGCTGTCTCTTCTCTTCTACTGCATTTCTGCTCCATCATCTTCCAGGCTGTCATCGCTGCCCGCCTTGCTGCAGTATACACTGGTAAATCCATATCCCCACCCGCTGAGTGATAGCGATCAAGAACAGAGGAATTGATATTGTTATTCGCCAAAATCGTGTCATTAATAACCCTGATCAAGCCTGGGTCATATGCATGGTCACCAAGAAGCAGCATTTGATCAACCACGTTGTCCTGGACCACGGCCTGAAGCAATTCCTTGATATGATCCCAGTAGCTAGTGGCATTTTTCCTCGCGGCCCCATGTTCTGGACTCTCAACGAGTCTCCGCGGCCATACTAGTCCGGCATCCCGTATAATAAGTGTGACTCCAAGGCTTGCAGCGTTGTAATTGATAACAAGCATGCTCAATGGAGGCTCGTCACTTTCTTCAAGCATTATGCCAAGAGAAGAAAGTCCAAGGTATGAGACAATGTCACCATCAAGATGATCCAAGCCTGCCTGGCGGCAGGCAGTTCGAAAGCGCATACTATACAGAGACCCGGTGTTGGCTTCAAAATCAGGCCAGCTGGTGAAAACCCAGTATAATTTAATGGGGGGCTTGATGCGTCGAGGATGTTTTTGGCGCTCAACAATATATCAGCCACGATATCAACCCATTCGTTTGGCTGGTACGGATCGGGCTCAGTTGGGCTGTCGGGGGTGTTGAGCCACGCCTTTAGCGCCCACCACCATTCCCTAAGGAACATCGGCGGGTAAAAGGTTTGTGTCACATCGTATGTTGGGTTGTTGCTGGCAGGGCATCCTGTTAGTATATATTAAGATGTTGAGGAAAGTATCAACGTCCTAACATTGGGGGTCCAAGGCCATGGAACTGCTGCGCATCTTTTGCTACAGACTCCATAGCGGCAAGATAATCAGGAGAGCCGTTGACGCGACCCAAGTCGTGTGTGGTGCCATTTGGGAAGTATACCGCCACCGCTCTGGATGTGTTAGGAGGTTGTGCAAGAGGAGAAACACGGGTTGGGCCTCCCCTACGCGTATGCCATTGTTAAGTCAATTCCTACTCCTATAGAGATGCAGGTTAGCCCCACTGTGGGTTAACCGTTCGGGCGATCGAACCAACCTGCAGTGTCTCCTACATCAGATGAGATACATGTGGCGTGTGTCAGGCCTAGAAAGGCGCACAGTAGATGACCGGGGAGCATCAATACTTGGATGAAGTTACTCGCTGGACGGTGGTTGAAACAAAAAAAGAACCAAACCTTACGGCTCCAAGCTTGGATTGCGGGACAAAAGGTCTCTGGTGACTCATGCCACGTGTACATGCCTTACCACGATCGCACCCGTAGGGCCAACACTACAACCGGTTTCGATTGGCTAGGAACTTATCGTAGTGTTGACAGACTTGGGTTAGTTGGCCTGTATGATATCGGATGGGCAGTGCTGCCGTTCTGACCCTGGTCACCACAGTTCATCGTCAGGATATCATTGGCTTGAAAGTACTAGGTCTTAAGACGGATGGGAAGTGAGCCGTTGTCAGAGCCAATCACACTGTCTAGAGTTACCCATAAAGTTATAATGCTGTCAGGTATTCCATAGTTAAAACATTTGTTGGATGCTTCCACCCTTACATTGCAAGCCACCACTTAGGTGTCTGTCGGCGCCCAAGGCGTCTCTATCTTATAAATCCTAGGTTACTTCCATGGCAACTCACTAGTCACTGGCTGCCGGCGGAGGAGTGTTCCCCTGTGATCCTAGGTTCATGTCCAATCCAGCTTCATTTTCTAGTTTTGAAATTATGCGAAGGTGGGCTGTGCCATTATGGTCTGAAATCCCTGTTCCTGGGCGCTGCCAGTAATATCACTACTAGAAGGGGTACAGCAACATAATCCCTATCACTGTTGCCAGCTAGTGGTGGTGTCTATAATTAAGTATTGTATAATAGATAGAGGATCAATTAAAGACTTTAAAAATAATATAAATATAAAGATGATTAGAAATAACTGGGCCTATAACTATTAATCGCTTTAGATTATATATTTATATATCACTACAAGCCAAACTTTATCTAATAAAGTCAAAGTTAACGGTCTTATTATTCTAAATACTGCTAATAAAGCCACTTTTAAAAACCCTAAATAATAATAAGCAATCTAACTAAATACAGCAAATTCGTGTGTAGTTAATTGCCACTGTGTGTGTTCTTATGAGTATGATTCCAGGGATAACTCGCTGTTTCCTAATCAGGCATGGCGGTGACGTCCTTCGTCCGGCCGACAGAAGGCAACGGAGCGTTTCCCGCACTGGCATAAATTGTGACAACAATCTGAAACTAGACCTGGTTCCAGGCCCGAAGAAGTTGCATTCGATGCCCTGGTGGCTCCTGCCCCTCAATCAAATTGGTTCAGATTAGTCCATATCTGATGCTGCCTATATATAGCAACGTAGAGCTTTACACAAAGATAAGGCACAGTCAGGATCCTACTGAATATCAATATAATCCGAAATCATATATATTGACACCATTAAAATACGCAGCTGCTGGTCTTCCTTATCAAGAGCTTTCCAAGGTCAAGTCAGGTCTGAGCTCGCCGGCGAGGGCAGATCCTCAAATCTACGCCCTTCAGCCATGGTGCGATACTCGGATAGCATGAGCAGTCCGGCGGGGCGGGAATTCTCGCGAGGCGGAAACCGTGTTCGTCGCTTGTTGCGCAGCTCATCAATCATGGCCCGATCGCCACTCCGCAGCGCAACAACGTCCCATACCGCATGATTATTCCTCACCCAGGATTTGTCCAAGATGTCCAAGACCTCACTGGGGATACCGCCAACCAGACTCCCGGCGTCTGACTCTAGGATCACCTGGAGCGCGAAAACGGGCGGGTTGGCATCGTCAGACGCAAGATGCTTCTGTGCGGCTGCGATCAACGCATGGTCCGATATTTTCAGACCCTTTGCATGTCGCAGGAAGGTTTTGAGAAGAACCATATTGTCGTCGTGTCCAAGTGCAGCTTCGAGGGGTGTCTCAAGCTGACTGCCGTGCTCGCCGTGGTCCTCATCCATAGCCGTTCTGAATCGTACTCGTAGAGCGTTGGGGTCCGCGCCCCGCTCCAAAAGCAGCCGGACTATCTTTGGGCGACGCCAAACCAAAGCACTGAATAAAGGAGTATCCTGATAGCGCTCGCCCGAGTCCACCTTTGCGCCTCGATCCAGGAGGAGGTTAACAAGGCTCGGGTCGCCAATACTGCATGCAATATGAAGGGCTGTTCTGTGAATGGAGTCACACCCAAGTTTGGGGTCGGCGCCATTGTCCAGAAGACAGTGCACTGTCTTTTCCAGATCAACAATTTTCAGTCTGTGGCGGGTCTTTTGGCTCATGTGGTCGCCCTGGAGCATTGCTAGGAAACCGGAAAGGGCAGCCATGAGTGCCGTAGTGCTGCTTTGCCCATTGTCCTCGACAATGGATTCGAGCTGATTCACATCCGCCCCGCGATCGATCAGGAGCTGGACCACGCTCGAGTGCATGTTGTTCGCTGCGCAATGAAGGGGCAGCTTGCCACTAGGGCTAGCTGCATTGACCTCGACACCCTGGTCCAGGCAGTGCAGTACAGAACGCTCGGAGCCGCAGATAGAGGCGAGACCAAGAGTATGGGGACTGGAAGGCACGTATTCCATTATAAGTTGGAATGCGTCACAATTGTGGTCGAGTGCTGCTTCCGTCAAGGCGTCGGTGACTGCTTGTTGGCGTTCGTTCCCAGCTTCCTCTGCCGCAGTTTCCAGCAGCTGTTCAAGCATTTCCTTCTGAGCTGTCGAGCAAGAACCTGTAGACAATACGGTCAGGGGATTTGCGACCACGTCGCGTGTCCCGACCGAGACCGTTGCTCCTTGCAATAAAAGCTGTTTCACAATCGCAGTGTGATGATTTCTGCAAGCTTCTGACAGGGCCGTCGGGGCCAGCTCTTCACTATCGGTCTCCCATTCTTCATCATCATGTTGTGACGATGTTTCCACCTCGACCGGCGGGACCGAATAGCCATTGGGGTCCGCTCCGTTATCGAGAAGTAGACGGACAATATCCAGATGCCCGGCGCCTGCAGCAGCAATGAGTGGGAGACCCAAACTGTTGTTGCTCCTATTGTCCATGTTCGGATTTGCGCCCTTGCGCAGAAGATGTTCGACAGCCTTGGTATGCCCGTTCAGAGACGCAATGTACAAGGCTGTGCCCCTAGCCGGGTGCGCTGGCTCAAAACATGGGTGGTAGACGAGATCATCGACGCGTGCTCCTGCCGCCACCAAGAGGGCCACATGGTTTGCTTTCCCTTCTGCAGCGGCCGATAAAAGTGTAGTCTTTTCTGGCGGTCCTGATTTCTTGAGCAATAGATCCAGGATCCTAGTATCGTCAACCGCCACCGCTTCTTCATAGGCATCCGCGCCGGGGGTACAAGGACTCGGCCGCGCACCGTGCTCAATCAAGGTCTCGACAGCTGTTAGTTGGCGGCCGCGGATAGCCATAATCAGGGGCCCTTTGACATCAAAGTTGCCACCGTCTACATCAGCACCATTTTGGAGAAGAGTGTCCATCACTTGTCGGTGGCCATAGTGCGCGGCCCCGGACAACGCAGTTGCTAGTGACAACTTGAAATTACTGTTCACGTCCACCCCATTGTCAATCAGGAGTTTGACAGAGTCGTTGTCTCCCGCAGTCGCCGCAACCACGAGGAGGTTCCCAAACACGGGGTTGCTGGCCCGTTTCACGGAGCCACGGCCAGAGGTGCCGGGGCGTATGCTGCTGCCAGTTTTGCGGACTCGCTGGCTCGGGCGCTGGCCTAGGATCATTCTGAGCAGCGCGCGAATTCCGTTCTTCATGAACCGGCGAGCCTCTTCCATGGACATTGGATGGTTATCGAAATCTGCCACTTTAAATCCGGGCTGCAGAGCTTTGAGCATCTCCGGCGTCAGCGATCCATTCTTTGTGCGTGGGATTTGTGCCCCTCCCTGAAGCAAGTACAGTATAATGCGGAACGAACCCCTTTTCGCTGCCAGGGAGACCAGGCTGTCGTCATCGGGAATCTCGACGCCGCTCTCGATGAGCGTTTGGACGACTCGGGCAGTAGCCAACTTGACGGCCACCTCAATGGGTGTTTCACCCGAAGGGCTTACAGCGTTAAGATCGCAGCCCTGGTCAAGGATCAGAAAGACGATTCTCTCCTGTTGCTGCATCGGCCCCTGGCTGTCACCAGTACCGTCGTCATTTAATGCCGCCAATTCCCAGATGTGCTTTCGAAAACCTTCCAGTGCGGCCTGTAGTGGAGTCCATTTTTCAGTGTAAATCGACCTACTAAAATATAACTGCCTGTCTGGTGATTCACCTGTCGTCTCGAGCTTCAAGTCCATTGTTCCGACTTTGTTGCTTGTAATCTCCGCTTTCGGAATGAACAGCTTGATATTGCCTATTCGGTCGAGGTCCACTTCAACGGCCAGGGCGCCGTCCTCGCGCCAGTGTGGTGATACGACAGTCTCTTGCGGCTGAGGTGCATTCACATCAGCTCCTTCCCGCAGACACTTTTGAACAATGTCCTCATGGCCGCTATGCGCTGCGACGATCATCGCGCGAGTGACTGTGAACGCGAAATTGGAAAATTTCTCCCGCAGATGACTTGTCTCTAGTAAGGTTTTTACAATCGCTACATGGCCGTGGGCAGCTGCGCCGACGAAAGCGTAGTCAACCACAGCAGTGCGCGAAAAGCGGGACCCTCGTCTGGCCAGCTCTTCGAGAATCGCACACAGGACCCAGCGCCGGCCAAAGATCGCTGCTGTATACGATCCGGTACAGAGGTGACGCTCACTGAAGCGCTTTGAAGTAAGCAGTGGCTTGATCGCGCGAAACCCGCGCCTGCAGGCTGAGGCCAAGGCGGGTAGGACGGCACTCGCATCGCAACCGTGCTCTTTCATTTTTGCAGCTGCAGTCCGTACCATTTTCTCGTTCCTAGACCAGAGTGCGGCATCGAGGAGATCTTTCAGGATTGACTCGGGACTTCCTCCGCCTTGCCGATCGAGGCAGGCGTCGACCAAGGTTCTGTGACAACCCTGGCCTGCTCGCGCCTGCAACAGCCAAGTCCACAAAACGTTGGAGCAAGACGTGTTCCGCTTTGCCACAGCGGACCGGATTGAAGAAAGCACCGCTTTCAAATGGCTTTCTTCTGCCTCGGCCTGGCTTTGGAGTACAACAAGGACCGTATCGGGGTCCCCAGACGAGACAGCAGCCTTAACAGCAGTTTCCCAAGTCTCCCCATCTAAGGATATCCCGTCCACCTCTCGTTGCATCAGCTCAGAGAGATATTGCGCAATATGGGCGTGGCCGTGCTGACAGGCATGAATGAGCAGCTTGTCCAAGTTAACAGAGCCTTCCTCGAAAAACTCTGCTTGCTCATCAATCAAGGCGCGTAAGAATTTGAGCTGACCCGCAGCCACCGCGGCTGCGAGAGCCTGTAGTAGATCGTATGGAGTCACGTCAGGTCGTAGAATCAGCTGCCGAAGCATAGCAACGTCTCCTGCAGCCGCGTTGAGCTCTAAAAGACCTATGTCGATCTCATTGCCGGAGCGCAGCGATTGTGGAGGGTCGTAGTCGCGGGATTTCTTCAGATCGGAGGGGCCCACATCGCAAGGCTCCTCGTCAGAATCATTCACATCGATGGTCGGAAGCAGTGGGCCACTGAGGCCGTGGTCGACGTCGCCAGTCGCGATACGCCGCTGCGAGCCCACGTGCGTAGGCTTCTTCTCCCAGGGGCGATGTGCACGATCGAAACTCCCTCGCATAATGTCTGGGAGATCGGCACCACCTGCAACCATATAGCCCTTTTTGAGCAGCAAGGCTGCGACCTCCTCATGGCCCCCTTCAATGGCTGCATACAACGCGTCCCGCGACTCTCCGCCTTTATACATGTCCGCGCCCCGCTCCAGAAGGAAATCCACAAGATCCAAATGTCCATAAAATGCAGCAGCCTGTATCGGGGTGCCGCGCGGTGGGCCTGTCTGGTTTATATCCGCACCCTCTTCAAGCAGGAGCCTGACAATCGGGAGGTGCCCATTCTGGGCTGCCGCTTGCAGCGCATCCCCTTTCTTCCCAGTCGCTACAGGGTCTGCGCCCCAGTTCAAAAGAAGAGCGACCTCACGCTCATTTCCCATGAGGCTAGCGCTGCGAAGCGGTGAACCGAATACGCCCTCTCCTTCAGCATTCACGCCAAGATCCCGCAGTGCCACCAGCATATCTGCGTGACCCGAGAGTCCTGCGAGGGCCATGGCGTCCCCTGGAAGAAAGTCCCGCCAGTGCGGCTTCATCCGCAGAAGCGAGCGAAGAACGGCGATCTGACCGTGTTTGATCGCCGTATGCAACAGCCGCTCTGCAGTGGGGTCCTTTTTGTCTCGGGCAGAGGAGGTGGACCCGGTCATGCTGGAGAATGGTCTGGCCGTTGATGGGGACATTAACCATTCGAGGAGGTCCCGGAACCCAGCTTCGACGGCCTCTTCGAGCGCAGTGCGGTATTCGCTCTCCGTCCAGATCGCATGAAAGTCTTTTGCAAGGAGTAGGGCAACGGCTTCCCGCGCCCCTCGACACGCGGCTCTGAATGCGTCAGAGAATGCACCGGTCGTGCGCGGCACTCTCTTGTCGGCTAGGAGTGTTTGGACGACCTTACTATGGCCACGAAAACAGGCAACGTTGAAAGGGCTCCCAAATGAGCCACATTTGGTATTCATGTCGGCATTATGCGACAGAAGCTTTGAGACTAGATGATCATGACCGTACGAACACGCAAGATAGAGGCCTGTATGGCCTGTATCACTGCGTTTCTCAAGATCGAGATGCGGATTCAGCGCGAGGAGCCGGTGCAATAGATCTGATAGCCCAAACACGCACGCAACGAACAGCGGCGATGTCGCGCTGCTCAGGAGCGGCTCGAAGTCGCTGGATATCTGGTGGTAGCGAGGCAACTTCTTGATAGCAGAGCGGATCCACTCCATCCAGACGAGAAACGCTGGACTGGCCGTACTTTCGTTGTCGTTTGGGCCGAGCACAAAAAGGACGGTGTCTTGCGTTAGGGCATTCGTCTTGTCTTCAGTTCCAAAGTCTCGAACATGCTCCGGCCAGTGTACTGCAGTGTAGTGGTACAAATCCTGGACGGGCAGCGTATTGCTGGACAGCCGGGACCCATCTGGGTCTGACGCTGGGCCCGCAATGCACTGCTGGAGGCAGATCGTGGCTATGAGCTGATTTGCGCGGGCTGCCGAGAAAAAATCCTGCTGCAGCATAAACTCTCGCACGGATGAGTGGCAGAAGACAACGGCGTCTAGGGCAGTATCAACCAGAACAAGGTTGTGGCATATGTCAATGATATCAACCCGGCCCGACAGCCGCAAACGCTGGTCTATATGCAGGATGTCGTGCAGTACCTCCAAACTGACTGGTCTTCGAGCAAAGAGGAGCCAAGACAGGACTTGGTGCGCTACTCGTTTGGCTGTGACGTCGAGTGCGAGAATAGCCGTCAACGTCCGGCCGTAGATCTGGTCGAGATTTGCCGAGGGCCTTGTCAGGACGCCGATAATATCGTCTTCTGTCCTTTGGCGGCAAAGGAAGTCGACTTGGAGTTTCACCCATAGAAACCTAACAAGACACGGACGCGTAATGAGCATTATACAGAAGGGCCCCCCCTTTATCTATTCCTTGGGTAAGCATTGGAACTTACATTTCACCAGATCCCTTGATAAGTGCCCTTGACATCTGGTTTATTAACGCACTCGATATTGTGCCATTGAGGATACAACGCTTCTGCAGCGCGGTTTGCAGCTGATGGTCAACGTAGGCGGACATATCCCCGCCGTTAAGGTCAGGAGTCACTCTAATCTTAGTGGCGTCTTGAGGCAAAAGATTATCTAGATGAACACTATCGCGACTGGTAATGAATACCTTGACCACGCTTGCGGACTCGGATACCACACGGCGCAAGCCCTCCAGCAGGCTTGTACGATCATGTGCAGGAAACTCATCGACCGCATCGACCGCTATGTAGGCCGGGTTCACCATGGTGAGATCCAAGATGAGCGCGATGCATTCATCAAGCGACAGCGCGCGGACGTCTGTTTTTATGGCCCTGGCTCCTTGGAGCTCTCGCTCGTAGACGGAGAGGACACCCTGGTTAATTGCTCCATCCTTGGGCCCGACGGCAAGTTGCCGGACAATGCTGCGCATTACGTGCTCGGCCGAGGTCCGATCCGGCTGGGAGGGAGACTCTGCGCAATAAAAATACGCGCATGGTGCTGCTGGAACAGCATTCTGCTGTGGTGGTGGCGCTGACGGGCGAAGATGATCGACGCAGGCGGAGAAGATGGTAGATTTGCCGCACCCGGGCACACCATGCAGGACGAGAATCGACGAGGAGCTAGAGGTCTCCCACTGCTGGAATGCCTGGTCTTTTAGTAGCCACTTCCCAGAGCCGGGAAGCCGCTGGGCGGAGACTGCGTTGTGGTGCAGAGCGACCGGCGTGGGTGATAGCCACTGGAGTATGTCGGCGAGCTTTTTGGTCTCCAGGGACTTGTGCCTCGCTGCCGTCAAATCCATCAGTCGCGCGGATCGTGCGGTCAGGTCTTGGAGGGCGTTTGTTGTGCCAGCGCTGAGCTGCTCAACCTTTGCGTCGAGGGCTTGTAGGACCTTTGTATCTGCCAGGGAGGCCAGCTTGAGGACTTCGCCCTCTCTAACTTCAAGCGCCTGGAGGTCCTCATTGCTGACGGCCAACTGCAGGACGCCAGACAAAAGACGAACTAGTTCGATCAGCCAACCGACTAACCAACGAACTCTGGAAGGGACTGAACGCCTTACCACCAGTCGGCTTCTTGAAGAACCGGATGATCTGTGCCAATAATACCAAGGAGCTCGCATATAGCCGTACCAGTGCCTCTTCGATGACGCCCGAGATATCACACGGGCGGCGTAGATACAGCTCCTCAAGAACCCTGCACCGCGTCGTAACACGGGCCACCACCTCCACAGCCAGCACCATGGACCCAAACACCTGAACGTCGCCACATGCGACCGTCAGCAGGAAGCGGAATGCCGCCCAGGGCAAGGCGACCTGCTCGGGGCTATACTGCATGGCGATATTGCCCGCAGCCTTGAACCGGTCGATCCACCCGACGACCTTCTCGAGCACGTCGCGCAGCACGACGGTTCTGCCGCTCGGAAGCTTGAACTTCCATTGCTTGCGCACACAGAGTCGCCGCTTCTCCTCGGCGGCGTTGAGGACCGCGCCGATGATGTCGAGCTTGCGGCTGGACACGGACGAGATGGTGGCTTTAGAGTCGGCATCGAGGATGGCGAGCGCTTCTTGCCAGTAGTGATCCGCCGTACGATGAGGAGAGGCTGCGGCCTTTGTTCGCTTGGTTTGCCGGGTGGTGCGTGCCATTATGGGATCTTGTTAGGCTTGGGTTGTAACATACAACTCGCGGTTTGTCTTCTTTACTTTTCGGCTTCTTTGGTTGTTGCGAGAAATACTATGGCTGTTGTCTTTTTCACGGTCTGCGGTGGAGGGTTTTCCCTCATATAATATATAGCCGCTGTTTGCGAAAAAGAAAGGGTAGCCTTGTCCGGCATGAGCCTCCCAAGTACGCATTGGCTTATTCAACTCCAAGGAGCTGGCGGCAGCATCCCTGTCGCAGCCAGCGCCCGAGCAACACCTCTGCCCAACCGTTTGCCAACCACGCTTAGGTGCCGTGATGATTAGCCAAAGGGAGGCCACCCCATCTCACCTCTGTCGTATTATGGCCCAGAGGCCGCGACACTCGAAATATCAGGTAAGGGCAAGCAAATCATCGAGATAAGCCATGCAGCACACTGGAGGGGATCAAACTGCGTAGGTGAGTGGATGCGATGCCCCATACAGAAAAGCCAACTACAGCCTTGTCAGCACAAGACAGGCCTCCGCCACCTCCTTTCGCTCCCCAGTCATGTAAAATAGGGTCCACGATCGCTCTGCTTGGGAGGAATTTAAGCCAACACTGCAAGTGACGATTTTCTCCGGTGATTCGACGCCCCGCATCTCCACCGAACAGGGAGGGATCGAGTCTTAGACCGGACGCAAATTGGGGAACATAGCCGCGCCATGGCATGCCATGCATCCCCTCCATATGGTAAGTAGGAAAACTAAAGATGGGTGTCTCGAGCGCGAGAGAGAAATAGAGAGGGGGGGTAGGTAGGTGGGGTTGACATGGTATGGGAAAGGGAAGAAAGAAAACAGAATTGGTGAATACAAGAGCACTAAATGCGTGAATTGACATCCATGATTGGACGCCTTTATGAGGCTACTAGGCACGTACTGTGTTACAATCCTCTAGCATTGCATACCGTGTACGGCGTATGGCCACTAAAGCTGCCTGTTGGCTACGGCTGACTGCAAGCATCGAGTCTGCTTCTAAATGTGATCCTGAGGTTGGCCGGTCAGGACAAAACCTAGTATTGCCCAATCACACGGTCTGTAACGGTCAATTTGTTGCATTCCCATGCATCACTTTCGACTCAGAGATCTACAAGTACATGGATCAAGGTATCAATTCACCAGCGAGCTCGCACTGTTGAATACATGACGTCTCAGCCTCAGTACCAGCGTCAACCCCCGCGCTAGGCGTAAAGAGAAGTTGCATGCATGTCCTGACTGTAAAATTGGAAAAAAAGAGGAAAACAAGAAAAACAAAAAAAGTAGAGAGATGACATAAGGTGATCAACAATTCGATATCCGTAGCGCTGCTCGACCCTGCTCACGGTCGCATCCTTAGCCTCGCCGTTCTTGTCCATCTGATCCGCAATCCTCCCACTCCCCATATTGTCTCTCTGGCCAGAGCTCCGCCGACTATTCTCTTCCAGCCGAATCGACTGTATCCCCGGCCCGATGAAACTCGCTGCGTTGCTATTCTGACTCGTATGTGAGTGCACGCTGTTCCGAATGCTCTCGCTGTCCACCCCAGCTGCCCCCTGCTTACTCGCCTAGTAGCTGACCTGCTCATCAGGCCCACGAGGCTCGTTTTTCTCATAACACACGGGGCGTCCAACCCACAAAAAGGTGGTGGAGACTTCGCTGAGGACGCTGAGTGTGAGGTTCTCGCGTCTGCGGCCGAAGACTGATAAGAGCGCGAGCCAGGGATCGGGAACATTTGTATGGAGGGAGATGCTCTATCGGCGCTTCAACAAAGGAATCATGGTGAGCAACGAGGCATTTTCCGTTGCCCGATGAGGAAGCCATCGCCAGCGGGCGACTAAAGAGGGACTGAGTCTCGCTACGGACCAACCGAGGTTTGAAATTGTGGCCGCACTGTTTGACGCCGGCACGAAGCTTTCAATATCTGCGGTGGGTTTCCTTCCGGGTGAGCATGGGCACCTTCTCTCTTGGGGCCTCGATCTGAATATCACTAACGAAGAATTGGGAACGCCCCTGTATTGTGCTGAGAAACGGAATATTGTTCAATTACTCCCGGATGCTAGTGCAGACCCCGCGGTGCGCAGGAATACAGGTGGATGGACTCCTGCAAAGGTAGCTTAGAGAGACTCGAGTGACACCACTGGGTTGTTCAGAGCTTGTACCAGAACCAGAGCATGAAGGTGGCTGGGCCGATATCTCATATACAGTGGAGGATTCTGACGGGGGGGCCTTATTCCATTATATCCGGCGCCGTCTGTACCTGAAATCCTCGTGCTGGCAGAGCGAGGTTGTTCCATGGTATGAAGATCCATTTTCCTCACGCTAAAGAGCCTCTACGACCTCAATATCCTTGTTGCAGCGGAGTTGAGCACATAGTGCGGGGATATGGGTACCCGGTGTTGCTTTACTATATTAGGGATAGAGGGGTGTCTAGCTAGGTACATAGGCAACAAGGGTGTCAACCGGGCAATACCGACCACGACCAACAGGAACAGGAGCGAACACGACACGAAAGCCGAGTAGGACGTTTGGATATTTTCATAATGCAGAAACAGCGACTTTATCAAACAGAAGTAATACTAGCTAATTAGCACAATTTTTCCTTTTGCATTTGCAGTGCAAGCCTTATCCACCTGGATCTTGACACAACGCCAACACACATTTTTATTCATCATGATCACGTCGTAGCCCTTGGCAAAGCAGATTCCTGTAGCGGAAAGGCGTGCTTGCCAATTTTTCCATGCCCTGACAATTCCAAATCCGCTGTAATCGCACAGCATTTCTGAATAGTGGTTAATAGAAGTGTAACTAGGAATGTAAATCTTAGCCCTTAGGTCAGGACAAGGGGCTACCTGAGAGACATGTGTACTCTCCAGGGCTTTGAGGATGTCTAGATTGGCAACCCATTTGCCGGAATCATATACTGATATCAGGGTCTTGAGGAAGTAGGCCTTGACGTCTACACCACCTGAGAATCTGACATTGAGAGGTAGAGTAGCATCGGTGAAAGAAAGCTGTAGAGAAGTGGACGCGAAGTTGTTTTTCATATGTCTGTTGAATTTAGCATGGTCAATCACTTGCCAGTTGTTAAGAGTATTGTAGGTCTTGATCATGGGGTTACTTGGTGGCACTAGTAGGGCTAATCCAGCACGGCCAATATTCCCCATCAGGTGTTGGATGTGGAACCTTTTCAGTACATCCGCAGGACCATTGAGGAGGCTTGAAGGTATATATAAAGAGTCTCCTACGAGGGAGTAGTCACAGTTTCCAGTTGGGTGGGCTCCAGGTTGTATTTACCTGTCTCTATTATAGCAATGCATGCGAAGCTCTTGGCATAGTCTAGTTATAGAGGGCCAAGATATTGAGTGAGTCTTTTAGTGTGATTCCTGACTATATCTTCACCAACCCCTGCAGTTATAAGCCATTTCGCGCTCATCAGGTCGGCCTTCAGTAACCTCACATTGACTGTTACTGATGGTGATACTTCGTACAAGGCAGCAATGATCACCATGCCCCTCAACACTAGCCAGGAAGAATCTGAGCAGGACACTTCTAACAATAGCACCCCAGCAAACTGGTTGAATACGATGAAACCAGGCCTGAAAGCCTGCTGTCTAGAGCTAGCTGTGAGTTTGGCCTGGGAACTGAAGTCGTGCCTTGCATCACAAACAATCTTTAGATCTAACGCCCATTTTATATTCTTCTTGTTCGTCTTTTTATATGTGCCGTTATCATCCATAAAACACTTCTTGAGTTATTGCAGCAGCTGAAAGTCGTCATTACCAAGCACAGCAACATACCACCCTAGTGGTATCATTATACCTATAACATGAGTGCAGCTGGCGTTCTCAAATTGCTGGATAAGATCAATAAATTTGACACTTTCACTAATTAATCTCATCTGCTTTTCACATGCCTCCCTTACCTCTTGATGAACCTGCACCTGTGGTTGTAGAGCAGAATCAATAAAAGTATCACAGTGAAGAGGTGTTTCATACAATACTGGGAATCTTGTGTAAGAAAGCTCTTAGAGAAGTAATGTAAAAAATCCTCCTCTTTCAGCACATCCCCATGGTTGCTGAGCATGGATGAGAGGCTTCAAATCCACTGTGTGTGGTTCACCTTCTCCTCATTGAAAAGTTGCTGCTTAATTTGGGGCACCACTGTTGCGTATTCATACATTGTTGTGGTCAAATACTAATGCTGGTATTATATGATAAAATCAGATTGCTTCAGAGGTTTAACAAGATCTCTAAGGAGGTTGATCTTCTGTTCTAGAGCTACCACCATGCATAGAAAACCGCTCGGGCTCAAAAGGCTATAGAATAGTTAGCTTTGGTGAAACATGGTGCAGTGCACTTTCCCCAACTTCCATAGCCTCTCAAGTACTTTCCTCTCTGAACCACTCAAATTGAGATATTGTTGTGCCTGCTCTGACAGGATTTTCAGCCATAAGCAACATTCGCCTGTGTGAGCTTGTTGGCGATAGCTGGTATCGACTCTTGCCACCTCTTGGTGCAGTTGGTTTGTGATTTTGGTGAAGAATGCTATAACAGATTCTGTAGGTAAGCTACTATCACCCCAGGGTGTGATATAGGCAGCTGTCCAAGCAAGCAGTAGCTGATCAACCAAAATGCGCGACCCCTCGCCACTGTGGAGGGAGCGCTTACACAGCATGGGAAGGCATAATGCCTGAGGTACAGCAACAGCAATAACCAGAATATTCCCTGGCATTTGGACTCTAATCCTCTCATTAACCCAACAGTTAAGATACCTCATCCTTTAAAGAGTGGTTCTTTCTGCTTGACCTCCTTCTGCTCCACACTGAGAACAATCATGTCCAGGTAAAGGTGCCATGAATGTAGCCCAAGTAGTATTACATTGTTGTGTGCTTCCTAGAGATGCCCTACAAGCAGCTGCTCCATCTGCTGTAGTGCTGACCTCCATGTCTTGATAATACTCTTGTATGTGTTGGCTTTGCTGTTGATGGGAAGACTAGATTGTTCAGTATGAGGTGAACCTGCGTCTGCTGAAAGGACATTTCAGCATCCAGAACTCTAAGCCAAGCACGCGCACTTGCATCCCATTCAGCAAGATTGCTCCTGCTAAAGCTCTCGCGGCCATGATTACCAGAATTATGTCATTCAGCTCCATCCAGCACAAGGTCACCTCTGGTGCATCCCACATCCGCGCGAGGAGGCACGCAAGGAGATGGCATGCAATGGCATGTTTACCTAATGTTGTGGTGGCCCACATGGATGTTGTGTCTACACCTACTACGCCAGAGAAAAATCCATGCAGCGCGCCTCCTTGACTCTTTGCCATCATTTCTTAATAGTTTCAGATGCCCGAGTTCCGTAAGCCTTGACAAGTTCTAGCATTATTAGGACGAGGTCGCGAAAAAGAGCGCCCAGCTTTCATGCCAGGACATGTGATGAACCAGCCTCCACATTATTGTGTTGTTGAGCGGAGACCTGCATGCCAATGTCTGCAAACTCTTGTGGAGCATCCACTTTTATTAGAGTAAAGTCAAAAAGCAGATTCATGAGAGCAATACTGGGTTCAAGAGTGCTGCTGATCAGGGCTCCAGTGATTTGGCCAATCAAAGCCATGTTTCAAGCTGTTGATATGGGTTTTGTGGTTTCTGAATCTGGTCTCTTCATGAATATTTGCTCTTAAAGGGACTGCCTATGTTCAATGATTGGGGAGCTGGCCTTATCAACTCTTAACTCATCCAAGTTTATCTAAACTCAAGATCACCTGAGATAGACAAATGACAAGAATATGCACTAAACTACAGGTGGTGGCGGCCTGGGAGGCCCGCCGTTGCTGCCGCCTGGGCCCCCTTTCATTTCCACTTCCCACCCTGCTCCCACCCCTATATCTTCATGGCCCTTCCTGAGACTCCATTCCCACAGTAACCCTAACCCTAAATCCGCCTTCCCCTCAGCTTCTCCAAATTCATGCTGCTATTGGACGCATCCTTCATCTCAGCGCCGGTGATTATATTGATGATTTCCTTCGGGATATAGAGGAGATGGAGACTAGCGAAGTGATGCCGAGTGGATCAACCCGACTCGATGATTATGTTTGGTTCAGGCTCGGAGATGCTGCTTATTAGAATATCAATGGAAGAAGCTAGTGATTAATCGCTGTTTTGACTTTGAATTTAGGTTGTCCTAGCACTATTTGGCTTTCGTGTCGTCTTCAGTAAGATTGACTTTTTACGCCTGCGTTTGTTCGCCGTAGTGAGGGTAACTAATTCTCCGCCCGATAGACTCTATCTACAAGATCACTCGTGCGAGGCGGCAAACTATCCTTTCTTTATCACGGTTTCGCAAGCACTATTCAGTTACTGTACAGTCGATTACCGATCAGTGCAACACCCAGGGGTACCAAGGGCCTCCATAGCCATTTTCGAAAGAAGCTTAGCGTTAGGGTTTCATAAAGTGACTCACTACCAAGTGGGCCCCACCACTGAGTGCGCCAATCCCAAAACACAATAGTAAATGCAGTGTAGTATAACAAGAAGAAGTTGGCTTTACTTGACCTTTGGGTCGATTGTGTTTCATAGCATGATATAACTATGCCTTAACCAGGACATAACGCGAATGATTATTTGCTTGGTTTACCATCAGGGGGCACATATATATGTGTCTACATCGTCGTACATTAGAATACTTGTCGACCACTTGCACACAGTATAATCCACCAAGCACTAGGATATCATAAGACCTCATGCAAGCTTTATTGGACTATCAAATTGTAGAATATTGAATATACTCTAACTTTTTTGGGTGGCGCAATCGGTGGTGAATGATGTCAGTTACATTAACTTGCATTAATTGTTATGCGGCAGCGTGTCGTAGGAAGGCGGCGTGACGACTGAAACATGGTGGTAGTCATGCGGAAAGCCCGCATTCTCATGGGTTGGCTCCCAGGGGCGTACGTCACTTGGTTGGCCTTGGCCGGTACTCCAGGGCTCGACCTGGTGGGTCAGGTTCTGCACTGAGGACATTCCAAACGCTAAGACGTCCACGTCCATGTTCGTCTCCGCTCCGTAGACGGTGGCAGGATCTAACCGCTCCGGGTGCGCTGGATCGCACTGCCACATGGCGAAGATCCGATCGACGTTTGAGTGGAGCAAGAAGACGAACGGGTCGCGGAAGGCAAAGTGCGCGCCGACATTGGCGAAGTAAAGATGTGCTTTGGTGTGCATGTTCTCCCAGGCTGTTCGGAAAAAGTTAGGCATGACGTTGGTTTGGAAATTGACATCGTTCAGATGGTTCTGGGCGATCGCAGGGCCGAAGCTCTGAAGACCCAGAATACGGTTCTCCTCAGCTGCGGTCATCAAAGGAGCAGGTGGCGGTCCCGGGTAGGTATTAGGCCTAGTGACACTCTTCGGAGGATCGGCCGGATTTAAACTGACATCTCGGTCCCTTGGGTGACCGAGTGTGCCAACTTTCGGATCATAGAAACCAGCAGAAAGCCAAGGTTCTCCGATCTCGCCCTGAGGAGATCCCATGAAGTCGGCATCAAATAGTTTGACCGAACCAGTGTTTCCTCCTCCCACGTCCCCATTTGGGATGCTGCGGGGATCTTCTTTGAAGTCCCAGTAGTGAAGCGACAGCTGGGGATTGACCTTGCGCAGGAGGGCCTCAAAGTGGTTGGTAAGCTCGCGATGCCATGGGAGGAACTCGGGACCGCCGTGGACATGAGTGGCTTGATGAATCTCGTCCTGTTTGAACCACAAGCTGACGCCCCCGGGCGGTGTCTCGCTAGGAGTGCCTTGATAGTACTGCTGGTTCAGCTGCTTGATGGCGTCGCGCAGCAAGGCGCGTTCTGAAGGATCAACATAGGCAATGTTTCGTCTGATTCCGTCACCGAGGGTCATGTTTCTTTCTCTCTGTTGATTGAGCTTGCTTCTTAGATGTGAGTACGATGTTTGTACCGGGTCCAATGTATATATTATTCAGCTGCGTTTTCTGACTTGGGCCTGTAATCGCGGGCTGTTTTATGGGTGGAATCTTTTCATCAGTCTCTACAAATTGTGCCGAGAACATAAGACCACTTTTACAGATGACACTTTTTTCGTCATAGTTACTAGCTCGCTTTTCGATGGTTCGGGTTCGAGATCCGAATTTAAGCCACTTACGGAGTCAAAAAAAGCTTGATCCGATAGGCTCAGTGTAACGAGATCATGGACGCTTTCCATAATATGTGGAAGGGCACAGTAGTCTGGACCCTGCTGTCTATTGTAGATCGCTCTGGAATTGGGAGGAGGCGAAAAGCCTGTGTAGCATTAGGTTTGACAAACGTCACGAATTTCGGCTTGGTAGGCTGTGAGTTTGAGCTAACCAGATAAAGTTACCAACTAATTTAGATATGGCTGTGATGAGCGGTCAGGAGGTTGTATCCATGTTCACGAATTTTCTGGAAGAGCAGATCACGCAATCAACAGCTTTCTGTTCTTTTTCTTGCCCTGGTCCATATGTAAAATTTATTCAGGGCAAGAGTTGCTAGGGGAAGGGGTGCACAACGAAGTTGTAAGCGGCTGAACCAAAAAGCCCAATTGAGAGTTCCAAGCCAAGGGAAAAAAGTCAGTTAGACAGCTTCTGCAAGCGAAGCCTGATACAAGTATATCTGCAGAGATAACAGGCCTTACAGCACTCTCTATTACTGCATTCAAGGGAAACACCACCATTGTCAACCAGCTTATTAAAGCAGGGGCCAATGTATACCATACAAATGTCTATAATACCACTCCTCTCATACTCACAGTATCAGTTAGACACATTGCCACAGTTCATAAACTGCTGCACGCGGGGGCCAAACCAACAGGTTGCAGAACCAATCATGAAAAGGCACTTGCTTGGGCTGCAAAACAGGGAGATACTAATATGGTTGAAATACATATTAAAGCAGGTGCCGATGTTAAATCCACTCACCCAGACAAGCGAAATGCTCTTTCCTTCGCTGCGAAACGCGGGTACATTAAGATTTGCAAAATGCTGGTCCAGGCTGGCTCGGGAATTAATTAGACATGCCTGGCCGCAGAACATGGAGGCATTAATCAGTTTATTCACTTATGGCAGCTCGACCCTCAGCTTGGTCAAACTGATCGATCACCGTTGTCTTGGGCGGCAGAGAAAGGACATAATGACATCATTAGCTTCATCGTCTCCCAAAGAGCTCCGTTGGATATTACACATCCATGGGAACTGGGATGCAGACCTGATTTCGGACGCCAGTCGAAAGTTGCATCCGAGCACATTCAAATTAGTTACAAGTTGGTCCAAATCAGTGGGCAAAATCAATAGGATGGCCTTCGTTCTGTCCCTGCTGGAGCCGATAGCTCACCCCATCGACCCTCAGTCCCTCCTTGTTGCGTAAAGTAATTGTGTCACCATTATTGTCAAGGGGACAGTCGGGTACGCCAAAGTTCTTGGATTCCCCGGCGGCCAAGACTGCATTTTGAGGAAGCTCTTGGACATCACCAGCGGAGTTATGCAACGTCCATGATGACAAGGATACTCGGCGATTTGTAAAGTTTCCAAGCGTCACTGACTCTTTGTCTCTTGCAGAGCTATCATCCCGTCCACGTGGGTTGACGAACGCTTTCGTAATGGTCACGGAATTCTCCTCAATATCCTTGGGTAGGAAGTCCCCCCACGTCAGAGTGTTGCCAGAGATTTTATGGCCAGTATTATCATCGGTGTGCATTGTCTGGGAGGCAAATGCAATAAAAATGCCAGTCCAGTGATCCTCGTACTGGATGAGAAGACCTCCATCCTGAAAGACTCCATCATCATGGGTAAAGTTCTCGATATTACCCTGATTCATATGGACGTTGTGAATTCCATTCTTCGTATCAAACCTAGAACCAAACAAATAGATGGTCGCCTTTTTTTCAATTGCTTTAGTGATTTCGGGCTCCAGGACATCGATTATATCATTGTTGGTGCCTGGAATGTCATGCACAAGCACACGGCCGCTCCTTGAATTGAAGAGGTTACCCCGGATATAGTCCAAGCCTTGGCCATTGAACTCAGGCACGCTATCGATTGGGTTAAACCCAAAGCCCAGCCCACTCAATTTCTGGACAATAGGATGGCCCTCCATGTTATTCTTCACCCAATATGCAAGTCGAGTCTCAACATCCGTGGATTTGGTATTGATTGCTGCACGAAAGAGGCCCGGAATTTCCCTTGGGCGGTTGGGATTTGGTGGATGGCCCCTGTTGTTGCGTCGAAAGTCACGGTCAAAATCTGGCGGGTTGCGTTCGTTGTCATGGTAGTACAGCGACAGATGAGGCGAATCATGGTCCTCATAGCGATCTTCAAACTCGTAAAGGACCGGGGTTCCCTTCCAGATTCCGTAGTCATGGACTCCCATTTTGTTTCTCACAGTAGCACGAAAAAGGTAGAGCTGAGTGTTCAGTTGGTACTATACAGCTCTCCAGTAGAGCGAGGAGTGATCTTGACGCCGGAGTTCAACGGGTATTTTATATCCCTGTCCAGCACGAGATGCAAGGATTGAGAGAATTCTCTGCTTGAATCTCATGACCATTACCAACGCATCATACCTCGAAGCCTGGAGCGGTCGATTGCAGAAATCTCCCATCGCGAACAGTGGTTAGGGATTCCATGGGCACGGTTACCTACGTTATGCTTCTGTCTTCCGGTGCTGGAAAGAGACCAACGGATATAGAAATTGATCACCTTCAACAAGATACCCACTATCAACACGGTTGAAGATAACCATGATCTTTCTTGTTAACAAAGAGCTCACTGAGCGAATTGAGTTCCAAGGTGCTTCTGGAGGCTGTCAGACTAAGGGAGGCCTTTCGCGCCTTCCATAGCAGTACCTCCTCACGCATGAGTGAGAACAGGCTCTAGATCTGGCTCTAAATCCTAACCAAAATTGGAAAGCATAACACACCCTAACTCTAGAATGTGGTACGCCTAAACAATGATCTCACGTCTATCTACTGGTGGCAAAACTTTCGAGCATGAGATCATCAAGATGGACAGATTAGCATAGATCACCAGACCTTCGTTTTTCCAGTAGACTATCACAACCCAGAGAGGCGTTTCGTGGTTATATCTAGTGGCACCAAAAGCTTCGTGCCCAGAGAGTTTTGGGATCTCGGAAACATTCCCATGGATCCGGGGGTGGCGTGGGAGATTCACAACTTACCCAATTAACAGACGCGGGATTGACTACCGTTCGCGGCAGTCTGCTCATCAAGAACAAGATGAGCGATACCGTCGGTGATCACCTGACGTACAGTCCCACCTGGCGTACGATTTTTCCATACATCCAGAAAATGAAAATGAAGTTTTTCAACCACAACAAAATGTAATTATATAGAAATATTTAGTATATTAAATATTAGAATAATAATGAAGCTATATATAATAATTTTTAATCTAAAAAGTATTATAGGAGGCAGATCTGGTGACTATAGTAATTAACTATTAAAGGTGCCTCTTAAATAACTCTAGTATTTAAAGTAATAATATTTTTATCTATCTTTCTCTTTAAAGTTGCTAGAGGCCTCTTTTTATCTATTTAGACTATTTTAAAGCTATTTTAACATTATTTTACTGCTTCTTTAACTATAAAATCCTCTTCTTTCTAATATTTCTTTTTCTTAATCTTTTAGTAATATTGCTCTCTATTTAATATTTATTTCTACTTTTATTTCTTAATCTAGTGCCTCTTATCCTCTTTTACTTATAAGTAATAAAGTTTTACTTTCTATTTTAATACTTTAGCTACTTATATAATCTTATTTTTCTATTATTAAAGCTTCTATACTTACTATATTGTAAGCGGCCGTTGCAATAGGGGTCGCAGGCGGCTCACTGGGGAAGAGGATGTAGGCCTTTAGATAGCGTCTACTACAGAAGATACAAAGAAGAAGTATTTAGTATTAATAAAGCAGAATAAATTACTTAAAGTCCTTCAAGCATTCCTTTCTATTCATTCCTTTTATATCTATTATTAGGGCCTCTGCAAGGCTTCCTCCTATCCACTAAGTTTGTCAGAGATGTCTAGTTGTCGGGCAGACGTCCCGTCGACCAGGCAAGGAATCGGATGCGAATCTACAACGGGGAATAGCGCTAGTAGGAATTGGAATGGATAAGCTATTCTGAGTAGACCAATCAGAGAGCTTGAATACTTAAAGCTTTTCATCTCTTAAATATAGAGACTGATTCTTGCAGAATCAGAGAAATTCCTTCCTTACTTAGATGGAGCTTCCACATTCTTTTATATCCTTTACTTACTAGCTATTCAATGTCAATCCAACATCATGCTCAGGGCCTCTTAAAGGTAGCTCAATACCTTTATAATATTAATATATCATATAATAGTTGTCTCATTCTCATGGCCCAGGTCTAGAGCACTCTAGTATAGATGAATAGAGCACTTTCAGTAAGTACCCTAATAGAGATAAATAGAGCACTTTCAGCTTCCTATTATAATTATACCTCTTCCCTTTATCAGCCAACCTCAGTCAATAATACAATCCATATTATTTTTCATTATACTGATATCCACTTCTATACCAGGCCTTTTCCATTATATAATTATTTATTAGTCTTCATCCTTTATAGCTATATTAGGCACTTTTGAAATGGCCTTTGGGATTATATTGGGTTACATCGCGTCCGTGGCGTTCATGGATGTTCACGTCGAGGGCCTCGTCAGCTTCAACTAGAGATTGATGCTGGCGTCAACTGCTATTCTGTAAGCCCCCCCTTTCCTCCTTCCCTCCCCCGATATTCCGAAGGAGAATAGCTAAAGGTCTGTAGTCCCATGTTTGTCTGCGCACAGGTGTACTTCTGCCCCGAGTCACCCAGATGGTACATGATGCGCAACCGCTACGAATCCGCCTACCGCGCCCTGTGCCAGCTGCGTCCGTCGACGCTCCAAGCCGCCCGCGATCTCTACTACATCCACTCCGCGTTGGTCGTGGAAGAGAAGTTGCGTGAGGGCAAACAGCTGTGGCGCGAGATGTTCACCGTCCCGCGCAACCGACGCGCATCGCAGTCTTCGTTCTTCGTCATGTTCATGCAGCAGGTTTGTTTCCCTCCCCTTCCCCCTTCACAGAACAACGGAGGTAACAGGTCTAGTTCTGCGGTGTCAATGCCATCATGTACTACTCCTCGTCCATGTTCATCGATGCCGGCTTCGACCGTCGCATGGCCCTAGTCACCTCGCTCGGCTGCGGCATCACCAACTGGATCTTCGCGCTGCCTGCGGTCTACACCATCAACACCTTCGGCCGACGCAACCTCCTCCTCACCACCTTCCCACTCATGTCCATCTTCCTCCTCTTCACAGGCTTCTCCTTTTACATCCCCGATAGCCAACAGTCAGCCCGCACCGCCTGCGTCGCTACGGGTATCTACCTCTTTATGATCATCTATTCCCCCGGCAAGGGCCCTGTCCCATTTACCTACTCCGCCGAAGCATTCATGAGCCTCCCCTCCTTTTTCCCGCTTTCTTTCTTTCTTTTTTTTTTTTTTTTTCTATTTTCAACCCTGATTATAATATTGACTAAAACAAATAGCCCCTCTACATCCGCGACATTGGCATGTCGTTCGCCACCGCCACAACCTGGGGCTTCAATTTCATTGTCTCCCTCACGTGGCTGCCACTGCGCGACGCCTTCAGCCCCCAAGGTGCGTTCAGGTGGTACGCGGCGTGGAATTTCTTCGGCTGGGTGTTTGCCTACTTCTGTTTACCAGAGACCAAGGCGCTGTCGCTCGAGGAGCTAGATCAGGTCTTCTCTGTTCCGACTCGGCACCACGTCGCGCATTACACCGAGATGCTGCCGTGGTATTTCAAAAAGTATATCTTGCGGAAGGATGTGCCCCCGCAGAAGCAGCTTTACGATTATGAATAGATCTCGGAGCCTTTTATCGAAGACCAAGTATGATTACGTGAGGATAAGCCCGGAGAGGAGAACTATGGGGGGGTTAGTGGTAATGCGTTTTTTGGATGGGAGGTAATGGTTTCTGTCTTTCCCGCTTTATTTTTTTGGTCTAATAATGTTTTGCGGTATATAGTTAGATGAAGTGAATTAATTCCTGGTTCGTCGTCTTGCTATGTTGTAGTCCTGTAGAGCAAGTAGAGATATAGATAGAGGCTGAGAAAACTCTAGGGCTCGGGATTTTCAGAGCAGGCGAACTCATGACTAACGCGGACAAAACGACTGGCTCTGATTGGTAGAAAGGATCTTGGCTGAAAACGTTTTAGCGCCGAGCCGCTTGGCTTTATTTCAAGCTCGATGTTCGATTGGTCAAAATATCTACAGACCCTGGCCGGGATCCACTAAGATCTCCACAGGACCCACTGATCTGGTACTGCAACAAATTGCAGAAGGTCTGTTAGGTAACATTTTGCACCGCATGCTGGATCTCGATCATGATTTTTGACATGGGATCAGGAACAGAGATGGCCTGAAGAAGGGAAAGAAAGCACGGAAGATCTGGGGTGGCGGATGTGTCACACATTCATTTCTCCGGATGAGGCCGGGGTAAGGTCTTTTCAAGTTTCTGTTTCTCTCTCCTGCCCTGCTTCTCTCCAGCTCTCCAAAGTTGAAAGTCATCTGGGAGGAAGAGTCCATATCATCCGCCTGGCACGGTAGCATTTACCTCTATCCACCGTTCTATCTTTGAATTTTCAATTTTGAATTTTTTTTTTTTTTTTTTTCCCCCCTTCCTACGCCCTTTTTGTGTGTGGTGGTTCATCATTGTGGGAGTCTGAAATTCTATTCTAGCTACCATGACTCAATCCACGCTTCCCTCCGATCCGATTCATGACTCCCATCCCAAGGCAGTGGAGGGAGAATTTGATTTCGGACTCCAGGATGAAGAGAAGAACTACGATAAGCAGCCGGCCTATCAGGATGCCTTTGGAGATGAGGAGAACGCCGAGGTCAAGTACAAGGTGTTGAGCTGGTGGTACGTCTCATTATTTCCTCTTTTATTTACTTCTTCTTTCTATCTCGACTAACTGATACTTGGCAGGCAAGCTGGTTTCCGTAAGTAGCCCAACCAAAGTACCCGCGTAGTCATGACTCTGCGTCTCATGCTGAACCTCGTCAGTCATGGTTGCCGAGACTGTCTCGATTGGCATTCTCTCCCTCCCAGCCGTCGTGGCGACCCTGGGTCTAGTTCCGTATGTCCTCCACCGATATATCGATCTACTTTAGTGACTCTAACGGATCGGGCGCAGTGCCATCATTCTCTTGCTGGCTTTGGGAATCATGTCCACCTACACTGGCTACACGATCGGCCAGTTCCGCTGGGCCTACCCGCACGTCCAGAGTATGGCCGATGCCGGTGAGGTGCTGATGGGGAAAGTCGGCCGTGAGATCTTTGGCGCCGGCCAGATGCTCCTGATTATTTTCATCATGGCTAGCCATATCTTGACCTTCACGGTGGCGATGAATGCCATCACTGAGCACGGTACCTGCTCGATCGTGTTCGGTGTGGTCGGTACGGTTATTTCGTACGTGCTGTGTCTGCCGAGAACGTCGGCCAAGGTGTCGTATCTTTCCATTGCGTGTAGGCTTTTCTCTTCTCTCTCTCTCTCTCTCTCTCTTGGATTTGCGGTTTAGGGAGTGGAAGCTGATGCGTGTATTTAGCATTTGCGAGCGTCTTCTCGGCGGTGTTTATCGTGATGATTGCTGTGGCAGTGGAGAAACCCTCGCACGGAGGCGTAAAGGCCGTCGTCAAGATGGATCTGTATCATGCTTTCTTGGCTGTTTGTAATATCGTTTTCTCATTCTGTAAGTGGAGATATCATCTTTTCTTTTCTTCCCTGGTGGAGAAAACGAGTGCTAATCTTTGGGTCAGCCGGTCACGTCGCCTTCTTCAGCTTCATCTCAGAGCTCAAAGACCCGCGGGAGTATCCGAAGTCGCTATTCCTTCTCCAAGGTACCGACACGTGTTTGTATATCGTCAGCGCTGTGGTGATCTACATCTACGCCGGCCCGGAAGTGACCTCTCCTGCCCTGGGATCCGCGAGTCCGATTATCGGCAAGATTGCCTACGGCATTGCTCTTCCAACGGTACTTCCATCCATCCCCCTCTACCCACCGTGTTGGTTCCGGACAAATGACTAACAGAAAGGACAGATTATCATCGGAGGCGTCGTCAACGGCCATGTCGCGTGCAAGTACATCTACGTGCGCATCTTCCGGAAGAGTGATCGCATCCACAAGAAAGATCTCGTCGCTGTGGGATCCTGGGTACTTATTGGATTGGTGTCCTGGATCATTGCCTGGGTGATTGCATCCGCGATTCCCGTGTTCAACAATCTTCTTAGTTTGATTGTACGCTCGCCCCCCCCCTGGCTGGTCCCTAACATAGACGATGTAGAGCTAACTTTTCTCTTTCGCGTTTAGGCCTCCCTCTTCGCCAGCTGGTTTACCTGTATGTCTTTATGTTTCAAACTAGAAGCTACGAACTGGACTAATAAATGCTTAGATGGATTCAGCGGAATGTTCTGGCTGTACCTTAACCGCAACCGACTCTTCTCGACCCCGACCAAGTCATTCCTGACGGTAGTAAATGTTGGCATGATCGGGGTTGCAGCTTGTATTGTACGTCCTCTTTCTCCCCTTGTATTTGACCCTTCTGATGCTAATGTTGATACAATTCCAGTGTGGACTCGGTCTTTACGTGTCCGGACGAGCCCTGCATGAGAATCCGAGCAGCGCGAGTTTTTCTTGTGCGAATAACGCATGATACACTATATGTTTGATGCTGAAAAGATCCTTCTGCTGTACATATGCATATACTTAGGATTTTGTTTATATCGTTGAAAATCCGAGGTAAGAGATCCGATAGAGCGGTTCATATCAATGCATCTCAACCCCGTCGGAGTGTCCGATACGATATTATTCGGTTTAGATCTAAGGAAGCAGATCACCCTATTAACTACCTCCCCGCATTCTATCCCTATCACCCCCAAACAAAAAAACTATATCGGACTCCCCGCCACCCCCCTCACCCCGATATAAACCCATCCCCCCATCCAAAATACCCAAAACCAGACAAACCAAGCCAAGAACGAAGAAGCAAAAAGAAAGAAAAAAATGCACCCCAACGGCACCCCCTTCATCCTCAACCCGTCCGCCCCCGAACCCCCCACCATCTTCGCCCACGCTCGCATCGCCCCCCCATCGCCTACCCACCACACCCTCTATATCTCCGGGATTGCCCCCATTGACCCTGTTACAGGCGTCGTCACAGGCGCCACGCAGAACCCAGACGGGAGCTACACGCTCGACATCCGCGCCCAGACGGCCGCCGTGCTCCGACACATCGATACCATCATCCAGGGTGCCACGGGCGGGAAGGGCGACATCCGCAACGTCATCGATGCCGTTGTGTATATTCTCGACATGAAGACCCAGTACGCGGGCATGAACGAGGAGTGGAATAAGGTGTTTCCGGATCGGATGAGGGCGCCGGCACGAGCGACAGTGGGAGTGCGCGAGTTGCCAGATGAGAGGTTCGGCGTAGAGGTGAAAGCGGTGGCACTTTGTGAGGGCATGTCAATTTCTACTTGATAGATTATTGCATTTTATACAAAGGAGTAACGTGTGTTGACTTTTTGTGGGTTTGATGAAATATATCTTATATAAACCATGTATGAAAATGAAACAGACTCCTCCTGCACAAGGCCTACCAGAATGGGACATTCTTGATTCGGAGTGCAACTTATCCAACTGGAACTTGATCTCATTGTGTTCCACCATGGATGCTGGTTCAAGTTACAATCTTGCAATGGCTAGCCTCAGGATGACTTGGTGGGAAAAACTTCTACTGAGGTCCGCTGGTGGGATAGTTACAGACCCAACCTTTTACTACGCGGAATATCAGAAACCTGCGCTATCAGAAGGAAGAAAAAAAGAGCATTGCGAACATGACGTCATTCATAACTTTTTTAACATGATTTAAATCCTATTTACAAGAATAAAAGTTTCCCGGTTCAAAAGCAGAGTCCAGCTCAATACTCCAACCGATCATCGTGAATCAACTGGACGTCGTGCCGCTCATCCCCCTTCAACACCTGTCCGGGTTGATTGCACGCCGCCACCGCACTGCGCAGATCCCGGATCATCGACAGCGGGCCGCTCGCCACGACTCGAGTCGGACCGCTGACGGTGCGACCGACAAAGTCGCTGACCTGCGCGTGCAGATCCGGATGGGTTGTCGTCGGTGATGCCAGATCAGGGCTCGAACGGTACGCGCTGTGCACGGTGAAGGTGTCTTCTTTCAGATCGGAGCCGATGGACGATGGGGGTCGTTCGCCGGCCACGGCGGTCTCCTTCGTGGTCGTGCCCGGGTCCGGAGAAGGGGTGGAATCCGTCAGGGCGGAATCATCCCCCCGGGTGATGTAGATGCGGATGCAAAAGTTGGAGGTGGCGGCGGCCGCTTTCCGCAGCACTTGCAACTCGGATTCGATCCACTTCATGTCCTCTCGGCGGCGGATGGCCCAGATGAACTCGACGTTTCCGCGGCGGGGGTGCGGCGATTGGGTTGCCGTCATGAGCGAGAGTAACACGGGCAGGACGAAGGTGATGCCCGTGCCGCCGGCGATGCAGAGGAGGTTGATGTCGTCTTCGAAATGAAAGTCGTCACTGACCACGGATTGACCGTAGGGACCGGCGAGAACGACCGAGGTATCTGGCTGGCCCTGCTGCGCCAGATTGGCGAGCTGCTTGGTGATGCCCTTTCGCGCGCGCATGATGTAGGTGTGGCTCTGGGCGCGGGGGTTCCGACCGGGGACGTTGCACGGGGTCATGGGGTGGCTTTGCCAGAGGCTGAGGTCAGGAAAGCACAGGAAGAAATGCTGTCCGATCCGCCATTCATCGTGGTTGTGCTCAAAGTCGAGACGCACGACGTCGCCGTCCTGGTGGCGTGGGTAGAGGGTGATGCGGGCCTTGGGGATGTGCAGGCCAAAGGAGGAGGTGGTGGTGTGGGGGGTGTTGAGATGGTGGAGGGCGAAAGTCCGGGCGAGACGGACCCCGCGATCGAAGAACCAGACGGTGAGAGACGCAATCATCCAGCAGGACAGCTGCGACCAGTGTCCCCAGCAGGCGCCAATGTAGAGCATGGCCACGACGTAGTGGGCCTTGCGGAAGAATTCGTAGCCAGTCAGACGGATCCCCCACTTCGTGCTGAAGACTACGAGGAAGGAGAGGAAGATCATGGCAACCACCCCCCAGATCATGTAGACCTGGGAGATGAAGGCATTCCAGACCGTGGGTTGCGGTTGGTAGAGGCGGGCCTCGACGATGGTCCAGCCCAGGGTATGCAGGGCGGACTGGATGGAAATGATCCAGCCTAACCAGCGGTGCAAGAACATGAAATGATGGTACGGCACGTCGGTGATGACCGACAGGAGGGATTCCCGGCTGGAGAGTAGCACCGACAGCGGCGTGAGGGCGAAGGCTAAGACGCCAATGCGATCCGACCAGGGCCCCAGGCCGGTACGGGTGTTGTAGACGCCCGGAGAGTCCTTGACGGGCGTCACCCATTTCTTGTACACGATGCCCACGAAAGTGAAGATGGTCAGGTATCCCGTGAGGATGGCGAGAATGAGGATCTGGAGGCGCGTGGTATGGCCGAAGAGGCCGGTGAAGCTCTCGGGGAGGAGATGTTGGCGACTCAGCGACCGCACGGCGGTTCCGAATCGGTAGAAGGTATTCTGGCGGGGTCTGGAATCCTCGAGCAGCTGTTCCTTGGAGGGAGTGGTGACCCGGGTCAGCGGGAACAGATGGCGTCCGAGAGCCCACAGAAACAGAATCCCCGCGATGACAGCCCAGAGGATAAAGCTATACAGCATGCTGACATCGTGGCCATGGTAGACGGCGTCCAAATACTCGCAGGAGCCGGGATCGTTGAGACACGGCACCTGGCGCGAGGCATATCCCCAGTGAAACTCCAGCTCGGAGTCCACAGAGAAGTCCTGGATGTGACGGGGAGAGTGCATGGTCGTGGGCTCACCGGCACATGGTCCGGGGAGGATAGGATGGGAGGGGATAAGGTGTTGAAGAGGAGAGAGGGGCCCGTTTAAGGTATTTAAGATGACTCCAGTCTCGTCTCTCATTTCTATCATGGATCCCAATGACACCTGCGCAAAAGAACTCCGCTTGTGCGATTCATCTGGACGAGTGGGCGGTGGTTTGATGAAAACAACTAAAAGTGTCACCAATGGGGACAGAGTGGGGACGTGAGCATATTTCTTCCAATCACAGCGCCACCCATCTCAATGCCAAGCCTGAAATCTGCTCAAATCCGCTATCGGACCCACTAATCTGCTCAATCCATCTCATTTCAATTGCGAATTGTCCAAATTGCCGGATTAAATCAGGATTCCAGCCAGACTTCTTCAAGCAAACCATCCGCCCTTCAGTCCTCTCTTTTCTTGCTCTCTGATGTTCATTTAAATCCTATCACCACCGGGAGGAGTTCAGACAGGGACTACCATGACTTCGATCACTGATATGGCCACAATGGCAACCTCCACCACCTCTGCCATGGCCATGGCTACTTCTACCTCCTCCTCCCACGATATGTCGAGCATGTCAATGGGGGGCAGCCCCGATGCCGCCGATTGCTCCGTGACCATGTTGTGGAATTGGAACGTCATCAACACATGTAGCGTCCCCTCCTCCCCAATCGTCTCGTGGAATGCGAGATACTGACTGGACAACCTAAGGCTTCCTCTCTTCCTCCTGGCACGTCACCACCAATGGCATGTTCGCGGTCTCGTGCATCGGAGTCGCCCTCCTCGGTGTTTCCCTCGAGTTCCTCCGTCGCGTCAGTAAAGACTACGAAGAGAGCATCATGCGACAGTTCCAGCGCCATGCGGCCGCCCAGGTCGACACCGATGTCGTCCTCTGCGGAACGCCCCCGAGCTTCATCACATATCGCGCCAGTCCCCTGCAGCAGATCATCCGGGCCGTGCTTCATCTCGCCCAGTTCGTCGTCGCCTACATCACCATGTTGATCGCCATGTACTATAACGGGTTTATGATCCTCTCCATCTTCATCGGGGCCTTTCTGGGCAAGTTGTTTTTCGATTGGGGACAGTATCGGGTGGTGTTGGGTGGGACACAAACCGCTTCCTCGGCCGGGGTCCTATCGACGAATACGCGGATAGAGGAGGAGACGACCAAGTGTTGTGGATGACTGGTTGTGTTTGTTTCGAATTTCATTCCCTGGCGGAGAAATCATCAATTATCTGTACATATATATATTGCACATATGACATGACTAACGAACTGATCGACCCTTTTTGCAATGGCCGTCGGACCCTCCGACCCTCTATATATATTTATAACATTGAACCCCTCACAGCTCCTCACCTGCCCGAAAATCCACCACCACCACCACCACCAATCGTAGTAATAAGAGGTGGTTCTTGACATCAAATAACAAAAAGAATGTCCGACATCCACCATTTCCCCCTTCCGAACTTCACCTTCCACAACGGCACCTCTCTGCCACGCGCCCACCTCGCCTACCGCATCCTTAACCCCACCATTACCGCCCGCACCGCTCTCATCCCCACCTGTTTCCGCGGTCGCCTCGCCTCCACGCTGACATTCGCAGACTCCGCCCTCCGCAACCACCGCATTATCGTTGTCGCCCTCTTCGGCAACGGGGAATCCTCCAGCCCATCTAATACGTCCCTCCCAGACGTCTTCCCCCACGATGCCCTCGACTATCGGGACTGCGTGCGCGCACAGCACGCCCTTCTCGTCCACCTCGGCATCACCCACCTGGACCTCCTCCTGGGCTTCTCCATGGGCGGCCAATGCGCGTACTACTGGACACTCATGTACCAAGCCATGATCCGCCACGCGGTGATGGTCTGTTCCTCCGCGCGGACAAGTCTGCACAATTACCAGTTCCTCGAGGGGCCCAAAGCGGCCCTCGAGAATGCAGTGGATTACGTCCACCGACAGGATTAGCCAAAGACAGCCGCCGTTCGCGGCCTGAGGGCGTTTGGCAAGGCGTATTCAGCCTGGTTGACCAGTGCCGAATGGTTCGAGGACCGGGGGTTTACCAAGCTTGGCTTCGCGAGTTTAGCGGAGTGGGATGAGGTGACGACGGGGAAGAACTACGAGGGCTGGGCGGCAGAAGACCTGTTGGCGATGCTGGGGATGTGGCAGCGCGGGGACATTGGGGTTCTGAATGGTGACCACTCGCGGGGTTCGGGCGTGGATGAGGCGCTGGCTCAGATCCAGTGCAAGGTGTTGCTCATGCCATGTCGCACGGATCAGTATTTCCGGTGGGAGGTGAGTGAGCGGGAATCCCGTCTGTTGCCGGATGCGAGGCTGTGTGTGATCCCTTCCATCTGGGGGCATTTGGCCGGGGCTGGGAGTAATCCGGAGGATGTGAAGTGGACGGATGCCAGGATCGGGGAGTTTCTTGCTGGTGAAGTATAATCAATCATCTTGTTAGTAACCGAATGGACCCGCCCTTTGGTATGGCTCTTCATATAAATGAGAAACGCGGGTAAAGCAAACGAGATGGATGGTATGGAAAAGATGTGCGAGAAATTGGAGAGACGTCAGAATACCTAGGTTGAATGGATTGAGTTCGACTACATAGTTGAATCGAAGTGAGAACTTGCAAATATGTTTGAATTTGGGAGGCAGGTGGTGAACTTAACCCTGCTCGAGCAGCTGGATGGGGCAGCCAATGGGATGAGACGAGATAATGGGTTGGATCCCGTCCTTAAGCCTCGTGTTTGATCCCGAGTTCTGAACCTCGTCTACCCCACTATCCGTGGACAGCCATATTTGAGACGAAGAACGGCAGTTTGGCAGAGAGCAGGAAAGAGGCTGAAAATGCATCTGAGGCATTCAATATCCAAGGTTGCAAAATTGCTCATACCGAAAAAAGCCCCAGCCCCACAAAAGCCTCAAAGGCTGGGCTCCCTCGAGTGTAATCTGCTGTTGGTGGGCTTTGACGTAACTTATTGCGAAGCCTATCGACTGGTCCACGGAATGTGTATTTGCTCATATGACAAAACCATGGACGGTATGCATCGCATTCATGTTTCGTTGCTTTTATACCCGTTGAATTATTGAGGCATCCCCAGATCCGTGGCGAAAGATATTTACCCTTGATGGGGAGAAGATTGTCGTTGAATATCACTGGACAAATCAAATCCTCAAGGAAACCAAGGAGCTCAGCGCGTTCAGCCGGATGATGTACGGACAGATCAATGCACTGGTTCTATTCTTCTGCGTTGGCTGCAGACGGTCATTTGAGCAGCTGGCGGAGCATAGATCATCAACGGTGGAGATGATTCGCAACCTGACTGGAAAGGATACGCTCCCTGTTGTGTTGATGAGTACGGTTGGGGGTAGTTGCGAGGACGCAAAGAGAAGGGTAGTCACCCAAGAAGGTATGTCAAGAGCTAGCTCTATTCTGCTAAACATTCATTCAAGGGCTGATATATCGGCATAGAATGCGAAGGTCTTGCTAGCCAAATCGGATGTCAGTATTTTGAATCTACCCCGGGGGGAGATTGGGATAGTGGGTTCTATCACTTGATTCGGCGGTTAAATGAACTCAACGAGCTCAAGAGATTCACTTGCTATTAATGATAAAATTGCTATATTAAAGTAATTGTGTGGTCGATTCTCAAAAAGCCAAGAAGTGATTGACGGGTGTAAATCTATATCCGCATCACTGGAAGGCACAATTGATGATGATAGTTCTGGACTTCATATGGATGGAAAATCTAAATTGAATCAAAGGAAACTAATCTGACGTGAATCAAGGACCTTCACTTTTGATGTCTCCTTCCTTCACGGCTGCGAAAGTTTCACTTTTCCGAGTATTAAAGGTGCCATCGCCCCGGACAGCTTCCAAGCTATCTAGAGAGCCGAGAGAACATCTATCTAGCCTAAGTAGGTGTCAAACAATGGGGTTTCTCAACCACAATGCCGTCCACGGTGCTCTTACAATCATAATTCATCATGCTTGTTTGCCGTGGAGTAGCTCTTGGTTCCTATCATTTAAGCGGCACAACTGCACTCAAGGTACACCAAAAAGCGGTAACGCTGATTCAAAAGCTTATTACTCCAATGAAACCGATGGACACGAATCAAGAATAAGTGCCAAACCAGCAAAATGCTCTATCTGTCGGAAAGCTGCTATAGTGACTTTTTGGCCGAACGGTATTTTGTCGACAGTAAGCTACCAAACCGTTCTGCCTAGCGCTCCAGCAAGCTACGATCAGAAGTGTATATCAGCATCAGGTTTGGGGTTCTTGTCACAGCTCTCGTCATATAATTGATAGGGACTAAAAGCCAGGGGGGAAGGAGGAAAAGTATGTTTATAATTCTTAGAGTGTCAACATAGTCTTTGAAGTTTGTCCACTGACTCTGGTCCCCTCTTCTCTAGGAGAACGAGAGACCCTGTAGAATTTTCCAGCTACTACTTCGTTGATTTGCCTGATGGCACGTGGGGAGCCTTTTATTTACTTATCTATTATGATCCTTTTTATTTATTTGGCCGATAACGTCGATTGACCTACACCCCAGGCATTCTCCCTGCCGAGTGATAACACCAAACCAACCGCAGAAGTCATACGACAACGCACACCGTCAAGAGTGCGTCGGGGTCCTCATGGAAAAGACATATTGCTAGGATCAACTGGATGTCCTCAGACCTCCCGTAAATTAACCATATATATATGAATACTGGCCGGCAAAAGGAAGAACGGAGAGATGAGCGATGCACGACAACGAAGAACACGAGGCCGAGATATCCCAGCAGGGTTTGCGCTAGGTATATTGGCCTGAATGAAATGCACCCACTCCACGAAATGGAGATGTAGGAGATGTGGTGATATAGCAGGACCCAGGATTCTGACCTATTACGCATTTCCTGGTTCTTTCCCTTCTTTTCCTTTACTTTTTCTTCGTGCCTCTACAAGTGATTGATTGACCTGTGCGGATATCTAGCCCTGCTCTATAATCCTATAAAAATTGATATAATCCCTCATCTGGGAATGTTGATTGACAAGGATAACCACCCAGCAAGTAACCCCATATCACCTGGATCCGATGTTTTTTGTATCATCTGCTGGATGGGGACCGTAATTTTTATCTATATTATTATCATTATTATTTTGTGCGTGTATGTGTGTGTCCGTGAAAAACCGGGAGGTGTATACCTTTAACAAAAGAATATTAGCATAGAATATTTGCACCAGCTCGCGGGCAAATATTGCCCAAAACGTCTTGTCTGGAGACCAGGAACTATCATATATACGAATAAACACGGTCTGGGGCGGAGGAGGAGCCCGCAGAGCAAAGAACGTGGCCTCGTAACATTATGGAATGGGAATATATACTTTGGGCAAGCGAACCGGCCGGCTCATCCTTCGAGTTAGATTGAAATCGGCATGCTGAAAACTAACCAACCACAGTGGGGTAGATTTTGATTTCCACACAAATACGAGGCGACGGCCTCCTCAGCTTTCATCTCCCATGAATGCACTACACTACACATCTCTATAGTCAAGGAGCAAAGGACAAAATTAAGATGAAACGCCATGTGGATTCCCAAAACCTGGAAGATATTGCCCAAGAGGAGGTTTGTTTGCCCGCTGCCAATCTTACCACGAGCCAACTGACATCCTCAGATTGAGTCCCTGATGCGATTCCGGGAGAACATTCGCCATGTATCCGTTATCGGTAGTGGTATACACATTTTCCACGTGATAAGAGCTTCAAGTGACATGGATCTAGACGACTGACGGTTATTCAGCGAGCTATCGAAAGTCGTCGCTGGCGAGACTTCTCGCGCAGCAGGCGAGCATACGCCAGCCCCGGAGAAGGCCCCTGGAAGAAGCAACAGAGGAACCAAAGAAACAGAAACAGCAAAAAATCCCCATTGTGCCGGTGATGGTATCCTTGTGTGCTACCATCGACGAACCACCATATGCTGAGACGCTCCCCCGAGCTAGCAGTCATAAGTTTCTCGTCAATCTGCTGGATCCTCCCAATTGTCCCGATTTTCCGGGGGCTGCGGCCCCCGGTCTCTGCGTCACTGATGGAGCCTTGGTAATGATTGACTCCATGTCCTCCATCTCGTACATCTGTCTTTGCCTATATCGTACGTATGCGTATGCTGACAGGTAGTGATATAGCTCTCAAACTGAGGCATTGCTGACGACGGCGTTCCACGAGGGGAACAGAGTGGCAGTCGTGTTTGATAAAATCGAGTGTTCCATGGTGCGAATACGAACCCCAAAGGAGGAGTTGTATCAGCGCCTTCTTGCATCTGTAGACCGACTAAATCACCTTGTGGACAAGTCTACTGTGGGAGGACGACAGGACCATTTAAGCGTCATGAAAGGGAGTGTAGCGTTTTCCTCCGTCTGTCACGGATGGGCATTTACCATTCCTCAATTTGCGGCTAGATACTCTGAGAAATTCGGCCTGGACCAGGATGCACTCGCTGAGAGGCTTTGGGTATAGAAGCCCCAGCATATCAAGGAAAACCCGGCTGACTGGACCAACAGGGCGACCATTACTTCGACTCAGAGTCAAGCAAATGGTATACCTCGTCTCACGTCAACGGAAAGACCCTCGAGCGATCATTCAACCAATTCATCCTTGGCCCGATCTACGCTATCTACGACGCCGTTTTCCAGAACGGTCGCTGTTTAGATGCTGTTCTGGCCGAGTTTGACATCCGAATGAGCGATGAAGAGCAAAATCTCGAAGACGAAGCTCTCATAAAGGCCGTAATGTGCCGGTTTCTCCCGGCCTCTGACGCGTTCCTTCCCCTCGTCTGCACCCATCTCCCATCCCCGGTGGTAGCCCAGCCCTACCGCACCGATCTCATCTTCGACACCCACCTGGAGCAGGTCCTCGAAACCGGGATCCGGGCTTGCGACCCCACCGGACCCCTCATCATCTACGTGTTCCGGACGGTCCCTCGCGCAGATCACCAGCACTCGTACGCCCTCGGCCGCGTCTACTCCGGCTCCGTCTCTGCCACCATGCCAATAAACACCCTGTGCTACCGCTATGAGCGCAACTGGATGAAAACTGTTGACGCCACAACGGTCCTGTCCCTCAATGCAGCCATCTCTGTACCCTCCGTCTCCGCAGGTAATCTCGTTGGCATCCCTGTCAAAGCCGGCACCCGCCCCCGCCAATTCCTGATCCTATCCAAATCGATCAACGAGCGAATCCCCTTTCGCGTTCCCCGTCCCACTCCCACTCCATTCCTCTACATGGGGATTGACGTCCAGAACCCGGACGACCTGCCCCGGTTACTCCCCGGGATTCGACTGCTCGCCGATTACGATCCCTGGGTGAAGCCCTCCATCACCGAAACGGGCGAACATATCATCAACGGCTACGACGAGACCCACCTCCGCCACTGTCGAAGACAGCTCGAGCACGAGCTCGTCCGTGCCGCACTGAAATCCACCGGCCCCTTCCCGACCTACCGCGAGGCGATCCGCACCGAATCCGAGCGGACCTGCCAAGTCCAGACCCCGAATAAAAAAGTACGCTTCTGGACGCGCGCAAGTCCCCTGAGCGACGAGCTGATCGGCGATGTCGAGCGTCACGCGCCCCGCGCCCATAATCGGTCCCGGTTCGATTTCGCGGACCACCTCGTGCAGAGCCATGGCTGGGAAGTCACCGAGAGCCGGAAGATCTGGACGTACGGCTGTGATGATGACCGTTGGTGTGCGTCGCCGCGGGCGAACCTACTCGTCGATATGAGCCACGGCGTGCAGTATATCGAGACCATTCGGGATGCGTGTGTGCATGCGTTTCACTGGTCTGTGTGGGCAGGCCCGCTCTGCGAGGAGCCGGTATACGGCGTACGGCTGAATATTTTGGATGTGTCTTGCGTCCACGCCGATGCGATCCACCGGGGGAGTTCGCAGGTGATGCCGGCGATTCGGAGGTCGACGTACGGGTCGATGATGAGTGCGGGGCCGTATCTCAAGGAGGCGGTTTTCCGGATTGAGGTGCATACTCCCGAGCGGTTTGTCGGGGATGTTGAAAGGATTATCCTGGAGCGAGGTGGGAGGCTGGTAGATTGGGGGGGTGAGGGTGGGATTGGGGGGAACGGGGGTCTGCAGGAGTTCTCTGCGTGGCTGCATGTTGGGCGGTTGTTTGGGGTTGCAGAGGAGGTCCAGGCTGTGTCTGGGGGATTGGCGTCGTGTAGCATAGCGTTTAGTCACTGGGATGAACTGAGGGGGGATTTGGACGCTACAGTGAGTGCGGTTCGGAGAATGAAGGGCCTATCGCCTACTGCTCCAGCGTGGGACACGGTAAGTGGTTTTTTTTCTTCTTCTTCTTTTTTTTTTCTTTTCTTTTCGGGTGCTAATCTACTTTTTTCATAGTATTGCAACTAGGTGTAAATTCAGTTTGTTGCACTTCATACACACATAATCCTCTTGATAAGTGGCTGAGCACAGCACAGCCCAGCCCTCAAGACCATACTTTGTCATCGCTTCTCCAGTTAACTCGTCCACGGCTGAAAACTCACCTAAAATTTACTCACCTGAATAACATTACTACTTGCCTGCCTCCCCTGCTGCCGTCCCCGTTAACAACCCCCCCCCAAAACAGCAAGATGATCCCCCCTCAGATGCATATCCTCTCCGTGGAGGACAAGTAAGCTTCTTCCTGCTCCGACCCGTCGCTCACACGCCTACCAACACCAAGAATTCCAGCGCGGTCAACCAAAAGATCGTCAACCTATGCCTGACAAAACATTTGGGCTGCTCCGTCACTCCCGTCTTTAACGGCCAGCAAGCCCTCGACTACCTCGCCGGTCCACATCCCCGACCGGATATAATCTTGATGGATGTACCTGCCACCCTTAGATCCCAACCAGGCTCATTTTAACCAACCGAGATATTGATGTGAAATTTGGATAGATTGCCATGCCCATCATGGATGGTGTAACCGCTGCGCGCATCATCCGCACCGAGCCACCCTTTTGCAATGACCTCGGACTCCGCCGCACGCCTATCATCGGGATGATCGCGGTCGGGCTAATGATGCTCAAAGCAAGTGATCGAGCCTGGTTCAACGACTTTCTCCTCAAACCAGTGAGGAAGCGGGACCTGGCGAACGTCCTGCGGCACTGGTCGCGGAATATGATCCTGCCGCCCCTGACGGAGCCTCAACAGGCTCTCTTGTGGAAAAGAGAGTATCGCGGGCCGCGGTCAAGGCTGTGATGTAAATTCGTTTTTCTAAATGAGCCTAACTGTACGGCATTAATCTCAGAAGGAGGCCAGATAAGAACTCTATATCGATACCCACCATCCAGCCCAGGTTTGAATCCATTCTCAGATCCTATTTTTACCCCGCTCCGATGATCAGCGGCAACTCAAGTCCAATACGAAACGAACACAGTCTCTTGGCGAGAAGGAGGCACAGCCACGGATAATCATAGCATTGCGTCACTGGGCAGGGGAAAAAAAAAAAAAAAAAAAAAAAGAAAAAAAATACCAGGATACATATAACATGTAGGTAGGTATGTGTTTTGTCGTAGATCATTACAACGCACGTTAGTCGCCGACTTTTTCTAAAACACGGAAAACTCTTCTCACAAAAGACCATAGCGTGAGGATGGATCCAACAACGCTCGTACTGGAAAACAAAACCGTGTTCTGCCAAAAGACCCGCCGCATACTGTACAGCACAAGCCAAGACGTGACATGTCTCAAACCAAATATATCCTCGATGAAATTTGAGCGTGCGATATGTACTCCCGATAAATCATGCGAGCCGGACATCCAGCAGGATGATGATGATGATGACGATGATGATGATGATACCGAGGCGGAACACATATTCTATCTCGCCCATCCCATTGACGCACGGTACCGAAAAGACATCCCGGACTACTACGCTACATCGGCCTCATCCGACACTGTCGGAAATATGTACTTCGAGACGTCCAAACCAACGTTCCAGAGAACCGAGTTTCAAGTGTTTGTGAGTCCTGGAAGGAGCGCGTCCAGCAGGCCGCTGTTCGAGGAGGAGGAGGGGCAACAGATGCTGCTATTTACGGCCAAGACGAGGTGGACGGGAGGTGGGTATCGATGGGTGGATTCCGAGGGGAAAGAGGTAGGAGTTGAGGATGGTAAAGGGGGAGAGAATCGACTTGTCGTGACGGCTTCGATGGAACGAGGGTTGAGGGATGCCCTGGTAGCGATGTGGGTGGTACGGTTGTGGTATGAGCGGGCTGAGAGCAGACAGGCAAGGAGAGAAGGTGAGTTTCTAGAGTCATTATGATATGATTGGAAGTGAAGGCTAATGCGTGTAATAGAACTGGAGCGGCTGACTCCCGCCATGCCCTATGGATCGGATATCACGATGGCAAAGAGGATGGGGGCACTCGGTGCGTTTGCTGGGGGGGCCGGCGCTTAGCCTTTTTTTTTTTTTTCTTCTTCTTTATTTTATACTGCGTATAGCAATGTCTCCTGATATAGGGCTTGAAGCAATCTGCGGCGTAGACTGGCTAAAGTTGACTCAAGCTAGGGATCCGGTTTTGGATTCCATATTTTTGTCTTATGTGAGATGCACGTCATCTTTTGCAAAACTGGGGCTATTGCTACTTCTCAATCATTAACTTTGTACGTTCAAACTCTCCTCCGGGTGGTGGTGGGAACGACCCGTTTGGAATCCTTGGTGATAAGATTCTCTACAAGTCTAGTCGTCTTGGTGAGTAATATCTTGTCTGGCGGAAAATGGATACCGTATTGATAAAGGTTAGACTATGAGATTGCACTAATCTTGCTGAATAATAGACGATGGGCCATCACTGGAAGTGATGTGTGTAGTACGCAAAGTTTCTTTTCTGGTGAAACAGCATTCCTTGAGTTCTATATCAATCGTATCTATTCATGCCACTCGAAAGAAGGCTGAGGTGATATCAACTCGTGGTTGTCCCCCGATTTCGGGATGCAAACACAGATTTTTTGCCATCGAAGGCGGCCTTACATATTTACACAGACAACAGAGAGACGTGGAGGGTCGAATATACCACTCAGCGGGTGATTGGATGCCATTACCCCAGCCAATGGCCCCTGACAACCAGTTTGGCTGGAGGTTTATTAGTTTCCAGGCTGCAATAGTATCCTTGCGTAGAAACTGGGACCTACTTATAGAAAAGACACCGATAAGCGCGTTGGTTGTTGGAGCCGGGGTCTAGGTTTACTTGGATGACGCTGTGGTGAATAAATTAATTCAGCCAGTAGAGAATATGAATGAAAATAGACAGAGCACTGTCCGTACCCGAAGTCAAAATCTTTGCAAACGTCCACCTGGACAGTCACTGTTGTCCAATCGATCCCGTCCCCTCGAACGTCCTTTTCACGTGTTAGGATCGGACAGTAGGAGCGAGACAAACCAGGGTAGAGTTCCATACCATGTTGATTGCGGCAACATTGAAGGCCAACAGGCCTGGGAGTAGCATCAACGCAGAAAGCTTCATGATCAAGACGTGGTAAGTCTAGTTACAGATGTTGAAAGTAAAGAAGAAGAAAGAGAGAGAGAGAGAGAGAGACCAGGGCTATTTAATCTTGGGGGTTGAAGTTGCTTTTTTCAGTATCTGCGTGAAGCAGAGACATTGTGACTGATTTGGGAAATAATTACCCGCGTAAACGAGGCATGTCTTGATATTGTAATAGGCCCTTTCATGTTGGATTGACTTTGAGGCTGGCTGAATCTCGTATACTTACGCCACAAATTCCCAAGACCACTCAATCCTCGTAGAACCTTGAATCTCCAAGCGATTAAGTACCGAAATGCTCCCTGTAGAGGTGCCGGAGCTATAAATACAAAGGAAATTAAGCATGGCCGGCTACTTCCGATCAGAGCCCGCGTATTCGGACGAAGGCTGATGAGGTTGTTGTCTATGATATAGAGTTAATAGTGCGTGTTGTTGACCTGGTGGCAATAACAAAACCTTTGAACTCCTTAAGGAGGGCGTGGCAGTACATAAAAAGGGGCGTGAACAAAAAAAACCTCACTGATAAAAAGGCAGTAGGCAACTAAGAGAGCTATATCCCCTTTATATTTTACGCGGCCGACGTCTGATTCGGGCATAACAAGGCCGGTAAAATCAAAGTCCTAGTCATCAGAAAGGCCATCGTCGACGCAATGAAGTGGTGATAACTATCTACCTCCCTCCGACCTTACGAATGACTTCATAGATCAACCGTACATAACTCGCCTCCCGGTCGGATCCCAGCATTCCCGGGCCCATCTTGTTCATAACATACGCAATCGTCAAGCCCCTGTCAACATCCATAATGGCAACCGAGCCTCCCCATCCTTTCCAGAAACACACCCGGCCCTCAGGAAGATCCGGCATCGTGGGGTTTGGAAGACCGTATCCAACCCCCCACCGCACCGGTACTCCGAGCACCTGGTCCACCCCGTTAGCCTGCTCCTCAAAGATATGATCAATGGTTTTCGGTGAAAGAAGGCGGACCCCCCGATTCTCGCCTCCCAGGGATATCGTCGATAAGATCCGAACGATTGACCGGGCGTTCCCGTGGCCGTTGGTCGCCCCCATATCCGCCCTTCTCCAGGCGGCCGTATTCGCCGCGTTAGGATTTGGCAAGGGCACAGTAAGGGTTCGATAGGCTGGGTGGTCGGGACCCAGCGCTTTCAGAGGATCCAGGTCGAGCGCTTTCTCGGGCGGAAATACATCCGAGACACGATCCCAGTCCGACTCTAGAGCCCCGATTTGGAAATCTGCCTCCAACGGACGACATATATCCTCCGCAATAAACCGTTTCAGGGTCTTCCCCGTTACCCGTCGGACGAGCTCGCCGACGAGATGGCCTTGGTTTTGTGCGTGGTAGCCAGACGCCGTGCCGGGCTCCCACCATGGCGCTTGCTTGGCGAGTCGAGAGACTGCTGTCTCCGAGTCGTACATGTCCTCGAGGGAAAACGGCAGCTCCCAACCCGATACCCCGGAAGTATGCGCGAGGATGTGGCGTACTTGGATGTCTTGTTTCCCGTTGTCGCCGAATTCAGGCCAGTAGGTGGCGACTTTTTCGTCGAGATTGAGCAGCCCGCGGTCCACCAAGATCAATGCTGCGAGGTTGGTCACGTTCTTACTGAGGGACCAGACATTGGTAATCGTGTTCTCACTCCAGGGACGCGTGTGGCTTTTGTCGCAGAATCCTCCCCAAATGTCGACAACGGACTTCCCGTTCCAGTCGACAAACAGGGAGGCGCCTAGCTCCTCACCGGCGTCCAGCCATTGTTGCATCAGTTCGCGGACGGGAGTGAATGCTTCATCGCAGGTTCCTTGAACTGTGGCCATGATTGGGTATACAATTACGCTCGCCTGGATTTTGTTTTATGCTTAACAAGTGAAAGGCGGACGCTAAAACATGATGCTGACATCTTGTGGTGGGGGATAGTTAGCAGGTATTTATGTATATCATCAGGCCCCCCCCTGTCTTGGCCGGTTCGATGGTGGATCGACGCTATAAGGACCAAGCAACGGAAAATTCTTTCCGCGTTCAAGCGGCATTTGACAATGCCACCACGAGTTACAATAACCTCTCAAATTTGAAGGATGTGCCTACCGGTGATTATGAGAGCACCAGACTGGCGTACACAACCGCGTGTGGCGCCTACGAGAAGGTATATGGGGAGTGGGAGAGCTGTAGCGGACGCGAAGAGGAGTATAAAGTGATGAATGAAAAATGGGATGAGGTTTATAAGTGTGCTGTGGAATCCTCGAGAGCCTCTGAGAAAGTACGCCAAACCTTCTTGGAGGCAACAATAAGAAACTCAGGTCACTCCATACTCTCGAAGGACACATCAAAGCCGGAGAGGAGGATGGATGAGGATGGAGTGAACGGACCAGAATATTCACAAGGAGCCACCACAGGCAAGAGAGCACGCACGTGATAGACAGAAGACAAGAGTATTATACTCTACATAGTACAGGATGGCGAGTGGCAGCAAGAATCCTGTATCATCAAACCAGGAAATACTTTCCTCACCGGGCAGGAACTGTAAAGAAGGGGCCAACTAGCTACTCTAACCCCAGACCAGAAATGACTCGGCAATATTACCCCTTTTGATTTTGCAACTAAAGTTGTTGAGGGACAACAGATCTTTTTCCTGAGGCCACTGCCTCCCCCTACCTGTAAGGATATCCTATTTGTCGGGCGGATAACCCGTCGGCTAGACAAGGATTTGAATGCAATTCTCTTACAGGGATGAGTCAGTGGGGGACAAGGAGTATATCTTATCTGATTAGGATATCTATAGATATAAAGGATATAGGGATAGAGGAATATAAGACTGATTCTTAGAGATTAAAAGAATTAAAGAGATGAAAGGCTTCCTATACTTTCTTTTATATTTTATAATGTTTCCTCTTCTTTATATAATTATCTTTTAATACCTCTATAATTCAGCAGGGTAGTTATATAGAAATATAAGCTATTTAAAAGATATAGATAAGCTTTAATACTTTTTAAGTAGATAGTTAGAAGTACTCTATAATTAGCTCTTTTAGAATTCTTCTATAGAATCCTATAATAATTATATCCCTTTCTATATTAACTGTCCTTAGTTGGGATCTATTTTAGGTCTTATTATAGATTTTTTATTTAATTTAATAATTATAATCTTACTTTATTCCTTTCTTAATTATCTTATATATCTATAGTAATTCTTTATTATTCTATTATTAATTTATTTAAAGAGGTATTTTAGAATAAAATCAGGTCTTTCTACTATTTATATATAATAACAAGCCGTAAGGCCGCGTGTGACATGTGGCAAAAGACCATCAACTCAGACACCTGTCAGATAAGGCCTGCCGATCCTTCTTAGGGTCTAAGAGGTTGCCTAGATCTTAAGGATATTCTGCTAACTGAGTAGAAAGAATTGGAGAGTAGATATAAATAGATTTATAAATTAAAAGGTAGGCTATCTTCATTACTGAAGATTTAATATAGTAAACTAAATTAAGATATGGTAATGACAGTACTTATATATATATTATAATTATATTAATTATATTGACCTACTATATTTAATTATTATCTAATTATAGCAATTATAGTATTATAATAGTTCTGCTATAATAAGATATCTTAGTATTATATTAATATATTTATATTACTATAATTGGGTGGAATATAGTTATTTTATAATCTTATAATAATACTAGCTGCTGATTATATAATTTATTAATTATAAATATTTAATCTTTTAATAATCTCTCTCTTTTATATTTTTTATTTTAAAGAAGATAAATAGCATAATATCTCTAGTAGATTTAAAGAGGTAATTATCTTTCTATTATTATTTTATAAGTATATATTAATTATTATAGCCTCTAAATCTTCTACTTATAAGAATTCACTCTATTAATATATTTATAATAAGGGTTTTATTATGGCCATTTTTTATAATTAATATAAAAAATCTGATTATCTGTATATTAAAATAGAAGGTTTTATTTATTATAGTAAGTATATTTATTTAGAGAATGTAAAATATATTAAGATAAAACTTTTTAATAATATTATATAGAAATATTTAGTTTGGGCTTAATAATAGATTTAAGATAATAAGAATAAGGTAGAATAGGATCTTAAGTTTATATTAGTAAAGATAAAATAATTATAGAAATAAAAATAATTGCTTTAAAAGTATATTAGTGACTTTATTATTTATAATATAAAGGAAATTAAGGAGTTAGAAAGATTAAAGAAAGAGAAGTAAAAATAAAAGAAGTTAAAGATAAAGAATAGTTAACTTTTTAACTTATTAATTAATAATAATTAGCTGACTTTTTTATCTTCTAATCTTAATTCTTTTTTATTTCTTAATTAGCTTCTATCTAAAATACCTGAATCTTCTTAAAGTAATTTAAATTCTATATAGATTTCTATAAATTCTTTTTATATAAGTATTCTTTCTATTTTATAAAATAGTAGATTTATTCTTTTATTAATTATTAGTTTAGTATCTCTTTAACTTTATATTTTTTATTATCTACTTTATCTTAATCATTCTCTTCATTCTTTATTAATTTTAATAAAGAGATATAAAATACTAGGTATATCTTTATTCTTACTAGTAGTTTTAAATAGTAATTATTATTATCTTACTTTTCTTTAATTTTAAAGAATCTATATTTTATAGTATTAAATTTATTGCTTAACTACTTACTTTAAATATTAAAATTTTTCTATTTTATTATTTATTATAATAGATAAATCTTCTCTTTTTTTTTTAAATGAGATATATTCTTATACTTTTTATTATAATAATATTTTATTTTTTCTTCTATCTATTTAATGTCCTTTAATATTATTTAATATAGAAGTAATAAATTAGTAGTTTATAATAGTATTTTTTCTAATCTTTTTTATAGTAGTAGTATTTTCTAGTCTAATCTTAAATATCTTTTTAAGTTTATAAAATATAGAACTTATTTTATTATTATATTTTATATATTATTAATTATAAATTATACTAATAATAGTAACTTAACCTAATTTTTTTAATTCTAATCTAGATAGTGCTATAGGTATTGTTTAATTATCTAAATTATTTATTTATTTTATTTATTAGTTTATTAATAATGGGCTATAGATAGTTTTTGCTTAATTTTATTACTTTCTATAATAATTTTTTAAAATTTTAATGTAAATAGTTTATCTTAATTTAAAATAATTATTTTTAATACTCCTATTTATATAAATATTCTTTAAAGTATTAATATAGTAAGATCTGCTATAGTAGTATCTTTCTTTATTAATTTTAAAATTATATATTTTATTAGTTTATCTACTATAATAAGTACTTTAATATAGCTGATTCTAGTAATAGGATCCTTTAATATTGATAGTTTTTATATAAAGTTAATAATAATATATTTCTATACTTTTTTTAGTATCTTATATAGTTATATTTTTCTATAAAATTTATATTTTATAGATTTATTTCTATTGCATTCTTTATATTTATTAATATATTTAGAGACTCTTTAATATATTTATAAGAAGAAATAAATTCTTTATATTTTTTTAATTATCTTATTAATTTCTAGATACTCTTTATTAAATAGATTATAATATTATTTAATCACTTCCTTAATTATTTTATTAGATATTATAATTAATCTATTTTAATATTATATTCTATTATGTTCTTTTTATATATTTATACTATAGAATATCTAATTCTAGATTTTTTTATCTTTTAATTATAGTTATTTAATTCTTTTAAGTAGCTTCTTATCTCTTATAATAATGATTATTGCTAGTTATGCATCTTAATTAAATTTTAATCTATTTTAATCTTATTATAGAATATTAGTCTTAAGATTTTTAATATCTATTATATAGTCTAGTCTTTAATTTAATATATTTATAATAATATTTCTTTTCTCTTTAATATATTTAATTCTAAATTTAAATCTAGATAATTCTTATATCTATTATACTTATCTTTCTTTTAATTTTTTAGAGCTGATAAAGTAGGTGAGATTTTTATAATTAATTTAAATAATTATTTTTTCTAGTATATCTTATAGATAGTATTTCTAATATTTAAATCCTTTAATTATTATAAGCATTTCTTAATTATAGGTATTATAGTTTTATTTAGCTTAAATTAATTATTAGAAGTAAAATAAAATAGGCTGTAATTTTTCTTTATTATTTTTTTATTTTAATATCAACTTAATTACTCCCTTTAAAGTATTAATTTTTATAATATTTTACTTATTTAATTTATATAGTTTAAGTATTAATACTTTAATAATAATTTATTTTATTTTTTTAAATACTTCCTACTGCTCATTTATTTATTTAAATAGTTTATTATTTTTAAGTAATTTAGTTAATAATCTAGTATTTTTTATATATTTAAATAGATATTCTTAAATATATCCTATTATCTTTAAGAATCTCTAGATACTCTTTTTATCTTCTAGTATTGGCTAGTTAATAATTATATTAATCTTTTCTTATAGGATCTACTATCTGTTAGAAGACCAAGCGCTCGCAACCAATGGATTATGTAACCAGTGGCTAGTGTTGTTATAAGATTACAGGATAACTATGTTCCACCTGATTATAGCAATACAGATGTATTAATATAATGCTAAGATATCTTATTATAGTAGAACTATTATAATACTATGATTACTATGACTGAGTAATAATTAAATATAGTAGGTTAATATAATTAATATAATTTTAATATATATATAAGTACTATTATTATTATATCTTAATTTAGTTTACTATATTAAATCTTCAGTAATAAAGATAGCCTATCTTTTAATTTATAAATCTATTTATATCTATTCTCTAATTCTTTCTACTCAGTTAGCAGAATATCCTTAAGATCTAGACAATCTTTTAGATCTAAAGAAGAATTAACAGGCCTTATTTAATAATTTAATACTTTTATAATTTAAAAGAAAGAAGTAATCTCTTATTATAATAACTCTAGTAATTAATATAACCTCTAGCAGTACTTAAACTCCCTATAAGAAATTTAATAAATTTTAAGTAACTATTATAAACTTCTTAACTTAGATAGGAGCCCTATCCAACAGGGGGTAAGGAGTTGAAGTTCAGTGGATCTGGAGTGGATTTAGGGTTTTGCCAAGCATGGCTGCTGATTGGTGGGCCAGATCTTATTCAGGGGTCTGATAGAATGGTATTCAGGATCTAATACTTTACTAAAGATTATATTAAAATTAGCTGAAATTTTTATTAGTAATTAAGTCAGATCTTATTTCTAACCTAGCTAATTTATAGGATCTTAATTGATATTTTATAGTTGTAATGTGGTAGTAAAAATTATAGATTAATTCTAGAATTTTTATAAGGGAATATCATTCTACAAGTTGATAGATTAGATAATAATATTTAGAGTTAATAATTGAGAAAAAAAGAAGAAAAATACTATTTAGAATTTAAGTTTCTTTCTAGATTATATTTATTTATTTAGATAACTTAATTTTCTATAGAAAGCCAGCTATTTAAGTAAATCTCATTACTATAGATTATAATTTACTATTAATATTAATATAATATTCACTCTAAAGAAGTTATTACCCATCTAGGTACTTAATATTAGATAATAGTATTAATAGTAGGCTCTATTACTATAGTAGTAGTCTAATAAAATAATATTAAATAGAATCTATAAGTTATTTAAATTTCCTATAAATTAGATAAATTATTATCTATTCTTTTATATTAGAATAACATGCTATGCTGAAAGAGCTATTAGTATTAATATATTATAACTTATATAAAATCTATATAGAAGTATTAGTAGATCTAATATTAGTAATCTATATAAGGCTATTATAGATAGATTTATTTTATTTAATAAGTAAAGAATTAAATCCAGCTTTAATAGGTATTCCAGTTTATAATATAATAGTAGATTTTTATATCCTATAAGAGCTTTTATTATATCTATATCTAATTTAAAGATTCTATACCCCCCACACTATTTATAGCTACTAACTAGATTAATTAGTCTGTAGATAAGCTGCTAGTATTTATTAAAGTAGTAGAGAAAGTATATACTTAAGTATAAATAATAAAAGTAGATAATCTTTATAATATTAATTTATAGTTATAAATAATATAATGAGTAAAGTATTTATAGTAGATGTATTATTAAAATCTATTAAATATAATAGTTCTATTTAATTTTAAAATAGCTAACCCTATTAAGTGTATAATCTATATAATCTGGAATATAGAATTACAGCTAGTATAATAGAATTAATAGATTATATAATACTATAGGTCTAGCATCTATATAGAGGTTATATAGATTAAGCTGGGCTAGATATTATATATACTACTATAGATATATATATATATAGATGATATCTAGAAATATATTAAGTTATAGTAGTAAGTCCTAGTATTTATTATTTATAGTTAGGCTAGATAACTATAATATAAGAAAGGTATAATATATAGTATAATCTTCTAATAATATAAGAAATAATAATAATTATAGCAGTTAATATAGAATATTACATTCTCTATTATAATATCTCTTAATATTCTATTTAATTCTAGTTTCTAGATAATAATAGCTATTAAATAGACATGCTTGAAGTTTTATATTAAGCTACTAAATTAATATTACTATATATATAAGTATAAGAGTGTACTGATGTATATAATAATAATATAGAGTTAGAATACTATATAATAGTATAATATAGAGAACTACCCCCCTATTTTATTCTATATAATTAAGGTGGTGCAGTTTTTTATTATATAGAAAGTATTATAGATAAATTCTTAATTTTAGAAGATTATTTAATTATAGGAGGTCTAATCTACTTCTATATAGTAGATGCTAATAAGTATAAAGGAAAGATTATATAATATAAAAAATAAAGAATATAATAATATATTTATAACTGGCTAACTTACTTTCTACTATATGCTATTATCTCTATTAATATCTTCTATATAGAGTTCTAATTCTACCCTTATTATTATATAGTATATAATATGCAAGCTATTCTAGATGTATATAGAGTAGATAATATAGTAGTTTATAATTTATAGGATCTATAGATCTATATAAATATTACTAAATTAATAGATATATAGATTTAAAATATATTATTATACTACTATCTCTAGCTATATAATATAGATAAGGTAGAAATGATTATTATATAAGTAGAATTAGTTTAGTATAAGCTAGTTCTAGGGCTTTATCTATAGCTTGATAGGGGTAATATAGATATTATTAGGAGAATTATTAAATATTAATAATTCTATAATATAGCCTGCTATCTTATAGGAGGGATTATATAATAATTTTATTAAAGATATCTCTAAGTGGAGTTTTTTATATAATTAATAGATTAAGTAGCTGGTTGAGGGGTAGATATAGTTAATTAACTAGATATAGATTAAATTAGAGCTGTAATATTATTTTATAATATAGAACTGATAGAATGATAATAAAATCTAATAATATTATAAAAATATTATCTAATTTAAGAAGAAACTAGCTATTATTATCTATTTAACTACTAGTACTTCTATATATACTCTTAAGTTATTAAATATTTAATATATTAATATACTAATTAATTACTAGTAGAATATATTTATTAAGGATGGTATAATAGTGGTGGTAATAGTATATTATAAGAGGTTTTATATATAGAATAATATTAAGATTATCTATTATTATCTACTCTAGGAGGTGGGGAGCTTAATAATATATTATTTATAATTAATATTATTATTTATTTAATAGTTTAAGATAACTGGTTCTCTATTTCTTTCCACTCTATTATATAATTTTTATCTATATATAATTATAGGTGATACTTATATCCCCCCTAATTTAGATAGGCTATTATTTTTATCTATAAATAAATTTTATAATTTATTTATAGATAAAAATAAGGATGCTTCCCCCCTATAATTAAGTATTTAAATATTATTAAATTACTTTTATAATAGGCTATTATTTTTATCTATAAATTAATTCTATAATTTATTTATAGATAAAAATAAGGGTACTCCTCCTCTATTATTAAATATCTAGATATTATCTAGCTGCCTACTATTATTATTATCTATAGATAGATTCTATAATTTATTTATAAATAAAAATTTAGATGTCCAGCATGTCTTTATTTCTAGTAATAATATAAGAATTAGAATTAGAGTTAGAATTAGAGTAAACTCTAATCTATTTATTTAGAGGTCTGACTCTAATACTAGATAGTTATAGTTATTAGAGTAATTATATAAAATACTAAAATAGAAGAGTATTATTTAACTATAGATAATATTAATAATTACTAGCTATTAGAATATTACTATAGATATTAACTAGTAATTTTTATAGCTATTTAGTATATTTCTGAATAATGTATAGATAAAATATAAATAGGAATAGTAAATTATAGAGGTTAAAGAAGAGAAGAATAATTAAATTAATATTATTATTAATAAGTAGGTAGGACACAGCCTCTATATTATAAATATAATTTATAGATATAAGATAATAAAGATATCAGGCATTATAGTATATTAATAATTAAAGTTTTAATAATTAAGTATAGATTAGTATTAATTTATTAGATTTATATTTAGTACTACTCTATCTATATTAGATAAATATATATATACTCTATAAGAGAAGGCAGCTACTATCTAGTAGATATAATATTAATAGTAGCTATAGACTATAAATATAATATAGGTACTATAATAGATAATTAGTTAGGCTAATATCTAGTTCTAGGGTATATAGATATCTATTATATAGACTATTTAAGATAATATTAATCTTATAGTGGCTATAATACCTATTAGAGGTGGGAAGAGTATATTATTTATATTATTAATATAAGTTAGTAAAGGTACTATAGTAATAGTAGTATTATTAATTTTACTATATTAAGATTTATACTATTAATATTAGGTATTTAAGATTATTTATATAATATAGAAGAGTTGATAGCTGGTTAATACTATATTAATTATATTAATTATGCCTGAATTTATTATTAATAATAATTTTTAGATATTTTTAAATTGGCAGTGGTGGCTCTAGTGATTGGATTAGATTATAATTAATAAATATTATATTATTTTAAATAATTAGATTAATTTTTAACCTACTATAATATGGCTTAGCAAGCTGGTGTAGGTAAAAATCTAGATAGTATTATTAATAATTATATTACCTTCTATATTAGAATCCTAGTTATAGGAGTAAATCTATTATTTTATTAATATTATATATATATTCTATATATACACCAGCTAGAGAAATATAGTATATTATATATAATAGCTTTTTATTCCCCCTTATATAGGATAGGGATCTATAGTATGGATTATATAGATAAATATTATTAAATTTATCTAGTACTATATTTAATAGGCTAGAGTAGATTGAGTAGTAATATATAGATAAATTTAAGATTAGATTTAGGCTATAATATAGAAATTAGGATATAAGATATATTATAGTAATATTAAAGATTAGATGAGGGTATTATAGTAATTTATATATAGTATTATATAGGTGATTATAGTCATTAGTATATTAGATATAGAAATAAATATCTCTAATATTTAGAATATTATCTATATAAGGATGCCCTAGACATTATTAGATTATATCTAGAAGAATAGTTAGATAGGATGGGATAGATAGGTTAGTAAGGCAATCATTATTTAATTAGTAGAGTGGGAGATATTTAAGATATAAATAAATAAGATTCCTCCTATAGAGATTATATATATATAGGTATATTTAATGATGATATTTAAAGTAAGATATTAATAATATATATTAAATGAATATTTAGATGGGGTGATAAATAAATATAAGTAATAGTACTATCAGAATATAAATATCTATAAATAGTTATATAATAGATATAATAATCTAGATTAAATAACTTTAAATTCCTATTCCCCCCCTATATACTATTTATTATTTATATTATTTATATTATCTATATCCTATACATCTTATATATCTTATATATTATCTATATACTATATATTCTATATATTCTATTTATCTATTATTAACCATCCCCTACCCTAATATAATCAGGCGGCTGTTCAATATTATATATAGATAATATAGGCTGGGTGGGATGTAGAAATGATTAAGTAGGTGGCCTGCTAGTAGTAGAATTGATATTATATATATATTATAGAAGGGTGGGAGGATAACTATAAGTTATACTATTATTCTTATAAATAGAATTAGATTATCTAGTAGTGAATAATCTGGGTGTAGCAGTAAATTTAATATATTTAATATAATAATTATTTTTAATATGGCATGCCCCAGATTATATATTATAGATAGTAGGGACAGCTATATATATATTATAGAATATTATTAGATATAATTAAATAGATATTATATAGCCCCTAAGGCCTGGAGGTGGAAGCCATATAACAGGCCTGATTAGTAGGATTTTTATACTAGAGTCAGGCCATCCCTATAGATGATGAGACTATTATTATATAATGATTAGGGCAGCCTATTAAGTATTAGGGATATAATTAGTTATTTAGTATATTTTATTGGTTATAGTAGATATATTAGGGATTAAAATAGAATTAGGTTGATTATTTTTTATTAGATATTTATTTATATATTAGATATTTATTTATATATTAGATATTTATTTATATATTTAGTGATTCCTATCCAACAGGGGGTAAGGAGTCAAAGTTCAGTGGATCTGGAGTGGATTTAGGGTTTTGCCAAGCATGGCTGCTGATTAGTGGGCCAGATCTTATTCAGGGGTCTAATAAAATGGTATTTAGGATTTAATACTTTACTAAAAATTATATTGAAATTAGCTGAAATTTTTATTAGTAATTAAGTTAGATCTTATTTCTAACCTAGCTAATTTATAGGATCTTAATTAATATTTTATAGTTATAATGTAGTAGTAAAGATTATAAATTAATTCTAGAATTTTTATAGAGGAATATTATTCTGCAAGTTAATAGATTAGATAATAATATTTAGAGTTAATAGTTAAGAAAAAAAGGAGAAAAATACTATTTAGAATTTAAGTTTCTTTTTAAATTATATTTATTTATTTAGATAACTTAATTTTCTATAAAGAGCTAGTTATTTAAGTAAATCCTACTATTATAGATTATAATCTACTATTAGTATTAATATAGTGTTCATTCTAAGGAAGTTATTATCTATCTAGATATTTAATATTAGATAATAGTACTGGTAGCAGGCCCTATTACTATAGTAGTAGTCTAGTAAGATAATATTAAATAGAATCTATAAGCTATTTAAATTTTCTATAAATTAGATAAACTATTATTTATTCTTTTATATTAAGATAACATACTATATTAAAAGAGCTATTAATATTAATATATTATAATCTATATAAAATCTATATAGAAGTATTAGCAGACCTAATATTAGTAATTTATATAGGGCTGTTATAGATGGGTTTATTCTATTTAGTAGATAAAGAATTAAATCTAGTTTTAATAGGTATTCTAGTCTATAGTATAGTAGTAGATTTTTATATTCTATAAGAGCTCTTATTATATTTATATTTAATCTAAAGATTTTATGCCCCTCATGCCACCTATAGCTATTAATTAGATTAATTAGTCTATAAATAAGCTATTAATATCTATTAAAGTAGTGGAGAAAGTATATATTTAAGTATAGATAGTAGAAGTAGATAACCTCTATAATATTAATCTATAGCTATAAATAATATAATAGGTAGAGTATTTATAGTAGATATACTATTAAAATCTACTAAATATAGTAGTTCTATCTAATCTTAAAATAGCTGATTTTATTAAATATATAGTCTATATAATCTGGAATATAGAATTACAGCTAATATAGTAGAGTTAGTAAATTATATAGTACTATAAATCTAGTATCTATATAAAAACTATATAGACTGAGCTGGGCTAGATATTATATATACTACTATAGATATATATATATATAGATAATATCTAAAAGTATATTAAGTTATAGTAGTAAGTCCTAGTATTTATTATTTATAGTTAGGCTAGATAGCTATAATATAAGAAAGGTGTAGTATATAGTATAACCCTTTAATAGTATAAGAAATAATAGTAATTATAGTAGTTAATATAAGATATTATATTCTCTATTATAATATCTTTTAATATTCCATCTAATCTCAGTTCCTGAGTAATAACAGCTATTAAATAAATATATTTAAAGTTTTATATTAAGCTGCTAAATTAATACTATTATATATATAAATATGAGAGTGTGCTGATATGTATAATAATAGTATAGAATTAGAATACTATATAATAGTATAATATAGAGAACTACCCCCCTATTTTATTCTATATAATTAAGGTAGTGTGATTTTTTATTATATAGAAAGTATTATAGATAAACCTCTAACTTTAGAAGATTATTTAATTATAGAAGATTTAATTTACTTCTATATAATAAGTACTGATGAGCATAGAGGAGAGATTATATAATATAGAAAATAAAGAATATAATAATATATTTATAATTAGCTAACTTACTCTTTATTATATACTATTATTCCTACTAATATCTTTTATATAGAGTTCTAATCCTACTTCTATTATTATATAGTGCATGACATGCAAGCTATTCTAGATATATATAGAGTAAATAGTATAATAATTTATAATTTATAGAATCTATAGATCTATATAAATATTATTGGATTAATAGATATATAGGCTTAAAATATATTACTATACTATTATTTTTAATTATATAATATAAATAGGGCAGGAGCAGTTACTATATAAGTAGAATTAATTTAATATAAGCTAGTTCTAAGACTTTATCTATAATTTAATAAGGGTGATATGGGTGCTGCTAGAAGAGCTATTAAATATTAATAATCTTATAGTATGGCCTGTCATTCTATAGAAGGGATTATATAATAATCTTATTAAAGATATCTTTAAATGGAGTTTTTTATATAATTAATAGATTAAATGACTAGTTAAGGGATAAATATAATTAATTAATTAGATATAAGCTGAACTAGAGCTATAATATTATTTTATAATATAGAGCTAGTAGAATAATAATAAGATTTAATAGTATTATAAAAGTATTATTTAATTTAAAAAGAAACTAGCTATTATTATTTATTTAATTATTAGTATTTCTATATATACTTCTAAGTTATTAAGCATCTAGTATGTTAACATACTAACTAACTACTAGTAGAATATATTTATTAAGAATGGTATAATAATGATGATAATAGTATATTATAAGGGGTTTTATATATAAAATAATATTAAGATTATCTACTATTATCTACTCTAAGAGGTGGGGAGCTTGATAATATATTATTTATAATTAATATTATTATTTATTTAATAGCTTAAGATAGCTAATCCTCTATTCCTCTTTATCTTATTATATAATTTTTATTTATATATAATTATAGGCAATATCTATATCCCCTCTAATTTAAATAGGCTATTATTTTTATCTATAAATAAATTCTATAATTTATTTATAGATAAAAATAAGAGCACTCTCTCTCTATAGTTAGGTATTTAAATATTATTAGGCTACTTCTATAGTAGACTATTATTTTTATCTATAAATTAATTCTATAATTTATTTATAAATAAAAATAAGGGCGCTCCCCCCCTATTATTAGATATTTAAGTATTATCTAGCTGCCTATTATTATTATTATTTATAGATAGATTCTATAACTTATTTATAGATGAAAATCTAGATGCTTAGTATGTCCCCATTTCTAGTAGTAATATAAGAATTAAGATTAGAATTAAAATTAAAGTAGATCTCAGTCTATTTATTTAAAGGCCTGACCCTAATATTAGATAATTATAATTATTAGAATGATTATATAAGATGCTAAAACAGGAGAGTACTATCTAGTTATAGATAGTATTAATAATTACTAGCTATTAAAATATTATTATAGATATTAATTAATAATTTTTACAGCCATTTAATATATTCCTAAATAATATATAGGTAGAATATAAGCAGGAATAGCAGGCTATAAAAATTAAAGGGAAAAAGAATAACTAAATTAATATTATTATTAATAAATAGATGAGATACAGCCCTTATATTATAGATATAATTTATAGATATAAAATAATAGAGGCATTAGATACTATAATATATTAATAATTAAAGTTTTAATAATTAAGTATAGATTAATATTAATTTATTAGATTTATATCTAATACTACTCTATCTATATTAGGTAAGTATATACATATCTTATAAAAAGAGATAATTACTATTTAATAGATATAATATTAGCAGCAGCTGCAGGCTATAAATATAATATAAATACTATAATAGATAACTAGTTAGACTAATATCTAGTTTTAAGGCATGCAGGTATCTATTATACAGGCTATTTAAGATAATATTAGTCTTATAGTAGCTATAATATCTACTAAAGGTAAGAAGAGTATATTATTTATATTATTAGTATAAGCTAGTAGGGACACTATAGTGGTAATAGTATTATTAATTTTATTATATTAGAATTTATACTATTAATACTAAGCATTTAGAATTATTTATATAGTATAAGAGAATTAATAGCTGGCTGATACTATATTAATTATATTAATTATATCTAAATCTGTTATTAGTAATAATTTTTAAATATTTTTAAATTAGTAGTGGTGGCTCCAGTAGTTAGATTAGATTATAATTAATAAATATTATATTATTTTAAATAATTAGATTAATTTTTAATCCATCATGGTATGGCTCAGCAAGCTAGTATAGATAGAAATCTAAATAATATTATTAATAACTATATTACCCCCTATATTAAAATCTTAACTATAGGAGTAGATCTATTATCCTATTAATATTATATATATATTTTATATATACATTAGTTAGGGGAATATAGTATATTATATATAATAGTCCTCTATCCTCTTTTATATAAAATAGGGACCCATGGTATGAATTATATAAATAAATATTATTAAATTTATCTAATACTATATTTAGTAGGCTAGAATAGGTTAAGTGGTAGTATATAAGTAAATTTAGGGCTAGATCTAGATTATAATATAAAAATTAAGATATAAGATATATTATAGTAATATTAAGAATTAAATAAAAGTATTATAGTGATTTATATATAGCATTATATAGATAATTATAGTTACTAGTATATTAGATATAAGAATAGATATCTTTAATATCTAGAGTATTATCTATATAAAGATGCCTTAAATATTATTAGATTATATCTAGAAGAGTGGCTGAATGGAGTGGAATAAATAGACTAGTAAAGTAATTATTATCTAGTTAATAGAGTAGAAAATATCTAAAATATAGATAGATAAGATTCTCTCTATAGAGATTACATGCATGCAGGTATATTTAATAATAATATTTAAAATAGAATATTAATAATATATATTAGATAGATATTTAAATAGAGTAATAAATAGATATAAATAATAATACTATTAGGATGTAGATGCCTATAAGTAGCTATATAATAAATATAATAATCTAGATTAAATAATCTTAAACTTCTATTTTCCCTCTATATACTATTTATTACTTATATTATCTATATTATCTATATCTCATACATCTTATATATCCTATATATTATCTATATATTATATATCCTATATATCCCATCTATTTATTACTAATCATCCCCTACCCTAGTATAATCAGGCGGCTATTTAATATTATATATAGATAATATAGGCTGGATGAAATATAGAGATGGCTGAATAGATAATCTATTAGTAGCAGGATTGATGTTATATATATACTATAGAAGGATAGAAGGATAATTATAAGTTATATTATTATTCTTATAAGTAGAGTTAGGTCATCTAGTAGTAGATAATCTAGATGTAGTAGCAGATTTAATATATTTAATATAGTAATTATTTCTAATATAGCATGCTTCAGATTATATATTATAGATAGTAGGAGTAGTTATATGCATATTATGGAATATTATTGGATATAATTAGATAGATATTATATGGTTCTTAAGGCCTGGAGGTGGAAGCTGTATAGCAGGCCTGATTAGTAGGATTTTTATACTAGGGTTAGGCCATCCCTATGAATAATAAGGCTGCTATTATATGATGGTTGGGGCAGCCTATTCAATAGGGGGTAAGGAGTTGAAGTTCAGTAAATCTAGAGTGGATTTAGGGTTTTGCCAAGCATGGCTACTGATTGGTGGGCCAGATCTCATTCAGGGGTCTGATAGAATGGTATTTAGGATCCAATACTTTACTAAAGATTATATTAAAATTAGCTGAAATTTTTACCAGTAATTAAGTCAGATCTTATTTCTAATCTGGCTAATTTATAGGATCTTAATTGATGTTTTGTGGTTGTGGTGTGGCAGTAAAGATTATAGATTAATTCTAGAATTTTTATAGGGGAATATCATTCTGCGAGTTGATAGATTAGATAATGATATTCAGGGTTAACAGTTGAGAAAAAAAGAAGAAAAATACTGCTTAGAATTCAAGTTCCTATCCAACAGGGGGTAAGGAGTCGAAGTTCAGTGGATCTGGAGTGGATTTAGGGTTTTGCCAAGCATGGCTGCTGATTGGTGGGCCAGATCTCATTCAGGGGTCCGACGGAATGGTATTCAGGATCCAACACTTTACTAAAGATCATATTGAAATCAGCTGAAATTTTTACCAGTAATTAAGTCAGATCTTATTTCTATCCAACAGGGGGTAAGGAGTCGAAGTTCAGCAGATCTGGAGTGGATTTAGAGTTTTGCCAAGCATGGCTGCTGATTAGTGGGCCAGATCTCATTCAGGGGTCTGATGGAATGGTATTCAGGATCCAATACTTTATTAAAGATTATGTTAAAATCAGCTGAAATTTTTACCAGTAATTAAGTCAGATCTTATTTCTATTCAATAGGGGGTAAGGAGTCAAAGTTCAGTGGATCTAGAATAGATTTAGGGTTTTACTAAGCATGGCTGCTAATTGGTGGGTCAGATCTTATTTAAGGGTCTGATGGAATGGTATTTAGGATCTAATACTTTATTAAAGATTATATTAAAATTAGCTAAAATTTTTATTAATAATTAAGTCAGATCTTATTTCTAACCTGGCTAATTTATAGGATCTTAATTAATGTTTTGTGATTGTAGTGTGGTAGTAAAGATTATAGATTAATTTTAAAATTTTTATAGAGAAATATTATTCTATAAGTTGATAGATTAAATAATAATATTTAGAATTAATAGTTAAGAAAAAAAGAAGAAAAATACTATTTAAAATTTAAGTTCCTTTCTAGATTATATTTATTTATTTAGATAACTTAATTTTCTATAAAAAGCTAGTTATTTAAGTAAATCTTACTACTATAGGTTATAATCTATTATTAATATTAATATAATATTTATCTTAAGAAAGTCATTATTCATCTAGATACTTAATATTAAATAATAGTACTAATAGTAGGCTTCATTACTATAGTAGTAGTCTAGTAAAATAATATTAAGTAGAATCTATAAGTTATTTAAATTTCTTATAAATTAAATAAATTATTACTTATTCTTTTATATTAAAATAGTATACTATACTAAAAAAGTCACTAGTATTAATATATTATAATCTATATAAAATCTATATAGAAGTATTAATAGATCTAATATTAGTAGTCTATATAGGGCTATTATAGATAGATTCATCCCATCTAATAAATAAAGAATTAAGTCTAGCTCTAGCAGGCATTCTAACTTATAGTATAATAGTAGATTTTTATATTTTATAAAAGCTTCTATTATATCTATATTTAATTTAAAGATTCTATACCCCCCACACTGTCTATAGTTATTAACTAGATTAATTAGTCTATAGATAAACTGCTGGTATCTATTAAAGTAGTAGAGAAAGTATATATTTAAGTATAGATAGTAGAAGTAGGTAACTTTTATAATATTAATTTATAATTATAGATAATATAATAGATAGAATACTTATAGTAGATATATTATTAGAATCTATTAAATATAATAATTCTATCTAATCTTAAGATAGCTAACCTCATTAAGTGTGTAGTCTATATAATCTAGAATATAGAATTATAGCTAATATAGTAGAGTTAGTAGACTATATAGTACTATAGATCTAGTATCTATATAAAGGTTATGTAGATTAAGCTGGGCTAGATATTATATATATTACTATAGATATATATATATGTAGATAATATCTAGAAGTATATTAAATTATAACAGCAAGTTCTAGCATTTATTATCTATAATTAGACTGGATAATTATAATATAAAAAAGATATAGTATATAGTATAACCCCCTAATAGTATAAGAAATAATAATAATTATAATAGTTAGTATAGGATATTACATTCTCTATTATAATATTCTTTAATATCCTGCCTAATTCCAGTTTCTAGATAATAATAGCTATTAAATAGATATACTTAGAATTTTATATTAAGCTACTAAATTAATACTATTATATATATAAGTATAAGAGCATGCTGGTGTATATAATAGTAGTATAGAATTAAAATATTATATAATAATATAATATAGAGAACTACCCCCCCATTTTATTCTATATAATTAAGGTGGTGTAGTTTTTTATTATATAGAAAGTATTATAAATAGACCTCTAACTTTAGAAAATTATCTAGTTATAAAAGGCTTAATCCACTCTATCCAACAGGGGGTAAGGAGTCGAAGTTCAGTGGATCTGGAGTGGATTTAGGGTTTTGCCAAGCATGGCTGCTGATTGGTGGGCCAGATCTCATTCAGGGGTCTAATAAAATGGTATTTAGGATCCAATGCTTTATTAAAGATTATATTAAAATTAGCTGAAATTTTTACCAGTAATTAAGTCAGATCTTATTTCTAATCTAGCTAATTTATAGGATCTTAATTAATATTTTGTGGTTATAATGTAGTAGTAAAGATTATAGATTAATTCTAGAATTTTTATAGGGGAATATTATTCTGTGAGTTAATAGATTAGATAATAATATTTAGAATTAATAGTTGAGAAAAAAAGGAGAAAAATATTATTTAGAATTTAAGTTCCTTTTTAAATTATATTTATTTATTTAGATAACTTAATTTCTTATAGAGAGCCAGCTATTTAAGTAAATCTTATTACTATAGGTTATAATCTATTATCAGTATTAATATAATATTTACCTTAAGAAAGTTATTACCCATCTAGATACTTAATATTAGATAATAGTATTAATAGCAGGCCCTATTACTACAGTAATAGCCTAATAAAATAATATTAAATAGAATCTATAAACTATTCAGATTCTCTATAAATTAGATAAATTATTATCTATTCTTTTATACTAGAATGATATACTGTACTAAAAGAGTCATCAGTATTAATATATTATAATCTATATAAAATCTATATAGAAGTATTGGTAGATCTAATATTAATAGTCTATATAGGACTATTATAGATGGGTTCATCTTACTTAGTAGGTAAAGAATCAAGTTTAACTTTAATAGATATTTTAACCTATAATATAGCAGTAAATTTTTATATTCTATAAAAGCTTCTATTATATTTATATCTAATCTAAAGATCCTATACCCCTTATGCTGCCTATGGCCACTAATTAAATTAATTAATTTATAGATGAGCTGTTAGTATTTATTAAAGTAGTAGAGAAAGCACATGCCTAAGTATAAGTAGTAAAAGTAGATAACCTCTATAATATTAATTTATAGCTGTAGATAATATAATAGGTAGAGTATTTATAGTAGGTATATTATTAGAATCTACTAAATATAGTAACCCTATTTAATCTTAAGATAGCTGACTTCATTAAGTACATAGTCTATATAATCTAGAATATAGAATTATAGCTAGTATAATAGAGTTAGTAGATTATATAGTACTATAGGTCTAGTATCTATATAGAGGTTATATAGATTAAGTTAGATTAGATATTATATATACTACTATAGATGTATATGTATGTGGATAATATCTAGAAGTATATTAAGTTATAGTAATAAGTTCTAGTATTTATTATCTATAGTTAGGCTAGATAACTATAGTATAAGAAAGATATGGTGTATAGTATAACCCTTTAATAATATAAGAAATAATAGTAGTTATAGTAATTAGTATAGGATACTACATCTCTTATTATAATATTTTTTAATACCCCATCTAATCTCAGTTTCTAGATAATAATAATTATTAAATAGATATACTTAGAGTTTTATATTAAGCTGCTGAATTAATACTATTATATATATAAGTATAAGAGTATACTAGTATATATAATAATAGTATAGAATTAAAGTGCTATATAATAATATAATATAGAGAACTACTCCTCTATTTTATCTTATATAATTAAGGTAGTGTAGTTTTTTATTATATAAAAAGTATTATAGATAGACCTTTAACTTTAGAAGATTATTCAGCTATAAAAGGTCTAATTTACTCTTATATAGTAGATACTAACAAGTGTAGAGGAGGGGTTATATAATATAGAGAATAAAGAATATAATAATATATTTATAACTAGCTGATTTACTCCTTACTATATACTATTATCCTTACTAATATTTCCTATATAGAGTTCTAATTCTATTCTTATTATCATGCAGTATATGATATGCAAGCTATTCTAGATATATATAGAGTAGATAGTATGATAGTTTATAGTCTATAGGATCTATAGATCTATATAGATATTACTAGACTAGTAGATATATAGATTTAAAGTATATTATTATATTACTACCCCCAGCTATATAATATAGATGGGATAGAAGTAGTTACTATATAAATAGAACTAGTTTAGTATAAATTAGTTCTAGGACTTTATTTATAACTTAATAAAGATGATATGAGTGCTGCTGGAAGAGCTATTAAATATTAATAATTTTATAGTATGGCCTGCCATCTTATAGAAGAGATTATATAATAATCTCACTAAAGGCACCCCTGAGTGGAGTTTTTTATATAATTAATAGATTAAGTGGCTGGTTAAGGGGTAGATATAGCTAATTAACTAGATATAGGCTGAACTAGAGCTGTAATATTACTTTATAATATAGAGCTAGTAGAATAGTAATAAGATTTAATAGTATTATAAGAGTATTACTTAATTTAAGAAGAAACTAGTTATTATTATTTATTTAACTGCTGGTGCTCCTATACATACCCTTAAGTTATTAAGTATCTAGTATATTAACATGCTAATCAATTATTAGTAGAATATATTTATTAAGAATGGTATAATAGTGGTGGTGATAATATACTATAAGGGGTTTTATATATAAAATAATATTAAGATTATCTATTATTATCTGCCCTGGGAGGTGAGGAGCTTAATAATATATTATTTATAGTTAATATTATTATTTATTTAATAGCTTAAGATGGCTGGTCCCCCATCTCCTTTCATCCTATTATATGATTTTTATTTATATATAACTATAGATAATATCTATATCCCCCTTAACTTAAATAGGCCATTATTTTTATCTATAAATAGATTCTATAACTTATTTATAAATAAAAATGAGGGCACTCCCCCCCTATAGTCAGGCATTTAAATATTATTAGGTTACTTTTATAGTAGATCATTATTTTTATCCATGAACTAATCTTATAATTTATTTATAGATAAAAATAAGGGTACTTCCTTCTTATTATTAGATATCTAGATATCATCTAACTATCTATTATTATTATTATCTATAGATGGATCCCATAACTTATTTATAAATAAAAATCTAGATACCCAGTGTATCCCCATTTCCAGTGATGATATAAGGATTGGGATTAGAGTTAGAGTTAGAGTAGATCTTAATTTATTTATTTAGAGGCCTGACTCTGGTACTAGATAATTATAGTTATTAGAGTAGTTATATAAGGTGCTGAAATAGAAGAGTATTATTTAATTATAGATGATATTAATAATTACTAGCTATTAAGATATTACTATAGGCATCAGCTAGTAATTTTTATAGCTATTTAGTATGTTCCTGAATAATATATAGGTGAAATATGAGTAGAAATAGCAGGCTATAGAGACTAGAGGGGAGGAGGATGACTAGATTAATATTATTACTAATGAATAGATAGAATACAGCCCTATTCAACAGGGGTTGGCTGATGACATGTATCTTCAGTTTGGAGTATGGGAAGGATTGGCTCCTGATTGGTTAGATTTTCATATCATTAATTTCAGGTTTATATATAATTAAATAAACTTTAGTGATTATTTCTCCTACTACATACATCTAGAGCCGCTGAAATTTTTACAGTAGGCTTAGTAGGTAGTTATTAATATCTGATATTAATTTCAAATTAATTAAGATCAGATTACAAAGGTAGGGTTATTGTTAGGGTTTATATCTTATTTTAATGAGGAGATTAGACTAAGAGATCTATAGATTATATTATTATTTTCCCACCTATTAATTTAGGGGTGTGATAATTTTTAACTAACTTTCTTTAAGTTATTTATTATAGAGAGCAAGCTGTTTATCAAGATCACTAGTTTATAAGTGATTATTTATATCTAATATTAATATAGAATTCAACCTACTAAACTAAAGTATTATTTAAAGCTGCAGCATCAATTCAGCCATAGTCAGGCCAGCTAGATTACCTAAGTAGTGCATAAATGAGATAATATAAAGTATAATAGTAATACTATTATAATTCCTTATAAATTAAATTAGCTATTACCTATTATCCTATATTATTAAAATAGCTTACTATACCAGCAGGAGCCATAGTGCCTATTTATTATATTAAATATAAAGTCTATATATACCCACTAATAAGTGATTTACTAATAGTCCTAACAGGACTATTATAGTCATATTTATTATATAGAAAAGGCCTATCAGGAGATCAAGCTGTAATAATTATTTTATTTAGTAATATAGTAATAAATATTCCCTATTTAAAAGGGCTCTTATTACATCCACATCTAATTTAAGAACCCTATATCCCCCACCCTATCTATAGCCACTAATTAGATTAATCAGTCTATAAATAAGCTACTAATATCCATCAAAGCAGCAGAGAAAGCATATACTCAAGCATAAATAATAGAAGCAGGTAACCTTTATAATATTAATCTATAGCTATAGATAATATAATAGATGGAGTACTTACAATAGATATATTATTAGGATCTACTGAATATAATAGCCTCATTCAACCCCAAGATAATCAACCTCATCAAGTGTGTAGTCTATATTATCTAGGATATAGGGTTGCAGCTGGTACAGCAGAGTCAGTAGATCATATAGTACTATAGATCTAGCATCTGTATAAAGGCTATACAAATTAAACTAAAATAGATACTATATATACTACTGCAGGCATACATATACATAAATAACATCTAGAAGTATGTCAAGCCATAATAGTAAGTTCTAGCATTTATTATCTATAGTTAGACTAGATAACTATAATATAAGAAAAATATGATATATAGCATAACTCTCTAATAGTATAAGAAATGATAGTAATTATAATAATTAATATAGGATATTACATCCCCTACTATAATATCTTCTAACACCCCATCCAATTCTAATTCCTAAATAATACCAGCCATTAAATAAGCATGCTTGGAATTTTATATTAAGCTGCTAAATTAATATTACTATATATATAAGTATAAGAGCATGCTGGTGTATATAATAATAGTATAGAATTAGGGTGCTATATAATAGTATAATATAAAGAATTACCCCCTCATTTTATCCTATATAATTAAAATAGCATGATTTTTTATTATATAGAAAGCATTATAGATGGACCTCTAACTTTAGAAGATTATTTAGCTATAAAAGGCCCAATCTACTTCTATATAATAAATACTAATAAGTATGGAGGAGAGATTATATAATATAAAGAATAAAGAATATAATAGTATATTTATTATTAGCCAACTCACTCTTTATTATATACTATTATTCCTAGTAATATCCCCTATATAGAATTCTAATCCTATTCTTATCACCATATAATATATGACATACAAGCCATTCTAGATATATATAGAGTAGATAATATAGTAGTTTATAATCTGCAGGATCTATAGACCCATATAGATATTATTAAACTAGTAGATATATAGACTTAAGATGCATTATAATATTACTGCCTCCAGTTATATAATATAAATAGGATAGGAGCAGTTACTATATAAATAGAATTAATTTAATATAAACTAGTTCTAGAACTTTATCTATAGCTTGATAAGAATAATACAGGCACTACTAGAGAAACTATTAAATACTAATAATTATATAGCATGACCCACCATTCTATAAAAGAGATTATATGATGATCCCATTAAAGACACCCCTAGGTGGAGTTTTTTATATAATTAATAGATTAAATAACTGATTAAGGGGTGAATATAACTAATTAATTAGATATAGACTAAACTAGAGCTATAATATTACTTTATAATCTAGAACTAATAAAATGGTAATAAGATCTAGTAGTATTGTAAGGGTGTTGCCTAATTTAAGAAGAAACTAGCTATTATTATATATTTAATAGTAGATACTTCTATACATGCCCCTAAATTATTAAGTATTCAGCATATTAATATACCAACCAACTATTAATAAAATATATTTATTAAGGATGGCATAATGATGGTGGTAACTATATACTATAAAGGATTTTATATATAGAATAATATCAAGATCATCCACTAATATATGCCCTGAGAGGTGGGGAGCTTGATAATATATTATTTATAATTAATACTATTATTTATTTAGTAGCTTAAAATAGCTGATTCCCTATCTCTTTCTATCCCATCTCATCATTTTCATCTATATATAATCTAGGGTGATGCCCATATCCCCCCTAACTTAAGTAGGTTATTATTTTCATCTATAAATAAATTCTATAACTTATTTATAAATGAAAATAAGGGCACTTCCCTCCTAAAATTAGGTATTTAGATATCATTAGGCCACTTCCATGGCCTGCTATTATTTTTATTTATAAATAGATTCTATAACTTATTTATAAATAAAAATAAGGGCACTCCCCCCCTAGAATTAGACATCTAGATATTATCAGGCCACTTCCACAGCCTGCCATTATTTTTATCTATAAATAGATCCTATAACTTATTTATAGATAAAAATAAGACTGCTCCCCCCTTAAAATCAGACATCTAGATATTATCCAGCTATCTACTATCATTATTATCTATAGATAGATCTCATAACTTATTTATAGATAAAAACCCAGGTGTCCAGCACATCCCTATTTCTAGTGGTGACATGAGGGTTGAGGTTAAGATTAGGATTAGAATAAATCCCAGCCTATTTATTTAGGAGCCCAACCCCAGTATAAGACAGCAGTAGTTATTAGAGTGGTTATATAAAGTACTAAAATAAGAGAGCACTATCTAACTGTAGATGGTATTAATAATTACTAGCTATTAAGATATTATTATAAGTATTAATTGGTAATTTTTATAGCTATCTAGTATATTCCTAAATAATATATAGATGGAATATAAGCAGGAATAGTAGATTATAAAGGCTAGAGGGGAGAAGGATAACTAGATTAGTATTATTATTAACAAGTAGGTAGGATATAGCCTCTATATTATAGATATAATTTATAGATATAAGGTGATGGAGGTATCTAGCACTATAGTATATTAATAATTAAAGTTCTAATAGTCTAGTATAGATTAATATTAGTTTATTAGATTTACATTCAGTACAGCCTCATCTATATTAGGCAAGCATGTGCATGCCCTATAGAAGGAGGCAGTCACTATTTAGTAGGTATAGTATCAGTAGCAGCTATAGACTATAAATATAATATAGATACTATAGTAGATAACTAGTTAGGCCAATATCTAGTTCTAGGGCATGCAGGCATCTACTATATAGACTATTTAGAATAATATCAGTCCTGTAATGGCTGTAATGCCTATTAGAGGTGGAAAGAGTATGTTATTTATATTACTAGTATAGGCTAGTAGGGGCACTACAGTAATAATAATACTATTAATTTTACTATACTAGAATTTATATTATTAATACCAGGCATTTAGAATCATTTATATAGTATAAAAGAGTTGACAGCCTGTTAATACTATATTAATTATATTAATCATGCCTGAATCCATCATTAATAATAATTTCTAAATATTTTTAAACCAGCAGCAGTAGCTCCAGCAGTTAGATTAGATTATAATTAATAAATATTATATTATTTTAAATAACTAGATTAATTTTTAATCTATTATAGCCTAGCTCAGCAAGCTGGTACAGGTAGAAACCTAGATAATATTATTAATAGCTATATTACCCCCCCTATTAGAATTCTAGCTATAGAAATAAATTTATTATCTTACTAATATAGTATACATATTCTACACACACACCAGCTAGAGGAATATAGTATATTATATATAGTAATTCTTTATCCCCCCCTATATAAGATAGAGACCCATAGCATGGATTATATAGATAAATATTATTAAATTTATCTAGTACTATATTTAACAGACTAGGGTAGATTAAATAGTAGTATATAAATAAATCTAGGGCTAGGTCTAGACCATAATATAAGAATTAGAGTGTAAGGTGTACTATAATAATATCAAGGATTAGATAGGGGTATTATAGTAATTTATATATAATATTATATAGCTGATTACAGCCATTAATATATTAGATATAGGGGTGGATATCCCTAATATCTATAGTATTATTTATATAGAGATGCCCCAGATATTATTAGATTATATCTAGAAGAGTGGCTGGGTGAGATAGGATAGGCAGATTAGTAAGATAATTATTATCTAGCTAGTAAAGTAGAAGATATTTAGAGTATAGATAGATAAGATTCCCCCTATAGAGATCACACATATACAGGCATATTTAATAGTAGTCCCTAGAGTAGGGTGTTAATAACACATATTAAATGAATATTTAGATAGGGTGGTGGATGGATATAAGTAATAAAACTATTAAGATATAGATATTTAGAAGCAGCTGTATAATAAATATAATAATCTAGATTAGATGACCCTAAACTCCTATTCCCCCTCTACATGCCATTTATAGCCCATATCACCTATATTATCTATAATCTATACATCCTATATATTCTATATATTACCTACATATCATACATCCTACACATCTCATCTATTTATTACCAACCATCCTTTACCCCAGTATGATTAGGCGGCCATTTAATATCATATATAGATAATATAGGCTAGATGAGATATAGAGATGATTAAGCAGGTGGCCTATTAATAACAGGATTAATATTATATATATATTATAGGGGGGCAAGAGAATAATTATAAGTTATATTATTATTTCTATAAGCAGAGCCAGGTCATCCAGCAGTAGATAATCTAGATATAATAATAGATTTAATATATCTAGTATAGTGATTATTTCTAGTATGGCATGCTCCAGATCATATATTATAAATAATAGGGGCAGTTATGTATATATTATAGGATATTATTAAATATAATTAGGCAGATATTATATAGCCCCTAGGGCCTAGAGGTGGAAGCTATATAATAGGCCTAATTAGCTGAATTTTTATACCAGAATCAGGCCATCTCTGTAGATGATAAGACCACCATTATATAATAATTAGGGCAGCCTATTGAATATTAGGGTTATAATCAGTTATTTAGTATATTTTATTAGTTATGGTAGATATATTAGGGATTAGAATAGAATTAGATTGATTATTTTTCATTAGATATTTATTTATATATTAGATATTTATTAATATATTAGATATTTATTTATATATTTAGTAATTCCCATTATATATTATCCAGTCAAACCCATTATTTAGATCAGAAAGAATATATTTATTTAATAAAGTATATTAGAATTATTAGTTATATTAATCATATTAATCATATTAATTATAGAGAATATATAGAATATATAGATTATATTAAATATAAATTAGATTTAATATAGTAGATATTTTGTTTATAAATATAATATTAAAAAGATGGTATATATTAATATATTCAAATATATATTATATTATATTAGTCCAGTATAATATATATTAACATTATTATATATATATATTTATAAAATAAAAGTAATTATATTAAGAAGTAAGTATATTTAAGAATTAGAATTAAAAGAGATTAAATTAAAGAAATTAAAATTAAAAAAGTAGAATTAAAAGAGTTAGAATTAAAAAAAATAGAATAAAGAGAGATAGAATTAAAGAATTAAAATTATTAATATTAAAGAGTTAGGATTATTAGTATTAAAGAGTTAGAATTATTAATATTAAAGAGTTAGGATTATTAGTATTAAAGAGTTAGGATTATTAGAATTAAAGAGTTAGGATTATTAGTATTAAAGAGTTAGGATTATTAGTATTAAAGAGTTAGAATTATTAGAATAAAAAGAAATAAAATAAAAAAGTTAGAATAAAGAAGTTAAAATTAAAAGAGTTGAAATAGAAAGAATATATAATAAATAAGAATTAATAATATTAAATAAAAGAAAGAGAAATATATATATATATATATTAAATATAGAAAAGATAATAAATAATAATAGTAAGAAAAGAAAGTTATTATATATATTAAAAAAGAAGAATAGAAAGAATTATAAAAGAATTTTATAATATAAATATAATATTTTTAAAGAATAAAGAGAATTAATAATAAGAGTTAGGATTAAGATTTAGAATTAAAATTAAGATTAAAAGTTAGAATTATTATTAAGAGTTAGGATTATTATTAAGAGTTAGAATTATTATTAAAAATAAGAATTAAAATTAAGAATTAGAATTATTATTAAAAGTTAGAATTATTAAAATAATAGAATTAAAATTATTAGTATAATAGAGTTAGGATTAATAATATAATAGAATTAAAATTAGAAATATAATAAAATTAGAATTATAAATATAAAAGAATTAAAATTAGAAATATAAAAGAGTTAGGGTTATAAATATTATATAATTAATAATTTAAAAGATTAAATTTAAGTTAAAATCAAAAATAAAGTAAGAATTAGAATTATCATAATAAAATAGAATAGAAATATAGAATTAAGAAAGAGATATAAAGTAAAAAAGAAAAATAATAAGAATATTATTTAAAAAAGTAAATTTAAATTATTATAATAAAGAAATTACAAGAATTAAAAAAGAAATTATAATAATTAGAATGAATAAAATAATAAGATTTAAAATTATCAAGTATAATTTAGCAATATTTTAAAATTAAAGATAGAATTATTATTATAAGTAAGAAATAAAATTAAGAGTTAGAATTATTAATATAAAAAAATTAGAATTATAAAATATTATAAAATTAGGGTTATAGTAATAAAATAGAATTAAATATAAAAATAATAAAATTATTTAAAATATAGAATATAAATTATTAAAAATAAAAAATAAATAGAATTAATATAGTATTTATAATAATTATACAAAGAAAAATAAGATATTAAATTATAAACTAGAAATTAGAATTATTATAAGATAAGAGTTAGGGTTATTAGAGTTATAAGATAAGAATTAAAAAGATTAATATTATAGAGTAAGGGTTAGGGTTAGGGTTAGGGTTAGGGTTAGGGGTTTAGGGTTAGGGTTAGGGTTAGGGTTAGGGTTAGGGTTAGGGTTAGGG